>CM077151.1:19178325-19740765 GCA_039583875.1 Platanthera guangdongensis
TATTTTCGGTTAGGGCATATTTTCGTCCGGGAGCGTATTTTTCGTCCGAACGCGTTTTTTTCGCCCGGGCGCTCATTTCACCCGAGAGCGAATTTTTTGCCCGAATACAAATTTTTTCGATCGGGCACGCATTTTTTCGGCCCATGCGTGTATTTTTCGCTGCGGTTCAAATTTTTCTCCCCGACGCGATTTTTTTCTCCCAGACGCGATTGTATTCTCCAAATTGCCCATTTTCTCCCAGGCACACATTTTTCGTCGGCACACATTTTTCGCCCAGGCGCGATTTTTTTGCCCTGACGCAAATTTTTCGGTCGGGCTCGCATGTTTCGGCTGGCGCCCATTTTTCCTCCCGACCACCCATTTTTTCGTTGGGGCGCGCATTTTTCGTCGGGGCGCGCATTTTCGCCTGGACGCGCATTTTCGTCTGGACTCGCAATTTTCACCCGGATGCGCAATTTTTTCCCGGGGCGCGAATTTTTCACGCGGGTGCTATTTTTCGCCCGAACGCATATTTTCTAGTCGGCCGCGATTTTTTTAGCCTGGGCGCAAATTTTTCGCTCGTCCTGAATTTTTTCGCCTGGGCGCACAATTTCGCCCGGGTGCGCATATTTTGACCGCGGGCGCGAATTTTTCGTAGTGACGCGCATTTTAGCCGAACGACAAAATTGCACGCCCAGACTAAGAAATGTGCCATGGGCGGAAAAAATGCGCATCCGAGTGAAAAAAATGCGCGGCCGGCGGAAACTGTGCGTCCTGGCAAAAAATGCGCGTTCGGGCAAAAAATGTGCTCTCAGGCAACAATGTGCGCTTGGATAGAAAATTCTAATATGGAGCCGAACAGTAGAATTACTAATTTCAATTCACATGATAGAATTCCTGCATTTAGCCGAACGATAGAATTGAAATGACTTCAAATTCCAATTCCTACATCCCAATTTCTACGAAACGAACACAGCCTTGAGAAATTAATAAGAGGAAAATGAAGATGTAGGACTAGGAGAATAAAACATGAATATATGAAAAGCTCTCCTTAGTTTTTATGAACAAGCTAGTCTTCACTAAACTTTTTAAAAAGCTATGAAACACCTAACACAAGCATTTTCCCATCCACCATAAAACGAAACACCCGCATAACAGCGACGACTGTTAAAAAAACAATTTTTACCACCGCCACCACCATCTCCCAGAGGGCCTTAGAAACAAGATTCTTAAGATAAAACACGGTAACAATAAGTAAAATTTTCCCAAAAATCCCATCTTTACATCTCAATACATAAACATATGACAATTTCATGAAAATAGACGTCCTAATCCCGTGAACAAGAAATAGAATTTTCCTCAGAAAGCCTCGTAATCAAGAGAGGGCAATTAATAAAATTTTAGAATAACACTTAAATAATGGGCCATTTACCGGGACCTCCCCTCTAACTTTGCTAATTACTGACAGCATCCCTCTTATTTTCGAAATTATAAAAACTTCCCCTAAGTTTTCATTTCATTACAAAAACCTTCCCTGAAGTTTTTATTTCATAACATCCATGCACAAAAACACCCCCCTCGGTGAACAATGTTCAGGGGGGTATTTTTCTTCATGGATGCAATGAAATGAAAATATCAGGGGAGGTTTTGGTAATGAAATGAAAACTTAAGGGAGTTTTTTTGTAATTTCGAAATAAGAGTGGTGCTCTCACTAATTATGCTAGTTTACAGGGAGGTTTGGGTAATTATTTCTTAAATAATTATAAAAACAACGAAGAGGGTCTAAAACCCAACACTTAGTATTTATTTAATATTTTTTTACGTAATAATTGTATGAATAGATTTATAAAATGAAGGCTCCCTTTGGGGGTAAATTTTTTTTTTGCTCAAGTTAATTTGCACAATAACGCTATCATTAATTATAGGATGTATGTTTGTCATGACAATAATTATGACCCCAATTAAAAAAATAAAATTAGTTTTGAAAATGATTGAAATTTCTTAGACGAGATCGGACGGTCAAAAACGACGGTTCACAACCATCGCATTCCGACCATCACCACCGTGCAAAACAGAGCCGAAAACATTCTCTCAGACTCAACTTTAACCGCAAAGACATTTTGGAGCAAATCATCATTTTTAAAAGTATTTATTGGGCTGCCAATGTAAAGAAAATTGAGAGTGATGCCTCTCCCACTGCTACACTGGGAGATGCTGATGCGGTTTCCACGGGTTGACAATGCTCATATTGCGAGACAGTATCATGTTCGTGGCAATACCCTGACAGTGACAGTACCCTGACAGCGACGGCACAAGCTATGCCCATATCAATTAATTAAAATGCAGTTGAAAATAAACTCAGTATTAATTAATCAATGCGAAAACTAGTTATGTATAAATTTTAGATTTTTATTTTAAAAATTCTAATTCTGTTTTAAATATATCATTAATTTTTTAAATTAAATTAATTGATTTTGATTGTTACTTTTTAAATCAACTTAATAAAATTGACACAACAAATGACAACCTATCATATTAGTTATAGAAGCTCTATTAAAACTTTTTAAATTTTATGAATTTTCATAATTGATTTTAATTAGAAAATATGATTGTTGAAACCCATATACCGGTTCAACAGAGTTCGAACGGAGGTGACGGTTCAAGTTAATTCTTTCGTCGTCCAATTCAAAGGACTGAATATCTCGAACGCGATACCGATTCTCACTGATGTTGGGTGAAGGTTTGTTGAGAGTACCCTCAAGCTGCAACGAGGAGGTCCTCCTCTAACCTGTAAGTTAGATGTCATTTCCCCTCCCTCTGCCAAGGGCTGAGCCAATCCCGCAGACAGGAAAGAACACAGAAGACATGCACTTCACGTGGGGTCATTTTATAGTTTTCTAAAAATGATATGCTGACAGCGAAACTCCGTCTTTCAAAATTACTATCTGCAGCCCAAACTGACAGCTAACAGCAGAATCCCGCTGTTTGGAAATGTTATTGCCAGACCCTAGTGGTCTGCAGATCCCCAGATTATCATCCACTATTGACTCGGGAGAGCACGGTGACGAGGAAGGCCCTGGGGTTAACATGTCGTGTCTGCCTCGCCCTCCTGCTGGCGAGTAAGCCCTTCTGCCCACTCGCCATTTTCGCTTAAGCTTTGCCAATTTGAGACGACACCTATAGCCATTCTGAAACGACTCCAGGCAAGGAGGCGAGTCCAGCTTGGGAAAGTAGACCTTATCGACGGGCATCACAATGGTCGCACCCAGCCGATATTGATGAAAATGACCCATGTTGGGGCTTCTTCTTGTCGATACTCTTAATATCGACGAGTAGCCTAGTCGATATAGGCTTCCCCATGTTGATGCTGACGAGTTCGCAATTAAAACATCGATGGGTAGGCGAGCTCGTCAAGCCTGCATCACCATCCCCCTTTAGCATGTGACCTACCATCCGAACATGAGTTGTACAATGATGTAATTATGTAAATGTGCATTATATTTGATTATTTAAAATAAATTATAATATATGTTACATTAGACGAAAATAATAAGATTATATTGGACAATTGTGAATGTTTCATAAAAGACAATTCTCTTTTTTATTGTAAAAATATATTTGGCAAATATTTAAAATTCTATATAAAAATGGACAAATTCTAATATTTTTGTACTTCTTGAAATAGTAGAAAAGCATAATATTTGTGTATTGTTCATATGAACATATAAATACACAAATTTATTTAAAAAATAAACACTAGTTTTTATAAAGTTGGGAGTTTTATTTAAGCAAAAGACATAAATCTATCAATTAATTTTGTGGATAATTTGAAATAGGGCTTTAAATTTCATTTGTAACTTTTCCTTACCTTTTTAAATAAATTTTGAACAGCTGGCAATGAGTCACCAGTATGGCGTTGATGGGAAAATAAACTATATTTATTATTTAAAAATAAATTATATTGTTATATTTATTTTAAAATAAATTATATTGTTATATTTATAAGTTCAACAAAAAACACAATTCCATTTTTTATGTTGAGAATACGTATTTTCTTTTGATTTGCCACGGAAAATAAAACATTTAAATCAAGAAAACATAAGAGTACACACGCAAGAGTACGCGGAAACAAATGACTAATTACATGAGAAAATACAAAGACGTAAACACCTGAATTCAAAGCGTTCAATCAAATATCTCCTCAAGTTGAGAACACAATATTCAACTGAAAAGAAATAATAAACAAACCTTGAATTCCCACATTACTGAAGGGGGAGGTCTGGAGGTGTATTGGAGAGCTGTGAAGTAGCCGGGAGAGCCACCCGGGGCTGGATTCAGGTTCCAATAGGGTTGCAAGTGTCAGTCTGCGGCTGCAATTCAGAAACCAGCTGCTGGGAGAGGCTCGGCAGGGAGCTGGGAGGCTCGGGGAGGCATCCAGGCTGCAAGGGGGATTGCTGGTAGGCTAGTACGGGGCCTGGACAGCAGATGAGAGGAGTGCGGAGGCTGTAAATTGCTGTCCAGGAAATTTGCAGCAGAAGGTGGCCGGCTGGGAGGGGGAATGGAGGGGCGGGGACGGTTCTGGGGAAGAGGTGGTTTGTGGCTCTACGTGAAGGTAGAGAGGGGAATGAGGGTGTGGCGGTGGCGGGGTTCAGCTACTATGGATGGAGTGGGGAGAGGTTATGTGCAATAGTTTAGGACTGAATCCTAAAATTTAGGGAGTGGGAAAAGTGGGCCAGTGGAGGAAGTTGAGAGGTGGTTATGGTGCAATTGTGAGGTAGTGGGAGTGGTTGATGCCGGAGGGGGCCGCCGGAGCTGGTTTCGGAGAGGGACACCGGAGGAGGAGGTGGTGGTGGCCGGATGCATTTTTTTAGTGATCGCCGGAAAATTGAAACCGGAGAAAATTGAGAAGGGGATGGAGGGGGGTCATTGGAGGTGATCGGAGAAAAATTCTGATGATCACCAGAGATGAATTTAAGAGGTCTTGAGGGGTGTGATTGGGGATATTTTGGGAATTTAGGAGGGGCTATTAGAGAAGTGGATCCACATCAAGGAAGAGGTGGGTGCTCGGCAGAGGGTTGGAGGGAGAAGTGAAGGCTAGCAAGCAGCAGCTATGGAGAGGGATGGAATGTGATGCGGGTGGTCGGCAGTGTGGTGGGGAGGGGGAAATGGAGGTCGGCTGCTATAGAGAGGCGTTGGACTGAAGTGGGGTGGTCGGCAGAAGGATGGGGAGGGGAAATGGAGGATCAAGGCAAGGAGGGAAAGGAGGAGTTCCCGGCTTCACGCCAGGGGCTTGGCTTCGACACCGAAATGATCAAAGATAAGACTTCAACACTAAAATCTTCAATACCACTGAGTGAGAGTCCTCACATGTATATATAGACACTAGGGGGACAACGAGCGACCATGATTATCTGTTTGTTGTGATCCCCAAAATAAACAAAAAATACAACTCGAAATAAAAAACTTAAAAAACACATAGAACAACTAATACTACGATGGCTTTGAAGGGGGTGCATGCCGAGGGGAGAAAGGTGGCAGATCAGAGTATCTCAGAGAACAAACAACTAAGGTTTGGCTTTTGACGCAGGGCAGCTGGACTGAACTTCGGCAGTAGAGGATTGGTGCGAGAGATAGGGAACGTCGGAGGAGGGATTACTGGGAATTACAGAAGTTGTCGGTGGCAGGAAGTATTAATGGACAGATGGATGGGGGGGGGGATTTGCTTGTAGGAGCAAAATAGAGAAAATCTGTTCACATCTATATTCTACCTTACTTTCTGGGAACCAAAACCAAAAAAATATATAGATTTTGTCATTAAATTTGAGAGCAAAAGAGAAGGAAACAAATTAAAGGCTTTAAGCTCCATTCTTATTTGGTGTTCCATATATTAAAAATACTCCTAAAATGGATGACAAATAAAATATTTGATGATTTTCATTAATATTTTAAGATATCACTCTCAATATAGATTTTTTTGTTGAGGTTGCCTTAATTTACATATCACAAAATTTGACGTGTCGTTTTATACAAGGTTTTACTATGCGATCACCACAACAAGTCGCCACATTGAGTGCGAACGATGTGCACGATACAAAGTAGTCAGCACATGCGAATAAATAAACCTGCGTGAAGACATGCGCCACAAAAAGAAAATGCATGATACACTTGTAAGTAAAAGTTAAAAAAACAATGTGAAGATGTGACAAATGTTGCATCAATTCTTCTAGTGTTAAAAGACCTTGACTCCACCGAGAGTGTAATGTAGCCTACGACAAGGAATTCTAACCGTCGGTCTGACAATGTTCCTTTATTGTCATGACAATGTTCCTTATTGTCATGTTGCAGAATAAACAAGATCAAAGAAACTCCGCCAAGATATGCTTGCAAATGAAAGATATGGGGGAAATTCCGGGTTGTGGTTGGTAGGGGCAAAGGAAGGATCCTTTGTTGCAGTTCGTGACCTGTAGGCAAACTGTCATTCCTAAAAAATGCATGAAACTAATCTCTTCGAAAAAAATATGATTCTTCATAATAAAATCAACCATGAAATTACAGTATTTGAAGATACTTGCAAAATTTTAGTCATAATTTTATACATAATATTTAAATTTTTAATAAAAATCAAAGCAAGGAAGAGACAGGTATCACAAAGTGAGGGAGAGTGAGGATCAAAGAAGCAAGAAAGTAAGCAAGTTGGCTCGACACGGGGAATCGTTAAATCACATCATATTAAACGCTCTCCCGTCAGACACCTACGAGCATCTACTAGACCAAGATCAACTATCCCAAACATAACACCCGATAAAATTTGAATAGCGCTACAAAATTTTAAATTGATCCCAATTTTACCGTTTAAAATTTTCTAGAGAAATCCTTTAAAGTTGTGTCCAAGTTGGAGTGAAAATCTTTGAAGTTCTCTCTATCCTAATCACACAAATGCTCTTAAACATATCGATTAATTGACAATAACGTTCGTCGGACACATCTATACTTAGAGATACTGGGATGTAATGAAGATGTGATCGCCAGATAAAAAATTATATATAAGGTTAGGTCTCCAAGGGTGAATCACCATCAAGCTTAAATGTAAAGATTATAAAGAATATGTGTAGGTGTGTGTTAGCGTTCAATTCTGATGAGTAGAAGTGTTATGTAAGAGAATGATGTGTACGAGATAGTGTTTTGATAAAATATGATAGTCAATTAAAAACACGTGACATATATAATGAAATACACACAACATTAAGGTACATAAATAAATTTACTTTCACATAATTTCAATGCACATAAATATCAAGTACAACTACTAAGTTGTTCTACACACAATACTTATTAAGACTTATCAGGATGCAGAACAGTGTTTGGTGGATCACACAGATATATATTTTTATTATTAATGTTTTTCTATTTGTAATATGTGATCCAGTGTACTAAGAAAAGTGGAATAGTTGTTTGTTACAAGTCACTTTAAAATTCTTATCCAAAGTGCTCAACCTCGCAATGCTCATTAAGACTTATCAGGAGGGTGAGCGGTGTTGGTAGAGTGTTCTTTGTTGATTTTATTTGATTTTTATTTGCAACCAAAAGACTCCAAATTCAATTGGTTTGCAAACAATAGGATTTTAATTTTTAAACCACTTTATCACAATAGAGAAGTGCATGAAAGACCCTAAAATTGTAGGAAACAATTTTATGGCATTAGCCTAGGAGAATAATGAAATGCGGAGATCGAATATGTCTCATCTAGGATGAATGACACGTCATTATCAAGTTCTTCCTCAAAAGGGGGCTCAAGAAGAAACTCGGATGCTAAGATTGTGATATAATGGGGCAAGTGGAGTCACAATTTCAGTCAGAATGATAGGATCAAGGAATTGTGATATAAGGAATTGTTCTACACGACTGAAGGGAGCGCTATGGTGGAGATAAGTGGGGACAAGGTGCTAATAGGAGTAGTAGGACTAGAGGAATCTGTCCATAAATGTGGGGAAACAGCGTGACTAGAGAGAGGTCTGCAAGCAGACCTAACTCTGGACTCCACTCTACGGGTCATACTAAAAACTTCAACTAAATTGAAATAATTATGCAACTATAGTATTTGCGCAACTTTGTTTTAAACTCAACCAAGGTAGTAACTGGAGTCAAATATAACTTATCTTTCATGCGTTTGAGTTGTTTCCATTAATCTAATGCGAGTCCATAAATCTACGGGTCACATACTCGACTTGCTTACTCATTGGTATCTGACTCTAACCCATGAAAGATTCCATGCTACGACACCAATTTAAGCACTCATCAGATTTTAACATCTATCGAAATCGCTTGGGTGTGTTTGCTCTAAGTGCATATGGTTAGTATTCTCTTCATGGGCGGGTTCAAGTTCGCCACGAGTGTACAAGAGACTGGGTGTTGTTACTTGAGTTGTGGAACCCTTTTAGACCTTGTTTTCTAATAATGGTGAGAGACACTATCATTTCTGAAAAAGTTTCTATTTGAGCATTTAAATCTCTAGTGCGATTCTCTAAACCTACATGACTTTCCATTATTTTTTTTAATACTAGAATTTTTAAAATAAATGAATATTTCTCTAAACCTATATGATTTTCCATTATTTTTTTAATACTTGAATTTTTAAAATAGATGAATATTTTAATAAGAGGAAATATTCAAATTAAAATATTTGAGATAACTAATTACTTCTTTAACTTAGTTATATCACTTTTTTAAACGAGAGAATTTTTTTTTATTTGAATCTAGAAAGAGCATAATAAATTCTCTTAAAAAAATCTAAATTGAAAATGTTTTTTTAATTTTAAGACCCATTTTTAAAAACTTTAAAACTCAAATGAAAGCGGACATTAAATGAACTTGATTTAACGCTTTATATGCGTGAAATAAAAAAATCAAGTTGCGAGGATATTTAAATTGACGACACACAAGTTTTATGTTAATTGAGGCAAGCTATGCTCTGAGATATGAAGATAAAAACTGGTATAAACTTAAACATCAATATGCACAACAGCTGGGTTTTCTGAATATGGGGGAGGATTAGCTTCTCTGCTTTGAGGAGGGAGGAGAATCAAGTATATTCGATTTTTGAAGGTGGTCGGATCCATCTTTAGGGAGATTGTTTAGAGATCGGGTGCGAGTAGGATTCCTGTAGACAGGGAAGGATTCCTGTAGACAGGGAACATTGGTGGGCTCTGAGGGGGACAAATGGGGAGACAAACGGTGGTTTGGTATAAACTTAAACATCAATATGCACAACAACTGGGTTTTCTGAATATGGGGAGGATTAGCTTTTGTGCTTTGAGGAGGGAGGAGAATCAAGTATATTCGATTTTTGAAGGTGGTCGGATCCATCTTTAGGGAGATTGTTTAGAGATCGGGTGCGAGTAGGATTCCTGTAGACAGGAAGGATTCCTGTAGACAGGGAACATAGGTGGGCTCTGAGGGGGACAAATGGGGAGACAAACGGTGGTTCAGTGTATCTCTGATAACGACGGAGATTAAGCTCTTGATGAAGGACAGCTGGCCCGAACTTCGGCAGTAGAGGCTTGGACGCCTACGACAGGGAACGTCGGAGGAGGGATCGCCGAAAATTACAGAAGTTGTGGTTTCAGCGATGATGTTGGCGCCGACAACTTAGAAAGGGTAAGTACAAACGAACCAGGGCGGGTTCACTGGTAGGAACAAAATAGAGAAAATTTATTTTCTTTTTCTATATTCCAGCCTATCTTCTGGGAACATCAACCAACGTATGTATAGTTTTTATCATTTAATTTGGGGAAAAGGGAAGGAAACAAATTAAAGGTTTTAAGCAATTTCTTTATTTGGTGTTTCCTATATGTAAAAATACTCCTAAAATGGATGACAAATCAAATATTGAAGATGTTCTTTATATTTTAAAAAATCCCTTTCAATATAGATTTTTTTGTTGAGTTTGCCCTAATTAGCACATTACCTAATTTGATAGATCATTTTATTCAAGGTCTTACTGAGTGATCACCCCAAAAATCTATCACAACGAGTGCGAACAATGTGCACGATACAAAGAAGTCGGTACATGTGCGATAAATAAATAAAAGCGCAAGAAGACGCACGCTACAAAAAGAAAATGCGGGAAATAAAAGTAAAATAAAGATGCGTGATACATGTGCAAGTAACTGAGGTAGAGGAATAACTACACGGAAAGCAAAATACAAGGTAAAAACTAATGTATACAAATGATAAAATAAGTACTGTGTTCACGATAATGACAGTTGTAGAGTAGAGGAGAGCAAAAAGAAGATTTGAGGTAAAATATAATATTTCAAGCTTCTGCAAATGTATGTGTTAGCATGTATTTATTAATATTTTGTTATTGCTAGTATTTCACTTTTTAGTATCATTGTAAATATTTATGTATGCGCCTCATTGTAAAAAATTCTGAATGCAACTGAAGATTTCTTAAATGGTATCAGAGCCTCCTAGGGCAAAACCCTCTTCTCTCTCTCCCGCACGTGTTTGTCTCCCTTGTTTCGCATCCCACGCACATCTATCGATTCATCCCCTCCTCGTGCAGCGACTCTGCCTCCGCCTTTGCATCCCTCCCGTTTGACTCCAGCAGACGTCGACTTCCACAAGCATTCCGCATTTCCGTCGGCTTTTGGGCGTATGCGCGTCGGGGCTCCTTCCTCTATCTCTTTTAGAGTAGAATAAAAATTAATGAATCTCCTACTATCTCTTGCAGAGCAGGGGCTTCTTCCTCTACCGTGAATTCTGAAGCATCAATCTGGTCAGGTCATGATCACAATACACCACAAATTACTATTAACTATCAATCTGGTCAGGTCAGATCATCTTATTTGTAACTATCAAGAGATGTCTTGTCACTCACATGACATGTGTTTCCGTCTTCATGGCTTTCCTCCACGCTAAGGCGGTTCTGCACCGAGAGGCGCCGCAACTATGGTCGCTCTCAGGGGAGATCATCGCAGTCTAGGTCTGCTCACCTCTTTGATGCCCCTATCTGCTGATGAAGTACAACATGAGTTCTGTCGCTTGATGCATGGGCAGTCTATTAATTCGTCCACCTCTTTGTCCTCCCATGCTTATCAAAGACTACCTAGTGCTCATGCTACTTCCACTCGCAATTCTACCTGCAAGATTATTGATTCTGGAGGGACAAACCATATCACAAGTTCCTCAACATGTTTTACAACCTATCTTCCCCGGTCCGGTCAAAACAAGGTGAAGATTGCGGAAGGATCCTTCTCTCCTATTCCAGGGAAAGGATGCATCCTTTGCTGCTCTCTCACTCTTCCATTTATTCTTCATACTCTATGCTCATAACCTTCTCTCAATTAGTCACTTAACTAGTTCTATGAGTTGTTTTGTGACTTTTTCCCACCTCTTGTATGTTTCAGGACTTGCAGATGGGGAAGGTGGTTGTCTTTGGTAGATTGTGTGATGGCCTCTACGTGTTTAACTTTTCCAGCCCTTTACTTTACCACCACAAGCTCTTCATGTTGATCAGTTTTGTGACTTTTTCCCACCTCTTCTATGTTTCAGGACTTGAAGATGGGGAAGGTAGTTGTCTTTGGTAGATTGTGTGATGCCCTCTACGTGTTTAACTTTTCCAGCCCTTTACTTTACCACCACAAGCTCTTCATGTTGATAAGTTTTTTTTATTTTGTATTCATGGCATTGTCGTCAAAAATATCCTTTATCCCTTCTATGAAATTTTTACACCCTATTATGGCTTCTTGGTTGGACAAGTTTCAATGTGATGTATATGAGCTCGGTAAACATCGTCGTACTTCTGTTAATCATTTTTCTTATCCTAGCTCCACACCTTTTGTTGTTATTCATAGTGATTTTTGGTGGACTTGCCTTGTTGCTTCAATTTGTGTGTTTTTGGTTTGCTACTTTCATTAATTGTTTTTCCCACACTATTTGGAAATATTTAACTAAAGCTAATAATAAAGTGTTTTAGTTATTTCAATAATTTCAAAAAATGATTAATGAGTACAGACAACGATCATGAGTACAACGATCATGAGTACAACGATCATGAGTACAACGATCATGAGTACAACGATCATGAGTACAACGATCATGAGTACATTGATTCACAGTTTGTGTCTACCAAACATTTTGTGAGTACAACGATCATGAGTACCTTGATATTATCTACCAAACAATTTGTGTCTACTCACCAACTCAAAATGGTGTAGCAGAACGAAAAATAGTCATCTTTTGGAGGTTGTCTGGCGTTTCTTACTTCAGATGCACATTCCAAAATATTATTGGGGATGTTCCTGAAAAACTTACCTCATTAACTAGATACCTACACTAGTTCTCAGGAATAAAACGCCACTCCACACTCTAAAAGTTCCACTAACTTCATCTAAGCGTCATTGGATGCGTATGCTTCGTTCACATACATTAAAAAAAGTAAACTCAACTGTCGGGCCGACAAATGTGTCTTTATCGGGTATTCCCCAACTCAAAACGGTTACAAATGCTTTGACCCGACAACCAAGAGGGTATTTATGACCATGAATGCCACTTTTCGTGAATCTAAGAGTTGCTATGGGACCTCACTTCACCGGGGGGGGGGGACCAATCTCGTGTCGGAAGTGAGCTCTGCATCTCTTCTAGAGGAGTTGTAACCTACCCATTCCTCCTCTATACCAGCCTCTTCCAGTTGTTGCGACCACACATTCTTGTTTCCCCTAAAAACCAAGAGAAGTTCTATGCTCCCTCTTAGAAGTTTTACTCTTGAAAAAAAGGGTACAAACATGCAAGCATCTCACGGGATAATTGCATTGACATCTAATCCATCTTCAGAATCTACTACACAACGAGAAAGTACTTCTACCTAACACGCTTTGTCTCAGTTTGTATCTTATGCTTCTCTCGCTGCTTCACATAGAGCATTTGTTTCCTCCTTGTCCTCCATTTCTATCCCATTATCCTGGTGGGAATCTCTTTATCACAGCAAGTGACAAGAAGTCATGCTCGAAGAAATGCATGCACGTGAAAAAAAAATTGTACAAGAGATCTTATGCATCTTCCCTAGGAGAAGAGAGTTGTTGGATGTAAGTGGATGTGTGCTGTCAAACAAAATACCCGGGGAATTTTCAAGAGATACCCAACAGGATTGGTTGCCAAAGGATACACACAGACAGTTGGGATCGATAATGAAGAGACGTTTGCTCTTGTAGAAAAGATGAACTCCATAAGATTATCCTATCATGTGTTGTCTGCAAGGAATGGAACCTCAGTCAGCTAGATTTGAAGAATGTGTTCATCCATGAGAACTTAAAAAAGAAAGTGTAGATGTTCATACCTCTTGGCTTGCCCCTGAAGGACTTGAAGGTAAGGTTTGCAAGCTAAAAAAGGCTTTATATGGTCTTATCTCTTAGATCTTGGTTCAAGAGATTTCACAAGGTCATGAGGACTTTTGAATATACTCAGAGAAATGCAGATCATACTCTATTCATCAAGCTCATGGAAAGAAAATTGATAGCACTTATAGTTTATGTGAATGACATTGTCATAACAAGAGATGATCTAAAAGAAATTTAAACTCTAAAAGAAAGACTGACTAGGGAACTTGAGGTACAAGATTCAGGAAATTTTATGTATTTTTTGGTCATTTAAGTCACTAGATCCAAACATGATATTTTTTATCTCGCGGAGGAAGTATATTCTTGATTTACTTCCGATATTATGAATGAGTAGGTGTAAAGTTGATACCCCTATCGAAGCAAACCACCGGATAAGGAAGGATGATGATAAACCTGCTGAGGGCATTCCTGGTTCAGAGATTAGTGGGGCAATCATGTTGATGGTGCTCACCGTATTTTCAGATACCTGAAGTCTTCTCCTGGGAGCGCTATACTATTCTCAACAAATTATGAGCTAAATATTGAAGTTTACACAAACACAGCTTGAGCTGGATCAGTTGATGTTCGACGGTCCACCTCAGGATATTGCATTTTAGTTGGTGAGAGCTTAGTTACATGGAGGAGCAAAAAACAATGTGGTGGCTATATCCAGAGTTGAAACTGAATTCAGAGCCCTGACGCATGAAATGTGTTAAGAACTGTGGATTCAAACTATTATAGGAGACCATGGCCTCAAGAAAACAGAGTTAATCAGACTATATTATAATAAAAAAGCATTCATTAGCATTGCTCATAACCATACATTATTTAATATTCTGTTATAACTTGTATTTCCCATTTTACGTATTTCAACTTATTACCCTCCTCATTTATATAAGAATGAGCCTCATTGTAAATAATAATGAATGCAATTGAATGTTTTTAACAGTATGGAAGAGAAATTTTGGAATACTCACCTGGAAACCATGCTTTCATTGCTTTTGCAGCAGTCTCCCTAATGATAGAACAAAATTTTAGAGCCGTTTCTACTGATTTAGGCTTCGTTTGGCGTGGTGGTCATGAACCGTTGTTCATGAACGTCCGACCTCACCTAAAATAATTCATGCATTTTATGCTCAAAACTAGTTTATTTTCTTGGCAACAATCATGAGCTTTGTCTTGCCAAACATACATTCTATAATAATGGCGTTGTTGACCAAACTCTCGCGCCAAACGAAGCCTATGTTCCCAAAGAGTTGTTTTTTAAGTCATTGTAGACCACTGCTAAGGATAAAGATGTGACACGGGTTATTTGTGGTTGTTTCCATGGTGCAATATGAGTGAATGTTGAGAGTTGTTCAATGGAGTTGTAAGTTCTTGAGTTTAAGCAGGCAAAACTAGAATAGGTTCGTACAATCCATTAGGGTAAACTTGGGTTGGATGGTTCAAACAGTCAACTTACATATATGTATGAAAAACAGAAGCAAATGAGTAACTTTTAGCTTAAATCAATTAGCAAGTGATTATAATTGTGTAGTAACAATGGTATATTACATATAACATATATAAAAAGTAGATGAAGCCGTTTTTAAGTAGCAGGCACTGTTTTATACAATGATTGAAAAAGAGAACCAAGCTTTTGAGCAGGCACTGTTTTATACAATGATTGAAAAAGAGAAAGGAGCTTGTGAGCACGCAGAGTATTATGCAATGATAATAATGGATCAAGCTGCAGATAACACGGTCAAGTGTTTTAAAAACAGGATCAGGCAAATTAGGGGTAAAGCCTACATGTGCTGAAAAAACAGAGGTTCAACTAATATGATTATTTAATAACATAAGGAAAAAAGACTTTTGAGTTATCGGGGATGGATAAGAACCAAAACATGAAATGTGGAAAGAGGGGTTTCCTACAAATGATATAAAGTCCAGGTGATTGATAAATGACATGCTTTTGTGGACCACTTATTGGCTGAGAGATGTGATCGTGAATGCAATGTATAGAACTTGAGTGATAATCCATGCAAAAAATGTCATGGTTGGCAACATTGTATACGAAAAAAATAAGAACGAACCATACTTATATATATAATGCAATCACATGCAACATTTGTGATCATTTAAGAATTAAGATACAAGAAAACTTACCAAGCTCCTTAAATTGGTGGAACAGATAAGGCACGATTAAAATTTGTTGAGTTTGTCAATGGTTTTTGTGTGCACATGTTTAGGGCTAATTTTCCACAGTATATCTTTGTTTTGCAAAGAAATATTTGGATAGGGTGAGAGCTTCTGAGGGCTTTGTATCAGCATCGATACACCCAATTTATCCAAGGACATAAGTTATTTAACTAGACAAGGAGTATCTGGAGAGGAAAAACAATGAGTAAGAATACAAGGGAAAAACAGAATTAGCCATGAGGATAAATGAGAAAAAGCTTTGGAATCACAATGATGAGGGAATAACTAAGAAAACTTAAGTTTAATGTTTATAATGTGGGTATATAGTCAGGGTTTAAATATTTGGAGACTGTGAAGGGTGTGTGCCGACTCTAATGCAAGCCCATGTGAGTAGTGTGGACTGGACTCAAACAAACCTAAACAATATGACATGCGCATGACTTGATTCGATCCGAAATAAAGTCTAGTAATAAGATGAAATAGGCTTTGCAATACAACACAACGTTCACAACAACTTCAAGTCAACACGTAAACACGTTTTCCTTCCCACGGAGGGCTTAAAACTACACTTGTAAAAAATGGGAAATTTTGTAGAAAAAACTAACAAAAGGAAAACAATCACTAACAAGACTATCCCAAACATGTATGTAATAATGAACCAATATTCAATGAAGTAGAACAAAAACAAACTACAAAAATACTCACAAGCAAAAGGGTCCAGTAGCGGCGAGTGTAGATGAGTAGTTTAATACAGACCTAGCCTTTGACAAAAATAGGATTGCCAGAGGATGACCGAAGATGAGGGTGACAGTGGAGGATACAACGGAGCCAGAACCGCGGCTGCCTATGCAGTGCTTGCTCAAGGGAGAGAGAGAGCTTCCAAGATCTCTTTAGGGTTTAGAAAATAGACTTTTTTTCATTGATATCAATACAAGACCAAGGGGTCCCTTAAATGGACTACAAGAGAACATAAAAGTAAATATGACACACTTGACAAAATGTGACGTGAAGACACGATGCGACATAAAGACATGATGCGACATAAACGAAATGTAATGATTTGATTCGAACGGAACCCATAACATCTCTCATGGCCTTCAAATCAAACTTGTCATCAAGCTTGGAGGAGGCTTGCACAGCTTGATTGTATGGTTCTTTGATTTCCCACTAGAACTCTCGGTATTGAGTTACTGTAGCAGAGGTTGCATCTAGTGATAGGACATCAACGCACTCCCAAATGGCAAAAAGGATGGTAAAGATCGGTCAGAACGAGGGTGCCCAACAGTTGTGGTGTTGAGAACCCGCAGATCGGGTCCAACAACAACGCCTCAAACCAGCCACAAAAGAGCAGAACTTGGAACAGGCAATCCACCAAACACTTGAAGCGCACCAACTCCTTGACCCCTTGAACATTTGATCAAGCCTCTGCCTAAAACCAGTGATCTTCCACAACTCCAATACACAGATTTACAAGAATCAACAATCCTTATAAACAGCTACTGATCATCTTCACTCACCAAGAAACACAATAAAATGAAATAAAATAACTTCATGCACCATGAATATCCATCACCAGCTCTAGTCCAGAACAAAAGCAAACAAGATCACGGCCACGACAGAACTAACACAGCCCCCAACTCATCCCCTACACTGGACGAACCCAGAAAAAATACCGAACATCCACAACACATAAAACCTAGATACAACCAACCACCCGCCCAAATATGCGGATATGTCCCTCTAGCTCGGGATTCACACGCCCCTAGCTAGCCCAAGTGAGCGGCTGAGCGCCGACCGAATCGCTGCACACCGTCTCCCAAGCTCGCCAGAATTGATCTTCCAGTTAATAGCACACGGAGAGCTCACAGGAAATTCCCCAAAAAATTGATGCCCCCTCACGCCCCATCTCTCCCCCTCATATTCGCCTCACTATTATGACCCCAAAATATCCTTGGGCCACAACCCATACAAAACCTGATCAAAACAAAATTTAAAACAAGAATCCAAAACAAAAACCAACAGACCAAACAAAAACCAACAAACCCAAACAAAAACCCAAAACCAGATGACCCAAAACAAAACCTAAACAGGATTCGGCTTCACCCGAGCCTGATTCTCCCTTTCACGCGCGCGGTTTGGCTTACGAACCCGAGTGCTTCTCCTTAGTCGAACTTCACTATTCCTCTCTCCTTCAAGAACTCCCTTGTCCTCAAGGGTGAGGTTTGGAAAAGTAGTCTTCTCTTCCTCATATTCCTCCCACATTGCCTCCTCCAACGTCAACCCTTGTCAACGTACTAACACTTGCCATGCCCTCTGCCCATATTTACCCTTCTTTCTTTGCTGGTAGCAGAGAGCTTCTTTAGGCTTCAACATCATGTTCCCTTCATCATCAAAATTCGGCAACTCTTCTATCACCTGCTCCGGTTCCCCAATCTTCTTCTTCAAGGTGATGACATGGAACACCGAATGTAAAAGAGAGGATGCGGGCAATTCAAGTTTGTATGTTGCCTCTCCCACGCGCTCCAACACCTTGAAGGGCCCATAATACCTTTGAGATAATTTGAGGTTAAATTTTTTCTTCAACGACCTCTGCTGGTAAGGTTGTAACTTGAGGTACACAGTCTCCCAGCTCGAAGCTTATGTCTCTTCTCCCTTGATCGTATCTCTTCATCCCCCCTTGCACCTTACATAATGCCTTCATTGCCTTAGTGAGGATTTTGTCCTAGGTTAATAACTCCTTTTCCACCTCTTCATCCTTGGTCGTCCTTTCTCATAGTTGCTCAACCTAGGTGGGACCCTTCCATAAGTCACCTAAAAAGGGCTCGTATCGATTGAATCATGATACGGGGTGTTGTACCAATACTCGGCCCATGGTAGATACTCCATCCATCTTGCTTGTTTCTCATGACAGTAACACCAGAGGTATTGCTCCAACATTCAATTCACCATGTCTGTTTGTCCATCTGTTTGGGTATGGTAGGATGAACTTGCCTTCAGCTTGTTGCCCAGTAAAGTGAAAAGCTCCTGCCAAAACGAACTCATGAACAATGTACCCCGGTCCGTCACGATGCTCCTTGCTATTCCGTGCAGCTTCACCACATTCTCCACAAATATCATGGTCACGCTACTTGCAATGAATGGGTGTCGGAGGGGAATGAAATGAGCCCCCTTGTTCAATCTATACACCACAACCAATATTGCATCGAACCCCTTGTGGTAAGCCTTCCACAAAATCCATGGATAGGTCTTCCAAATCTTTCCGAGGTTGGCAGCGGCTGTAGCAACCCCATAGGAGACCTTTGATCGTATTTAATTTTTTGGCATGTCACATCGGGTCACCCATTCCATCACCGCATTCTTCAAGCCTTCACAATAAAAGTACTTCACCTTGATATAAGTCTGCAACCACCCATAACGTCCTCCCTCCTTGTTGTTATGGAAATGGCCTAAAATCTCTTCGCGTAGCATCGATACTCTTGGCATGTATACTCCATTCTTGTAGTAGATCAAGCCTCCCCTTATGCTATAACCTTCCACCCCCACCTCATGTTTCTCCAACTTGGCATAAATCTTCAATGCCCTTTTGTAAAGCTTGGCCGCCCCACGTATTTATCCCAGATTTCTCACTCGACACCACTCAAAGCTTGCAAACCAGCCTCCGTCTCATCATAAACCGTCCATAGCATCAGGCTCCCTTCCTTTTCCGGTTGGTAGACTATGTCATACTCAAACCAAGCAATTTCATCATGAACTTTTGTTGCTCCGGGGTGACATTTTTTGCTCCCATAAGTGCCTCAATGACGACAAAGGATCTATATAGCCGACCCCACTATAGTGGGATAAAGGCTTGAGTGTTGTGTGTTTTAGGTGCCACAATAGTTGTAGGTTGGTCACGATGGTGAATTTGCGGCCCAAAATATAGGGTCGTCGTACCTTTGTCACATGTACGATCGCTAGCATCTCACGGGAATACGTGCTCTAAGCCTTCTTCATAGGCCCCAATGCTTTGGAAACAAAATCTAATGGCCTCTTCTCTTGCACAAACATGGCTCATATACCTTCCCCACTAGCATCTGTGTAGACTTCAAAAGGCTTCTCAAAATTTGGTAAGACAAGCACCGAAGTTTGAGTCATTGCCCTCTTCAATTCTTCAAAGGCTCCTCTTGCCCCATCATTCCATTCAAGAGTATCTTTCCCCAACATGGAGTGGCTTCGCAATCAACCTGTAATTCTTCATGAAACACTTGTAGTAGCCGGTTAACCCCAAAAAACCTCTCAAAGCAGTAATGCTGGCCAGTAAGGGTCAATCCACCAGGGCCCCAGAAATGATATGACTCGAGTATTCCAACTCCTTTTGTACAAATTCACACTTCGATAGCTTGATGAAGTGGTAATGTTCCAGCAGTTCCAACACCACCTAGAATTGCCCAATGTGCTCCACCGTGGACATAGAATACACAAGAATATCATCAAAAAAACACCAACACGAACTTGCGGAGAAAAGGTTTGAATATGTCATTCATGACGGATTGGAATGTGGAGGGAGCGTTGCACAACCCAAACAACATGACCAAGTACTCGTAATGCCCTGAATGTGTCCTAAAGGCAGTCTTGTGCATGTCTTCCTCATTCATCCTGATTTGATGATAGCCTGCCCTCAAATCAAGCTTGGTGAACACCGTCGCACCATGCGTCTCATCCAACATTTCATCAACCGTTGGAATGAGAAAACGATCTTTGACAGTAGCTTCATTCAAGGCTCGGTAGTCCGTACAAAATCTCCAAGAACTGTCTTTATTTTTTACCAACAACACCGAGAAAGAGAATAGGCTCGTACTTGCTCGTATTAATCCTTGGGACATCTCATCCAATTGTCGTTCTATCTCCTCTTTTTGGAAATGAGCATATCGGAAAGGAGATACATTCATCGGTCTTGCAACATCATAGAGCACGATTCGATGATCTAATGGGCGTGGGGGTGACAACCCCTTCGTCATCTCCAAAACATGCTTGTGCTCCACTACACACCGAATAGATGGGGGCAGGTGCTGCAAATTTTCTTCAAGGGTCTCCTCTCCCTGTCTTCTACCCGACTTCTCTTGGTTTGCACCTGCTAGGAGGACAACAAAACAACTCGCACCACCCTTCCAAAGCCTCTCCATCACAGTGACTGCACACGGCTAAAATTTTGGTGGGAGTTAATGCATTCCATAGTCTCTTCTTCCCGCCCAATTTGAATTCCATAGTCATTACCTCGTAATCATTCAACACCCTCCCAATGCTTATCAACCAAGCATTACCAAGTACCACGTCTAAGTGTCTAACCCCACAATAGTGAGAAAATGCAAATTTGCACCCCTTGCACATTAAGCTTCACATTCCGCACGACCTCCTCACATTTGAGCTTTTCTTCATTGCCACGCTCACCTCAAAGGGTTCCATGACCACCCTTTAAGCCTCACTTTCTTTGTGATGTCTGCATTGATTAAGTTGTAGGAGGATCTGCTATCAACCAATAGTGTAACCTCATGCTTTCCTAACCACGCCATAAGCCTCATCGTGGCCGGTGTCCTTGCCCCCCGACATGGCATTAAGGGACAGCTCCGTTGTGTCGCTCCCCGACGTCACACGGTGATCATCCCCATTCTCGGACTCGTCTTGGGCCGTTTCTTCATTTTCTTCTTCACTAGTCTCCACTATTTGGAACACTTGTCCCGTATTACACCGGTGCGCTTTACTCCACTTCCCCCCACACTTGAAGCATAGCCCCTCTGAGATGCGCTCTTGGACTTCCTTTTTGGACATCTTCATCACCTCTTTCTTGCCTTTACTTGTGTCTTTTGCGGCCTCCTTTCTTTTTCATAATGGGTTCCTCCTTTTCCCCTGGTTATCTCCTTGCTTTAACGTTTATCCGCGTAGTAGCTTTCCTCCAAAATATCCGCAATTTTTATGGCTTCTAGTAACCTCCAAAGATGCCTCAACTTGAGCTCCTGAGACAACCATGGCTTGAGTCCATCAAGAAAGGTCCCCATTAATGCCTCCTCCGACCAACCCCGCACCAGGGTTTGGAGCCGTCAGAATTATTCAATATAATCTTGTACCTTGCCTTCTTGTTTAAGCTTTGCCAACTGTCCATGGTGGTTCACCACTGGTGAAGGTCCTCGTTGCTCCATAAACTCTTGTTCGAAAGCGGTCCAACCAAGCCGCCTTCCATCTTGCCCAAATCTGAATTTAAGCGACCTCCACCACTTACTAGCTCTCCCATCAAGGAAATAACATGTCACAGTCACTCTTTCTACTCAGAGTACTTCATACACGTGGAAATAATGTTTGGCCTTGTTTCGCCACTCATGAGGATCACCTCCATTGAAACTGGAGAAGTCAATATGTGGCTTTCGAGGTCTCTGATCCTTTTAATGCCTCCCTCTTTCGTAATCACCACCTCGAAGCAAATTCCCTCAATGTCCCTGTCGTGGCCCGCCGTGGTACTCTCCCATGTTCTATCCTCTTCGACAGTCCATTCGTTCCACCTCAAACCCTTCATTGTCATCACCTTGATAATCACATCTGTGGTGGCGTGGTCTTCGGATTGAAGCTCGAGAATAATCTGTATCATTGAGCCACCTTTCCACGACTACTTCTCCACCTTCAATCCTTCCTCCTCTCCTCCTTCCTTCCCAGTGTGGTTCGTCCTCCCGCCTCGATCTCCTGGAATCTGAGTCACCTTGAGTTTCCCTTTTGGAGGCGTTGTGTTGCTTGTTTTGGCTTGTCATTCCCTCTATTTCTTTCTTCCTTTGGTTTTTTGTGGTCAACTGGGTTAGCGTCGTCCGCAGCTCCGCTATCGCTGCCAAGATCTCCTTCTGTCCCCCCTCCAGTAGCTCCAACCTGGCCTGATTAGATCTCGGGGAGGCTTCTCAATCCATAGGCACGACGACCTCTTGAGTCCCCACCGAATAGAATATCTCTCAAGGAGAGGACAAAATTGTTGAGAACCCGCAGGCCGGGTCCAACAACAACGCCTCAAACCACCGACAAAAGAGCAAATTTTGGTTCAGGTAATCCACCAAACACGTGAAATGCACGAACTCCTTGACCCCTTGAACATTTGATCAAGCCTCTGCCTACAACCAGTGGTCTTCCACAACTCCAATACACAGATCTACAAGAATCAACAGTCCTTATAAACAGCTGCTGATCATCTTCATTCACCAAGAAAATACAATAAAATAATTTCATGCACCATGAATATCCATCACCAGCTCCAGTCTACAACAAAAGCAAACAAGATCACGACTACGGTAGAATTCACGCAGCCCCTAATTCAGCCCCTACACCGGATGAACCCAAAAAAATACCAAACTTCCACAACAAATAAAACCTGGATACAACTGACCACCAGCCCAGATCTGCGGATAGGCCCCTCTAGCTCGGGATTCACACGCCACCAGCTAGCCCAAGTGAGCGCCGCCCGAATCGCTGCACACCGTCTCCCAAGCTAGTAGGAATCGATCTTCCAGTCTGCCGCAACAGTAGCTCACAGAGAGCTCACAGGAAATTCCACAAAAAAACGGATGCCCCCTCACGTCCTATCCCTCCCCCTCATATTTTCCTTTCACTATTATGTCCACAAAATACCCTTGGACCACAACTCATACAAAACCTAACCAAAACAAAAACCAACAGTCCAAACAAAAACCCAGAACCAGATGACCCAAAACAAAACCAAAACAGGTTTCGGCTTCAGCCGAGCCCGATCTGCCGCTACACGCACCCCCAAGGCTGTCTTTTGTTTGGTTTCGAACCCGAGTGCTTCTCCTTAGCGGAACTCACCATGTGGATAGTCGCAGGCGACGGCAGCGCGATCGGAAAAGAGCTGCAGGGATAAAAGGTGGTAGCGCCGACTTGGGGAAGGTCGGCAGAAGAAATGGATCCAGAGGGGGCAGCAGAGCAGGAGGCCTGAGAAGAGGCAGAGAGGAGGTCGGTGGGGCTGACAGAGCAATGTCGACAGAGCAGGGGCCGATAGAACTGTTGGGGGATGGCGAGGAAGGCAAAAGAAAGTGTGGTTCGAGGATCACTGGCAGTGATGGTGGTGTTACACGAACTGCAGAGAGTGGTGGAGCTTCTGGGGATGGCGGTGGAGAAGATAGAAATTGCGTCGGGAGGTGGCCCGCAGGGTCTGGCCGTGGCAGAGATTGTGGAGGAGTGACGGAGGCCAAGAAGGACGAAGATGAGGGCGATGGCAGAGGATACAACGAAGTCGAAAGCATGGCTACCTAAACAAGACTTGCTCAAGGAAAGAGAGTTCCAAGATCTCTTTAGGGTTGGGGAAATAGACTTTCTTTCATTGATGCCAATACAAGACACAAGGGTCCCTTAAATAAACTTACAAGAGGGCATAAACGTAAATACGGCACACTTGACAAAATGTGACATAAAGGCATAATAAAGACACGATGTGACATAAAAAAATGATGTGACATAAAATAATAAATGTGCAGTTCGGAGCCCATAACATAGTTGTGGGAATACGGTGCATTAATAGGAGCCGCGGGGCTTGTGTTTGGGTGAGAAGACTGAAACCTGCCACTAGTAAGGGAGGGGTGTGCATAATGAAGCCTTGGCCAGTTGATGTGCCTGCAGTTTGAGATATTAAAAGACCAATTCCTACACAGCTTTGGAAACAGGTGATTACAATTTGTTAATGGAAGAATATTTGCCATTGTAGGGACGTCAAGAACCAGCTCGGCAAGGCTGTACTATGTCTGGACAGGAGGCAAATCGATGGTTGACTACTCCAAGCTTCAGAAAAAGCGCAACTTTTAGATATCTCACCGACAGAGCCTGCAGAAGGAGCGGTGGGAAATCTAGGCGGGGATGCAATCACGATTTTACCTAGGGTGGGTCGGCTCAAGCTATAGGGGAATGAGCACTACTCTCAGAGAAGATCTAAAAGCAGGAAGCAGGGACGAGATGGAATATGTGGACTAACAGAAGAAATGTCGACGTCAGTTGTTTCGTTTTTGGAATTGCTGAGTAGGGAAAGGGGAGAGGTGTTGATCTTCTATCAGCTTGAGGATTTCCGCCACCGGATCATGGTAGGGTAAAAGAAATGGGCGATTATAAGTTGGGAACGGGGTCATTGGGGAAGTCAAAAATAGGGAAGGCTATGGAAATGAAGTTGAAAACGAAAATGAACCAGGACGTCGCACTCCGGGGTCTCGCGGCAACAGATCATGATTTGATTGCTGGCTCTGGAATCTCTCACACGGCTAACAATACCTCGAACCGATATCCCTCGCCCTTATTTATAGTGAAAGGGGAGGGGGGTTAATGCACTCAGCGTGAATGACTATGATTGGTCGTTATGCCCAATGTCTAAATCATACTAAATAATGATCAAAATCTAAAAAATATATATATAAAACTATAAAATCGGCGCTCCAGACGCGCTCGTCGCCTTGGATCAGCGACCTGATCAATACCTCCTGTGTGAGTACACAAATATGGGCCCCGCGGAGTGGTGCCTTGAAGCTCAGTGTCAATCGCGTGTCTGATCCCCATCAATTTCATTTAAGGATTGCTAGGTTAGAAGGAATAAATATTAGAATTAGGAATTAGGATCAATTTCGATTAATGTTGGAATTGACATCGGTCTGAATTTCAATTCTATTATCCGACAAGGCAATAGAATTGGGAATGAAAAAAATAAAACCAATCAATTATGTTGTTCAGTTGTACTACGAGAGAATTAAATGAAGATGTTACTATTTTAAACTTCACACTTATCATGGTGTCAAAGATGCTTATGTAAAAAATAAATTAATAACTCAAAAGAAATAGCATCAGTACAGACAGATTGATACTCATAAAAGAAATGGTATCAGTACAAACAGATTGATACTCATAAAAGAAATAGCATCAGCATGAGTACATTTGTGATCATTGGTAATCTTCTCCTAGCTTCTCTTTCTTCATTGAAACCTTCAGTAAAATTCATCCACAACTACATGAAACCTATGAGGCAACAGTACGAGTACAGAGTACAATATGAATCTGGTACAGTGGTATGAGAAAATAAAAATAATGATACCGGTATGTTCAGAGTCCCGGTTGGATCGGATCGGATTGAGGATCGTAAGATTCAACAGAAATCATAAATTAAGACTTGAAATATGAAAATGAATTGTGTATCATCCAAATACACACAACTAATACATAAAAACTATAAAACTAATAAACATTTGAGTACATATATCAAAAATAAGCTAATAAACAACTAAACTCATAAATAACATCGTTCTAAGTTCTAACAATAAATTTTATATAAGCATAAAGTTCACACCACGGTAAACGATCAAATAATAATTTATGTTCGTCGGACTGACATAAAACCACTAATATAAATCCTTAATAGCGAAAATGTATGAAAATCGAAAATGTATGAAATTGCTCAGACCTTGCAGCAAAAATCGGGATGGGGAGATGGGAATGATAGTGAGCTTGTGTAGATAGAGGAGAGGATGGAGGATGGATTCTCTGAAGAACAGTAATGTCCAAGACTCCAAGACTGTCAGAAACTGGAAAGCTAAAAGCCAGTGAACTGTCGAAATGCAGAGAATAGATTAAGCGTCGACGTCGGAGAGAAAATAGGGAGAAGAGGGCACGAGAACTTGCTGGAGAGAGTCGAGGAGTTGCCAGAGAGAGTGGTCAAACTATTAGCAGTCGGCGTAAGCCGGAGGCCCGGAGAGAGCACACCGCTGCTGCGGAAGATAAAGTTGTCATGCAAAGAAGAAATTAGGGCAAAGAAGAAAACCACGGCTTGTAGTCGAGTCGGGATTGAAAAAAAAAAAACAAGGCGCGGTTTTTTCTATGTAGGCGCACTACAAGGATCGCTAGGATCGCTTGAAGGATCGTGATCCTACGACTCAGGAGCGCGATCCAGTGCGCGATACACATGAATTCGATCCAGGGTACGATCCAGATCGGTTTTAAAATTCCGGATCTTAGGATCGTGCGATCCTACGATCTGAATTGCAATACAGAATGTTGGTACTTGATATAAATATCAAATGTACATGTATATATTTATGCCTCCTTTTTTAAATAAAAAGAGAATATTGAAAAAGTAGAAACAATACCAATTTAAACATCTAATTTTCAAATACATAGTAAATTAACAAAATAATCAAATTTAAGTCAAAATCTTTGTAGTTCTAACGACGCTAACAAACACCGCTAGTTTCATTTAACAATCACATTTTCTCTTTTCTAAAAGACATGGAGAAGAATTTGCTTACTTAAAAAAAAACATAGTCCTATCACAAATGCAGAATGATGTGTCAAATCCAAGCTTATCAGCAGAATAGAGTAGCAGGCGTATCCGTCGAGTATCGAGTACGTGCCGGTACCGAAAACATACCCAGCACGGGTATGCGGCCTTTGGTGAGGTATTGGTGCCTCATAACATGAAACCCAAACCTAAAATCGGCGTTCAGCCCCTCTCAAAAAATGCACAAGATAGGCGTTACAGTTGAAGGACTCCATGCAATTTTGGTGGTGATTCATATTTGCACAAATCAGCCTTACAACGGCGATTGTCGTAGATTCAACAACCAGATCGACAACCCGTCACCACAAACAATCATGGGACGAAGGGATCAATCTCCCTTACAAAATTGAATACCTGACGATCTTCGCTTTCCAGAAGTCACCGCCCCCATTGGCCACCTTCAATCAACTTTCTGCCGCTGAATTAAACCTAAGGGATCATGAGAATGTAAACCGAATCCCAACAAACATATATAGCATATAAACTGAAAAAAAACTGTAAAGAACATGTTATGTGGACTGTGAATCTAGCCTGCAAGTAGCCAAGGACTCAACAACCAAAGTTCGGACTATGATATGGCCCAATGTCTACTAGTTCAAGAGTAACCACGAAAGCAAGAGGAAAAGAAGAGAACAAAAATATTTTATTGCTTTACGAGGTGGTTGTCACATTGTGGAAATCATGACGCATACCCATGAGTGTATGGAAACTCCCCCTCCCAAACCAATTGTTGTGCGAGTTCGGGGGAAGACAGCCGAGGTTACCAAATCCTCAAATGGGCGACCTTCGCGGGGATGAACTACCATTACATGTTACAATGAGGAAATATTAATAGCCAAAGACAGGGGGTGGGCCGTGGGGGAGGATCTTACTATCATAAAATGGACAACATCTACATGTGAGGTTCAACGCGAGCTCGACAAGTTGACCTCGCAAGGTCGGCAAGTTGATATGGTAAGGTCGCCAACGTGATATGTTGAGGATGCCAGGGAGATCTACCGAAGTCGCCGAGCCGATTTGCTGAGGTCGCGAACTGATCTACTGAGGTCACTGAGCTTATATGTTGTTCACGTCTGCCACGTGTATTTCTGATCTCAATGTTGGAGCCAAGATCTCGACCCATAAGGAGCCAAGGTCTCAACATGCTAATTTTTGGACTACAATATGACCAAAGGTCTATTAGTTCGCGAGTAAACACAGAAGTAAGAGGCAAAGAAAACAAAGGAATATTTTATTATTTGACGAGATGGTTTTGTTACATTGTATAGGTCTCGCAGCATACTCAGGAGTGTATGGAATCTCCTACACGAACAAGCAAAGTCGCCAAATCCTGAAACGGGCGACCTTCACCGGGTGCTAACTTCCCTCCATCTGGTACAATGGGGCCATATTATAGTCAAAGATAAGGGAGGTGTCAGAAGGTGGATCCCATCCCCATGTGAGGTCAATGCAAGATCGATGATGACCTGCTAAAATCGCCGAGCTGATATACCCAGGTAGCTGAGGTGATTTGTTGTGGTTGCGAGCTGATATGTTGAAGCTGACAAGGTGATATGTTGAGGTTGCTGAGCTAATTTGATGAGGTCGCTGAGCTGATCTACTGAGGTCACTGAGCTGATCTACTGAGGTCACTGAGCTGATCTGTTGAGTCTGTTAAGCTGGTCTACTGAGGTTGTCGAGTTGATATGTTGAAGTCGCTGAAGTGATCTGTTGTTTATATACTCCACATGTATTTTTGATCTCGACGGATTACGGATCATACAGTATTAAAAAGCACATTTTGTTGTTGAAATACTTCAATTTTAATATAGATAGAACCCTCACTGATTAACGAAGTCGGTTGTGGGGATAATCAAATTAGTATGAATTAAGTTAATCATCGGTCCACTCCAGTTTTTTTAGAATTTATTTAAGATAATGAATGGCATATCAACAATTGAATAGATTCAGGATAAAATTTCACAAATAAATCATCATGTATACCAGATCAGACAAAATCAATAAACTGCATGAATGCACTCAATGACTATAAAAACATAAACAATAAATATTTCACATATGCTAAGCATTACCAGTATAAGATTGGCTAATATCATTAGCATATTAAGCCTGCGTCAATACTTGAACTTAAAGAATGTTTAGATCAATCATTTTTCCGAAAATATCCTCCTTAATTCAACAAATCTTTTTTTTTTCAATTATTTAAGCATTTGTTGTCAGGTCTTCTACATCATCTATGTAAAGTAACCAATCTATGTTTAATCACCTCCACCAATGTTGTATGGAGAACACCATTTGAATAAGACCCAAGCAATGCTGCACAAAATAACAGCTCGTACCTTACAAATGTTTTGTATGTAGAAGACTTTAAAACAATCTAAAATCTATTAGCCAACTATGCGATAAAGGTCGACATATCTCAACAGTATATCGACTGAATTTCAATTTTGAAATTTATTTTATTTAATAAAACAACACAAGCTAATAGTGTTGGAGGTGCAAATTAAATATTACAAATTTAAGACATACAAAAGTGTTGTCAAAAATTCAGTTGTGAAACTTGAAGATGGAAAAACAAGTTGTTTTCAAGGCAGCAATTATAGAACAACTAATTGATGACCTTTATGTTCACCCTAGTGTCACATGGGGAGTTATGTCTTAACATTTAAAAATAAGTGAAAATGCATACTTGGATAGTCAAAAGATCATGCGTCCACAAATAAAGAATCTTAGTGGTGGAAAGAGGAAGTGCGAGTCAAAGTGAGGTTAGCTATAAAACACTATACGCTTGCAAGAATGATGAAAACTTGACAAGATATAAAATCACCAAGAAAGAAGCTAAACATGCAACAAATACAGTAAAATGTCAAGCTTATGAAGAATTTTATAAGCATCTGGAAATCAAAGATGGAGAGCATGACATATAAAATTACTCGAGCTAGGGAAAAAAGATAAGAGATTTAAACCAAGTTAAATTCATAAAGAAGAAAAAGATTTGATTTTTACGGATGATGTGACTATTAAAGAGCGATAGAAAAGATACTTCCATCAACACTACAACGAAGCAAAAAACAATAAACTGAGCTTGAAAGAGTTAAGTAAATCGGAGGAGTATATGAACATAACGTTTTGTCATAAAATTCAAGCATCGGTAGTAAATGAAAAGATGTTTGAACCAGACAATATACTCATCGAAGTATGAAAATACCTAAGGAAAGAAAGAATTTTGTGCCTTAAATGTTTCATCAATAGGATATTGAAGACAAAGAAGATGTCAGACTAGTGAAGAAAAAATATTTTGATATCATTGTATAAGAACAAATGAGATATACAATATTGTGTCAATTATAAAGAAATTAAATTAATGATTCATACCATTAAATTATGAAAATAAGTAATATAAAGAAGAGTAAGATGAGAGACTAGTTTCTCGGAGAAACAACTTAGGCTTTGTTTGGTTGTGTTGTTGCTGATGGTAAGCTACTGATGGTAAGTTGCTGATATAAAAAGTGCTGATTCTAAAAAATGATGTTTTGTTAAAAAATTGTTTTGGTGAAATGAAGTTTGCAAAACTGAGTTTTCAAAAAATTGTTTGGATACAAAACAGAGTTTTGAGTGAATTTTTTTTCCACATTTTTAAATTACCAACAATACTTTTTTGGAATAAACATTTTTTTCATTCATAAAATAACGCCCAACATCCAAAAAATTGTTTGTTTCTTGTTTTATAGAACAAATACCCGTCTTTTGTGGGCGCCGCTGCCGTGCGCCACGGATTCAACCGCGGCTACTCTCGCGCGGAGCTCCTTGCCATCAACGATTCTCCTCTTTTCCATTCCAAGGTAAGTAAGAACTGAGAATCTTGTGCAATTTTTTCAGCTAGTAATTAGATCGAACACCTTGTGAGCTTTTCTAATAAAGGGATTTTTTTCAGCTAGTACGATTCTACACAAGGATGGGTTTCAGGGCGGTGTACGAAGTGGATGGGTCGTCCATGGGAGAACTGGCTCACATGCTGGAATGGGGTGGAAAAGGCACAATAATGGATGCTGATATCCAATTTTTGTTGACAAAATGGAGCAAGCATCTCAAACATTGACAATCTTATTATTATTATTATTTTAATATAAAATTGTGTTTTGCACTTCCAATTGCTCCTGTTATTGAAATATAACAGGGTTTATGTCCTCAAATCTTGGCATTTGTATCAAAGAAAGGGATTTCAAGGGTAATAATATATAAAAGAGGAGACGAGGCTGCCACAACTTGGCATGAGTTGAATTAATAAGTTAAAGCAATGAGCTCGAGTGAAGATGAACTGAAGATGATGAGCTTGATGCATATCCAAGGCATGTGAATTTAACTTTCGGATCAAGAAAAAGAAGAGGAAGAAGAGGAAGAAGAAGAGGCAAACTTGGTCGGCGGCATTGGTGGATCCAAGGTTCGGCAGAGGGGAAAACCGCAAATGGGAAGCAAAAATAAAAAAGAAGATGAAGCAGAAGAAGAAGATGAGGAAGGAGGGGGAGGGTGTTACCGGCGGCGAACTGCAATCAGGAAGAGTGAAGGATCGGGAGAACCAAGATGTGGAGAGGTGGTGTTTCGTCGTGGCCGACGGGGAAGATGGATCGGAACTTTTTGCTGCTTGCGAAGACGGGGATCGGGATGGCTCTCTCCGCTCTAGGTTGCGGCTGAAGCGAGTTAAAACCGCGTACGATGATAAAGTAATAAGCAGCGGAAATTTAGAACCGCAGGTTCTTAAAACATCAGCGCCAAACGCTGTCATGTGCAAAACTGCGGTGCGTTTCAACCGCACCGCGGGCAAAAAGCTCAACCAAACGCTACCTTAGATTCATGCTAGGGCGGTCGACCATAGAAGTTATACAACTCTTGAGGAGACTCATTGACACTATTAGGAAAGAAAACAAGTTATGCATATGTTGTATATTGACCTCAAGAAGGCTTATGATAGGGTTCTAAGAGAGGTCTTATGGAGAGTCATAGAAAAGAAAGGTGTAAATATATCATACATTAACATAATCAAAGATATGTATACAAATTCAGTAACAAAGTTGAGGACATCTAGAGGATTAACACAATAATTTTTCATCATTGTTAGCTTACATCAAGGGTTTGCTTTAAGCCCCCATCTCTTTACCCTTATCTTAGATGAGCTTACCATACTTATCCAACAAGCAATATCATGGTGTTTATTGTTTGCGGATGATATTGTTTTGGTCGATGAGAAGCGTGAAAGTGTAAACACCAAATATGAATCTTAGCAAGACACTTTTGAAAAGAATGATTTTAGGTTGAGCGGGGCAAACACGGTGTATATGGAGCTTAAATTTAACAGTGCCCGAAAAACGAATGACTTATTTATTAAGTTGGGTGATCAAGATATTTCACGCAGTGATTGCTTTAAATATTTGGGATCGATAGTTCAAAAAGATGGGAGGTGTAGATAAAGATGTGATATATAGAATCCAAGCAGGTTGGAAGAAGTAGAGAGACGCGTCAGGTATCTTATGTGATCGTGAAGTACCATTAAAACTTAAAGACAAGTTTTACAATACTTCAATTAGACCAACGATGCTTTATGGTTCTGAGTATTTGACAGTAAATTGTGTATATGAGCAAAAAGTTTGCGAAGATAAGAATGCATAGTTAGATATGTCGACACACGAGACTGGATAAAATTAAGAATGAAAGTATCAACGATAAAACAGGAGTGACACAAATTGTAGAGAAGATGCGAGAAACTAACCTAAGAGTGTTCATACATGTACAAATAAGACCATTAAGAACACAAGTTAGGTGTTGTGAGAGTTTAGGCACTAGGCATATTAAATGAGGGGGAGATAGACCAATAAAGACTTAGAATGAAACTATAAGGAAAGACATGATGTACTTAGGCATTAGTGAGATTATGGCAACATGGCACAATAGCGACAAAGGATACATATAGTCGACCTCATTATAGTGGGATAAAGGCTTGAGTGTTGTTGTATTTTATTTAGCATTTTTAGTTTAATAGACAATAAAATAAAATCATTTTGTTGTTTGGATTGTTCTATGCTCTAGCTCTCAACTATCTTTCTGCTTCCTCTGATTTTCTTCCATGCGCCCATCCGTCATTAACTTTGATTCTGCTTGATTTTTGGATTTTATACTGAAGGTTCACTATCATTCATCATCGTCAACGACTTCTTAACTTCCCGCTTCCTTTGACTTTCTTCTCAGAGTTATTTTATTACTACCAGTATAACATAAGATTTTTATACTATCTTGTTAGATTTAGAAGTTCAATAAATGTTTAGTTGTTAATATATTAATATATATAAAAATTTTATAATTATACATAATTATGTATATAAATAATTAAATAATATAACTGATATGAAATACTCGTGCTATATCTCCCGATATATTAAAACCAACATAAAAAAACCTAAATTGACGTGTCCCCGACATGCGACATTTGCAACCTTGGATGATATGGTCATTACTTGGAGGGATGGCGTGTGGTCATGCTACGGGGGAGTTGTTGGTGGTTTAGAATTATGGTTTAAGTACGGTTTGTGAGGGGAGCTTGGTGAGAGGGAGGCGGGGTGGAGGTCAATTGAGGACTTGAGGTCGTGACAAACTCAACTTCCACGAGTAGGGAAGGTCGATAGTTGAAGGCCTACTTGATGGTAGACTGATGAAGGGTGCATAGGCGAGCTCGGATATGAGATTGTAGTTAATGCGTAAAAAAAACCCAAGTAATTGTCGGGGGGAAGACCGAGAACCTGCTTAACCAGTTTTATCAATTCATCCACAAAGGAGGCGATAGAACACGTCTGACAGGCCCCTCACAAGAATTCGATCATGTTGGCCAAGTAGCGACGATCTTAGCGTTGAATAAGTGGCTAAGTGCCTCTGCGAGAGTTGCCCAAGTGAGACATGAAGAGGACTGGCAGAGGCAGTGGAGTACGGATGCTTCCATGCTGATGGGAACCTTGGTACACGGATTAAAATGTTGTCGTGTGACCTGCGGTCACAGGTTTGAGTCTTAGAAGCAGACTCTTGCAAAATGTAGTGTAAGGCTTGCCTACATTTCACCCTTGTGGTGTCTCTGCGCGGTGATGCATTGTGCATCAGGCTGCCCTTTTATTGTATTGCGGATGTCAAAATATTGCTCTGCCTTATAATCCAGACAAGTAGGCCTATACCTTTGAACATCAGAATGTCGATGCGGTGGTGAGTTGGAGGCAACCCAATAGTAGCGTCTGCGGGGAATGACTCGCTTGGATCATAGAGAGGAGGCGATGGAGGCCACTGATGGTTGGGTCGGTTACATGGTGCGAAGCAACGCCAAGATCAATATGAATTGCTCGTCTTGGGAGTCAAGGTGAGAATTGATGGGGGTGAGGGCGAGCTCAAGAGCATTCACGTTGTCCAACATTTGGCACATCGTGGGAATAAAAGGTAGATGTGGCCAAAGCAATGGGGCACAAGGCTTACGGAGGAGCGACTGCAGTGAGCAAGACTCCTATGAGAGTAGTTGAAGCAGTTGACGAAGATTCAATGCCCCCGAGAAGTTGGGAAGGCGTGGTGGTTGTGTGGATGGATCAGGCAAAGGACACTTGGTTAGCGTCGACAATTTTCGGCAAGGAAACGAGGGATCGATAAGGGAGCAGCTAACGACACATGAGCAAAGTCGAGCATCCAAACCTTGTTGGTCGGGTGTTATAGTTTTGGAGTGTTGGCAATCATTGAGGGGGAATCTCGGAGGCATGTTCTCCATGAAGCTGAGATGGAGCATTTGAGCAGCAAGTTTGGCCACGACAATACCACGCGAGAAGAGATGTTCAGAGCTGTGTGGGTGGAGTCGCTTGATGCGGGAGACGAAGTCGACGATATGTAAGTATGATTTTTCACTGGATTGAGGTTGTTGTCAGTGTGAGGTACTAGGGTTTTAGTTGACTGTCGAAGCAAGAAGCAGGCAGCACGACAGGTCAAACCATTGTTGCGGAGGAGCATTTTTGAGGAGTGTGACTCAAAATAGAATATTAAAATCATGAATATGCAATGAAATAATAATAATAAATACAAATCGGGAGACAAGCACATGTCAAGCTCTCAGGCGGGATTAAAGAACAATCTCAAATAAAAGCCCAAAATTCCGGTAAATGACAGATACCCTAAGAATGAAAGACCCCTACTTAAAGAGAGCATGAGACCCTCGTACGTATTACCAAACTGACCTTCAAAAAGTAAAATACATAATGATAATACAAAATAACATGCTCAACCTGCCGACCATGAGTGTGCGTAACATTGGATCTCATATGTTAGCATGAATTAGATAAAGTGGAGCCTTGCTTTTCTACGCTTGTATGGAAAGGGTCTTTCCAAATATGCCTTCTTCACATGTCCTTGTTTTCAAAAATTTAAGATCATGCATACTTAAGTGACAATATTTGGTGTGCTAGAGCTTAGAGGTGCTAACTTGTTGATTGCGGTCGTAGGTTTGTTATTCTTGTAATGGAATTCTTGATGGGAATACTCTGTTATAAAACATCAATGCATAGTTCTTATGTGAATGTGTGTTTATAATCTGATAGTTATTGTTGAGAATGGCACAAAAAAGGGAGGTATGGAAATAAAATATTTATTAATCTCTCTTTAGTCATTTGAATACAAGAGTTTGTACAATAATATAGGTAAAGAAAAAGTGAAAGGAATCCAATCTATGATGTGAGACTAATACTTATGGATGAAGAGGACCCAAGATGGGCGTTCCCTTGGGCCTCTACGGATCTTTCTTTCAACACTTCCACGCAAGCTGGAGCATACAAATCATAAGCACCCAGCTTGGACAAGAACTAATAATATAACTCATATGGCAAGGCCTTAGTGAGAAGATCTGCAATTTGATCAGCAGTCGGAACATGTTTCAATTCTAATTTTTTCATTTGAACTTTCTCCTAAATGAAATGATAGTCAACTTCAATGTGTTTGGTCCGCTCATGAAAAACATGATTCTTAGCGATGTGTAGAGCCGCTTGACTATCACGAAAAAAAGTAAGCGGTGAGGAAAGCTTGACTCCCAAATCATGTAGGAGACATTCTAACCATGTAATCTCAAATACAACAGACACCATCAAACGATACTCGGCCTCGGCCGAAGCGCGAGCAACCACATATTGTTTCTTGCTACGCCAGGTAATAAAGTGTCCACCGAAGTAGGTACAAAATCCACTAGTAGAGCGCCGGTCATCCAGGGAGCCAACATATTCAGCACCAGAATTAGCAACCAATGACAGAGTAGAAGATGAAGAAGGTTTGTAAACAAGCCGTTGTCCGGGGGTTGTTGAGTAATGGGAATGGGAGAGAAGATCTCGTCATAATCAAAATCTTGTTGTTGAATAAACCCTCGAGCCACAAGACAAGACTTGAGACAGTCAATGGTCCCATCAGGGGAATGTTTGATCGCGAATACCCATTTACAACCAACACATGTCTGTCTGGAGAAAGAGAAACCAGATCTCATGTTTGATTAACCCAGAGGGCAGTCATTTCCTCATCCATGACCGCGCACCACCACGAATGTTGGAGAGCCTTCTGCACAGAGTTAGGTATCGAAATAAATGATAAAGAAGTTGTAAATTTGAGAAGTGTCGGGGAGAGGCGATGCAAGAATACATAATTCACCATGGGATGAATCATGAAGATAGGAGCCGGATCAGCAGGCCGCGAAATACCAGAAGTAGAAGGCAACTGTTGAGGGGCTCCAGAGCTAGGAGGACGACGAGTATAGACACAAAGAAGAGGTGATTTGTTCGGGACGAGAACTAGGGTTGGAAGAAGTGGTTGTCGAGAAGAGGTAACAAGGATGACAGGTCGTGGCAATAACGGTGGTTGAGGAGAAGAGGAAGATGCGGAGCAAAATGGTTGATCTTCCAGAAAGGTAACATCAACAAACACAACAACCCTGTGATCAGTGAGAGAGTAGCACACATAACTTTTTTAGTATGGGAGTAACCAACAAACATATATTTAGTAGCACATGGAACAAGTTTGTTAGTGGATGGACAAAGATTATGGACATAACAAGTACAACCTAATACCTGAGGTGTGAGGGAGAAGAGCGGTGTGGGGGAAAGAGAAGACTAAATGGAGTGACATAATTGAGAATAGAAGAGGTCAGACGATTGATGAGATAACATGTCGTAAAGACTACAAAGTGTCAATAAGTCGTGGGCACGTGCATTTGAAACATGAGGGAGCGAGCAACATCAATAAGATGTCTATTTTGCGCACAACCACACCATTCTAATGGGGGGTACTAAGGTGATTTCTACGAAGTGATATGATGAGTGGAACCAGAATCCACAATCAAACATGGACAATTGGAGAAGCAAGTGATGCCTTCATTGAAGATAGAGGCAACGAAACCAGGTGGACGATGGAGTAACCCTTGGAGATATTGGAGCTGAAGGCGCAAAGCCTCAATATCAGTCTGAGTGGTAGAAGATGTATCAACAGCAACAAAGACATTAGGCGGAGGAGGCAGACCATGTTTACGATAACAAGTTGCCTAAAGATAACCTCCCTTCCACAACGAGTACACCTGAATTTAGATCGGCCGTCGCGACCTCACCATCGGTAGCTGGTGCGACCTCCTCAGATAAAGGGAGGAGGGAGGTGAGAGACAGATGAGTGTTGCAGAAGTGCTGGAGAGGGAGGACCGAGAGCATTAGGGGGTGGTGTCACCTTCAACAACATTGAGCAAACATTGGAGAAAGAGGGAACCGTGGAGGAGGAGAGAATTTGAGCTCGAACAGTATGAAGAGGAGGAACGTGAGTCATGATCATGGCAATACCAACAGTTTCTTTCTGAGCACGTCGCGCATCAAGATCAGTAGGAGGAGGTTGATGTTGAATCCATGCCTTAACTAACGTTTTGAACAGCGCAACAAAGGAGGTTAAGTCGCCAGCACCTCCGGAGTCGAGCGATTGAAGATCTGGGATGATGTCAAACAAAAAGTTGAAGGCTATCTTTGCCAAAATAGAGGGTATGGAGTTCATCCCACATAGCCTTGGTCGTTCATGATACATGGCCATATGATAAGGTTCACCATCCAGAGAATTAAGAATCCATATCTGAACACGACCATCATCACGAAGCCAGTCGATAGTGGGAGCAGAAAGGGCTTCCTTAGTTACATGATGCAAAAGACCCTTTGTTTGAAGAACGTTAAGGACGGAATACACCCATTCAATAAAATTCTTCGTCCCACTAAAAGAAATAGTGGTGATCCGCAGTTCATCACTGACTTCAGGAATAGGTAACACAACACGAGCGGGAAGATAGGGTGCAACAGTAGACTCCATAAAACACGCAGACCGACAATAACCCGGAGCAGCAACCTGTTGTGGCTAAAAAGGAGGGACAAGCGACAAGGAGCAGTGGCTACCTGCAACAAGCATAGGAAAGCGGCGAGCAACAGCAATAACAGACGGCTTGGAGAGAAACTACCGACAGTAAGAAAAAGGCCAGCGGACTGACAGCTGCGACAAGAGGCAATCATCTAGTAGAAGGAAGTACTGCGAGTAAGCGACAAGAACAAGGCCAGTGGACTGATAGTTGTGACAAGAGGCAATCAGCTAGCAGAAGGAAGTACTACGAGTAAGCGGCAAGAAGGATCCAGTATCGGAGACCGGGAGAATAGCGGCGGCACGAGATGCGGCTAGGCACGCGGCAAGCGACAGTTAGCAAGTAAGCCGCGCGAGTAGCAGAGCACCCGCAGATACAGCGCAAGTCGCAAGCCGTAACGACTACCAATGAAACACCAAAATGGCACCGATGATAATGAACGGGTTAGCAGAGCGACTAGGCACGAGAAGAAGGGGGAACCCGAAGCCTGGCGGACAACACACTAGAAAGGAAGCGGAGCGGCAAGACGCAAACTTGAGGAAGAAGACCGCACACTGGATGAGCAGAGACCGCGCAAGTAATAGAGAGGCGTGCATAGACAAGGGGCCGAGCAAGCAGAGTCCGCACATTTTGCGGCAAGGCGGCAAAGACCGCTGCGAGTAGCAGCCAAGGGGCCCATTGCCAGAGGGGAGATTGGCTATAAAAGGGAGAGCAATTGAGGGGAGGAGACAAGGGAGAGGGGCAGAGGCAACCAATGGTTAGGTAACCAATACCCGTGGCGGACAAAAAAAACAGAGCAAAGAGACCTGCGGTCCTGCGGTTAGACAAAGACTAATCGCCCAGAGACCGCAGGCAAGAGAGAAATAGGAACAATTAGGCACTGGTAGCTTTGATACCATGTTGAGAATAGCACAAAAAAGGCGAAATGGAAATAAAATCTTTATTAATCTCTCTTCAGTCATTTGAATACAAGTCTTTGTACAAAAATATAGGTAAAGAAAAAGTGAAAGGAATCTCAATCTATGATGTGGGACTAATACATATGGATGAAGAAGGCCCAAGATGGGCTTTCCCTTGGGCCTTTACGGATCTTTCTTTCAATAGTTATAATTTCATAATATGACAGAGTAACCCTTTGAATTAATTGTGCAACACTAAGCAGGTTTTGTGCATGTTCTGTGAACATTGTTCCTCTGAGATGTGTTTTGTCTCATCATTTTTTATTTTAATTTGTGCCTCTTCCTACTATCTTCCAATACTTCCCGTATCCTAGCACAGCCTCTGACTCGAAGTTTTCATCCAAGGAAATGAAGATAGATTTATGACAGACCATATGACTACAGAGCACGCACTATCAATATACCGCAAAGAGATATTTCATTCAGCGGTCTTGTAACAGGAATAAAACAATTGTTCTTTTGACTCTTTCTCAATAAATTTAGTCTCTTCTTTGAACAAACAATCTTTCTCCCTATGGTTTGGTCTCTTGCAATTTTTACACGAAAAAGAAACAATCTTGGCTTCAAGGTTGGTCCTTTTACATGAGTTTGTCTTTCAGTTGGTTGAAACCAACCTCTCCCCCTGCCCATTGACCCAGTTCTTACTGGGTTCAGGAATTTGGGATTAAAGATTTATTTATTCTTTTTAAGGGCCATTTTCCGGGACCTCCCCTCTAACTTTGCAAAATTACTGACAACACCCCTCTTGTTTTCAAAATTACAAAAAATTCCCCTAAAGTTTTCATTTCATTACAAAACCTCCCCTGAAGTTTTAATTTCATGACATTCATGCACAAAAACATCACCCTCGGTGTACAGAGTGTCCAAGGAGGCATTTTTCTTCATGGATGTAATGAAATGAAAAGTCTAGGGGAGGTTTTTGTAATGAAATGAAAAATTAAGGAGAGTTTTTTGTAATTTTGAAAATAAGAGGGATGCTCTCACTAATTATGCTAATTTACAGAGGAGTTTTGTAATTTTCAATCTTGGTCTGAAAAGCTTGTTTTAAAAGTGAGATTGTGAGAATAATCAGATCTTTTGACTCTATTGCACCTTACTAAGTGGTCAAAATTGGGTGAAGAATTTTCAACATTTTAGGCACTATTTTACTATGTTAAACGAGGGAGGGGTAGACCATTGACCAATAAAGACTTGGAATGAAACTATACGGAAAGATATGATGTACTTGGGCATTAATGAGATTATGGCAAAAGGTAGGGCACAATGGCAACAAAGGATCCATATAGCCGACTCCACTATAGTGGGATAAAGGCTTGAATGTTGTTGTTAGGCACTATTTTACTATGTTCTATGAAGTCACCTAAATTTCTAATATGGTTTGCATTATTTTGTAATTTTAGCAAAATAAGCTTAAATATTTTTATCCTCCATTAATAAAGTAATAAAGTGTCAATTTTTCCCCAAAAAGATTGCATTCTAATGTCTTTTGCCCTTTTAGCCAAGGAACTCGGTTCTCAGAGTATCTCATATTGTTTTATTGTTGAAGATCCCATGATCCTTGAAAACATTGCCTTGCTCAACAAATGCTGAATACAAATCAGGGCTCAGGAATCATTCACCAGATTATCTTACAGCCTTTTTAGCATTTCATTGTTTCAAGTTTTTGCAGGTGTACTTGTTGATTCTTCATACCTATCTGTTGCAAGACTCCAAAGTCCTGTGCTATAAACAATTTCTTCATTTGAATGCGCCAGTACTCGTGCATTTCTCTAGTGCAGATTAGAACTGTGAGGCGCATACGAGTCTCAGCACTCAGGACCCCCCACTACATGAGCACGTACCACTGATCTTCCGAGTCTATTCGTGCAAGTACACAAAGGTACTAGAAGAGGAAGTGTGAATTGGTCTTATGGCATGATGCAAACTCATAAATAAAGGAGGATGGGAAGTAGCACTGTAGCAGGAGTCTTTATCTTGAGATTTATTTTGTAACCAATCAGCGCGGGGCGGCGTGAGTAGCTTCGTCAAAATTGTAACTTCCTTATTATCATGTGATGCAGGTTATCTTAATCATATTAAAATGAGGAGAAATAGCAGAAAGTGGCTGAGGGGATTGGTCTCCATCTTTTGATGTGGTTATCGTGGATGTCATCAGAACAGGTCCTTATCGGTGCTCTGATACCACAGATAGGTTATTTAGAAGATAAAAGAAAAGAAAATGACAAAAAAATTAGTGGCGGATGTTATGATGCCGAACACATGCGGGACGAGCCCGATCCGCGTTGGGGTCGCACTTACCAGCGCCGACCGCCGGCCACATCCTCATGAGGGGCGTTTCTCTATTTTTGTACTGTGTTTTTATTTCGTACTATGTTTTATTTTATCCCATGTGATTAAGCCTAAGTGGAGGCGCGTTTGTGGAACCGGGGTTTATGAACCGGTTTGGACTCGAAATTAGTAAGCAAGAAGTAATTTTCTTTTCCCTATCTCTAACTCTTCCCTCTCTCTCCCTACCCCCTCTCGCTCCCGCGAGAAGACCTAGCCGACGCCGATACCGCGATCCAGCGCCGGCGGTTCCTCCCTCGCCCTCTTCCTCCGTACATCTCTACCTCCTTCCCCTCTCTTCTTCTCCTCTCTTCTTTTACTCTCTTCTTCCCTCTTCTCTTCCCCCATCCTCAACCATAGCACCGACTAGATTAAAGACGGGTTCCACCGAACCTTAGAGATCGTCATCCTCCTCAGGGCCGATCACCAGATCGAAGTTGGGGGACTACATCAACTTGATATCATAAGCAGAAGTGTGCACTTTGGCCTTATATATATCTTTTGGAGCTTTCAAAGTCCCGTTTAAAACAATTGTTTCTGCTCAATTTTCTTTAATGTTTTTAATGCTAAGATATCTGTAATTTCCATTGCTTAGATATTCTGCAATTGCTAACGTTTTGATATCACTTGGTTCTTTCGTCTTCCTCTTGTTGTCTTCCAAGTTTCACGATTATTTATTTCCCTTAATAAGCAAGGTGTGAAGGAGTTGCTCAAAAAAAAAAGAGGATTGCCATGAAAGCGTAACTTCAAAGTCAAATTTGTTCTGTAAAATAATGTTAAAAGATAAGAAAATCCATAGAAAATTATGATGAATTAGAGTAAGAAATTACGACTTAGAAGTAGCACGTGATATAGAATAGCAGTACAAAACAAGTTTGGTTGTGCACAATGAAAAATAGAAGATGAAGGAATAGAAGGATAACTACGGTAGAAAGATTAACAAGAAAAAACAGTTCATCAAAAATAACACGGACATCTGAAGTGCAAAAAGATTTAAGCAAACTGCAGTAAGCACCAGATGTAACACAGTGGAAATGATGAAAAAAAATGTACAAGCCTAAACCAAATAGTTGGGACAAGGTTATAAGATGATGATAAAATTGAACTTCATCTGGTATCGTACAACAAATGTAAATACATCAATATGTAAGGCCTCTCTGAAATACGGATGCAGAGGGGTTAATGTATGGGCAATATGCACAAGAAAATGTAGCTCAACAAGAGGGATTCAGATGGTTTAAATGCGGTCTGGATAAAGCTGAAGATGTTGAGTTGGTTTAGCTTTTCAAACTCATGTGATTCACGCTTCCAATTACCAGCCATCAATTAAGACTTTTCTCCTCCAAGCCATCCATGTGTTTTACATGCAAGGAAGCTTATAGGAAAGTGGCCAAGGTATATGAAATAACTATATAAATGGTTGGATTGTGGCTTGGAAAGATGCACCACCGGTCTTCATCTTGGAGAAAGAGGCTCTTGGAGGTGGATCCACGGAGGTGGCGAGGTTGTGGAGGGCTGCAGTGAGTGCGACGAGGCTGTAGTTTCGGCATTATTCCGCATCCACTTCATTGGCAGCGGTGGTGTTGGTTGGTCGTCTGACGACGACGAAGGTTTGCCGGAGCGAACCTTGTGCGTCCTTCTAAGGATTGCAGTCCAAGATCGTTTGTCCCCATGTGGATCAAGCTAATACTTCTCATCCACGGTGTATTTGTAATGTATTGCTACTTTTGTCTCTCCTATTAGCAGTTATTTTATTAATTATATGTATAATTTTTTTTCATATTTTTTGTTCTTTGTGCCCCTACGTTTATTGCGACTGTCCTGGAGATTATGAGAAATCCCAACAAGTAGTATTAGAGCTAGGTTCGAAACGTGACCGTGATTGAATGTTCGAGGAAGGGTTTGACTGCAATGGCGAATGACCAGGTCCTCTTCCCACCCTTTCGGATCCGACCTTTGATAAGATAAAACCAGGTCTTCTAGTTTGCCGAGGACAGTCATGGAAGGGAAAACATAGTTTTGGAGAGATTTTTAGTGGAGAAGTTCGACAGTGGTGAGAATATTAGCCTATGGCAGATTCGAGTGAAAGATAAGTGAGTTCAACAGAGTTTGATTCGAGCCTTGTGGGGGGCGTGACAAACTGACCACAACAGTAAAAAATGAGAACTGGAAGAATCTTGATGACAGAGTCATGAGCACAATCAGGATGTGCATCGCTGATCAGGTGCTCTTCAACATCGAGACTGAAGAAATGGTAGTCGGCTTTTGAGAGAAGTTGGAGCGACTGTACCTGGCAAAATCTTTGACGACAAGATTATTACTGAAGCAGCGCCTCTATGCGCTGAAGATGCAGGAAGGCGGAAACCTGCAAGAACATTTCAATATGTTCAACAGTCTTCTAAGTCAATTGCATATGGTCGGTTTGAAGGTAGAGGAAGAATGCAAAGCCCTCTTGCTTCTTACCTCGCTACTGGCATCATACAATCACATGTTGACTACGCTCATGTATGGGAAGGATATTGTGGGGATGGAATAAGTTGCATTGGTGTTGTTATCCAGTCAGATGTTGAAGGACCCCATTCCTTGAAGTGACCAGATATTGGTACCGCATGAATACGGAAGGAGTTTTAATAGAGGATCGAGCGGTGTACATGCTCAGTCGGCGTCAAAGAAGGCAGTGACGTGTTTCCACAGCAGACAGGTTAGTCACATTAGGAGACATTGTCCAAAGCATGCAGGGAGTTTTGGTACCTCAAGTGACATCCAGGATGCAGACAAAGTTGCGGCAGTGTTTTTACTGTGTCACTGAGAGTCGGGTGACTCTGATAATCGGATGCTTGATTCGGGTACATCGCATCACGCTTGTTGATTAGTATTATATATATAGCATCTAATTTAGTATATTTTAAATTAAAATTATTAAAATTTTAGCTACTTTTATTTATAAATCACATCTTTTATTTTTATCTCACTAATTTAAGTTTTATTTATTTATTGTAGGATTAATGTTATGATTGTGTTCCTGACATTGAAAAATGATGTATTATCTGAAGTTGCCGCGCTGGTCAAGCACCAGTTCAAGCCGCACATGTTCAAACCGCCGCCTACAATCCTAATGCCATTCACGTGAATTCCATATGGTCGAACCCAAGCTGTTACCCACCACCTTCAATTCCATGCATGTCGCCACATCACCACCTTCAACTCCATGCATGTCGTCACCCTCTCCACTATCCGCCACATCATCATCATATTTTTATGAATGCAACTCCACGAGAATCCCATGCACAACCCTATCCACGCAAGTGCTAATTTAAAATTGCTCCCATTCATTCCCCTCATACCATGGCCCACCTCCCATATGCATGCACACAAATTAAACACTTCATGTGTCGCCCCATTCATTCCCCCTCTTAGCTACCCTTGAGAACCCATTCTTCTCCCCTTGCCCACAATAATTCTCCCTCTTGAATGATGTCCTTTTCAACCCCATACTGCCGCTAGAGCTGTCATGGTTCCAGTTGGGTTTCGGTTCTACTAAAACCATGAACCGAACCGCTAAGGTAACGGTTCTTCAAATTAGAACCAAAACCTTATTCGGTTTGACCTGTTCCGATTCTAGTTCTGGTTCTAGTTCTGGTTCCTGTTTAACTTTTTGAACTATCGTGTCAACAGTTTCGATTACGGTTCAACAAGAACCAAAACCAAACCGGCCACTGACGGTTCGGTCTGACTCTATGTAGTTCGGTCCGGTTCCAATCGGTTCCAACTAAAACCAAAACCAAATTTGGCTGAATAAAATAAAAGCGGGCTGCAAATAATAAAACTCAAAACGACATCGAAATAGAAATAATTAAGTTGTGCACTCCTCTATGGTCTCTTCCATGATCGGTGGGCTAGTATTTGTCGCCTTCCTACGCGTGTAGAGATGCCACGACATCTACTCGGCTTATGTGTGTCTAGTCGGCATGCACAACCGTAACAATCGGCTACAATTATTTTTCTTTCATGGTTACTAATTGTTAGAGAAATAGGATATATTATAAAGTCCCATTAATTTGGCCCATATTATTCTCTCTTGCTTTAGTCACACATCTCTTGTATAGGACCCTTCTCCTCTCTCCTCTCCTATATATATGTTCTCATACTTGTTTTTGATATATGGAAAAGTGTTCATAAGATTTGGGACCATTTCTCTACATGGTATCAGAGCCACAATCGCTCTCTCGCGGTCTCATTTGTTCTGTCCGCACCTGTTGATCTCTCGGGGCCTGCTTCCCGCGGACTGCCTCTCGCGAACTGCCTCCCGCAGGTTGTTTGTTTCTGTCCGCTTCCCTCTGCGGCTTGCCCCACTCAGTCCGCTTCCTTTCCGCTGCCTCTTGTTGCTCTCTTTCTCCTGTGGTTCCCCCTGCTTCTTATAGTCATTTCTCCTCCTCCATCCGTGGGGCCACCTTCCCTTTTATTCTCCGCTGTCCGCTGCAGTCTCCCTACTCGTCGCGGCCTGTCTTCAGTCCGCTGCTCTACTCTCTGCTACTGTCTTTTCGCGGTTTGCCTTGCCCGCGAACTGTTCCGGCTCGCCGCATCCTGTCTTCTCTATCCGCTTGAGTCTCTCTACTCGCGGTTTCCTTCTCCTCAGTTCGCTGCTGTGATCCGCCTGACCGTGCGGGTTGTTCCTCTCTCACCCGCATCTTAGTCGCGGTCTCCTCCTGCTCTTCCGTCCGCTCGAGCGACCTTGCTGGCGGACTGCTCCTCTCTACTCCCTATTCGCAGTCTCTTGCGGACTGCTCTTGTCTGCTGCGGGCTCGAGCTCATCTCTCCTGTCCGCTGCGGGCTCTCCTCTTGTCCGTTGTGCGCTCCTCTTCTCCCTTGCTGCGTGGATTCTTCATCCTCACGGTCTCTTCTTCAGAAAGCCACGGGTTTGCTGCGGCCTGCTATATGCTATAGACTGTTGCGACCTGCTTAGCTCGCTGTGTGGGCTGTCCTCCAGTCCGCTGCGGGCTCTCCTCTGCTCTGGTGCGGCCTGCCTTCTACTTCAAATCCGTTGCGGTCTGCTCTCTACTCCAGTCCGCTGCGCTCTACTCCAGACCGTTGCGATCTCTGCCTTCTACTTCAAGTCGCTGCGGCCTGGTCCTTGCTGCGGGCTCGGCTTCTCCTGCGGCCTGTTTCTCGCTGCGGGCTCGGCGTCTACCTGGTCCTTGTTGTGGCTCCTGCGGCCTCTGCTTGGTGCTCTGCTTGGTGCTCCTGCTGCGGCCTCTGCGGCCTGGTCTTTGGCGACCCCTAGAAGGATGTGTGCCTCTTCCGCACTGATCACCCCACCACTGGGTTCTGTGGTGTCTATCTCTGATAGCGGAAGCTCCTGACTTGTACACAGTTCCTCATGGATTTTGGACTCCGGTGCGACGCACCACATTACCCCACTACAGCCTCCACACTACCTGGCCTTCGTGCATCCTAAGTTCATCACTGTTGCAAATGGGGATACCACTCCCGTCTCTGGATCCGCTGGCATCCCTCTTACTCCCTCTATTACACTTCGCTCTGTTCTTCATGTTCCGGGCTCTCCTTTTAATATTCTCTCTATTAGTCAAGGAATTCACGACCTCAATTGCGACATAACCTTCTCTTCAACCTCTTGTGTTGTGCAGGATCGCAAGACGCGGAACATCCTCGGTACCGGGCGACTGTCCAATGGGCTCTACATTTTCGGTTCCTCTTCTCCCACCGCTCTCTCCACCATCTCTTCTGTTGACTGACATCGTCGTCTTGGGCATGCTCATCTTCCAATTCTCCAGAAAGCTCTTCCTGATGTTTCCCTTTTTGAGTTTCGGTGCGAGTCTTGCATTTATGGCAAACAACATCGTGTCTCCTTTACCTCCCCTAGTACTCGGTGTGATGCCCCCTTCTCCTTAGTTCATTCTGATATTTGGGGGCCATATAAGCTCCCGAGTGTTTTTGGCTATCGGTATTTTGTCACATTTATCGATGACTACTCACACGTTACCTGGTTATATTTACATCGAGATCGTACTGAACTTCCCTCCACTTTTCGTGTCTTTCTGGTAGAGATTCGTACTCAGTTTTCTACCTGCGTCAAAATTCTTTGTACCGATAATGCGCGCGAGTATACGGGCCGCACCTTCTCTAATATCTGCACCGAGTTTGGTAATGTTCATCAGACCTCGTCTGCATATACTCCTCAACAGAATGGCGTCGCCGAGTGGAAGAATCGGCACCTTCTTGAGGTCGCCCGCTCTCATGTTTCAGATGCAAGTTCCACCTCTCTATTGGAACTTTGCAGTTTCTACTGTATGTCTCTCATCAACCGCATGCCCTCATCCACCTTAAACTTCGTGGCTCCTGTCACTCTTTTCTTTCCTTCGAAGGCTCTGTTCTCTCTCACGCCCCGAGTCTTTGGATGCACATGCTATGTTCATAACCTGGCTTCGCCCACTGACAAGCTCTCTCCCCGAGCAACCAAGGTGATGTTTGTTGGCTACTCTCGCACCCAAAAAGGATATGTTTGCTATTCTCCCGCCGACGACAAACTAATCATCTCTGCTGATGTCACCTTTTGGGAATATCAACCCTTTCATACCATCTCTACAGATCTGTTTCTTCGTCCTCCTATAATTCGGCCCGTTGTACCCATTACGTCTCCTTCCCCACCTCTACTTCCAACACCTACCCCCCCTGCCAATCTGTCCTACGCCGCCTATCATCCAGGTGTACTCTCGCCGCACTCCGAGCTCTCATGCCCTGCCACGGCCTCCCTCTACCGAAGTGATTTCGCGGCCTGCTGATCTGGTGCCTATCTCCACAGCTCATCCCATGGCGAATTATGTCTCGTTACATCGTCTGTCCCCGACCCTTCACACCTTTGCTACTTCATTGTCCTCTATTTTTGTTCCTACTTCTGTGCAGGAGGCTTTGCAACATCCAGGTTGGCGTACTGTCATGGATGAAGAAATGCGCGCCCTTTGGGCGAATCAGACTTGGGATCTGGTCCCTCTACCACCTGGGCAGACTATAGTTAGTTGCAAATGGGACTTTGTCATCAAGCATGCTTCCGATGGGATGGTTGACCGTCTTAAGGCCAGACTGGTGGCTCGTGGCTTTACTTGACAACACGGTCTCGACTATGAGGAGGCCTTCTCTCCGGTCGCCAAGCTCAACACGGTTCGTGTCCTTCTCTCTGTCGGTGTGCATCGTCGGTGGCCCTTGCACCAACTCGATATCAAGAATGCGTTTCTCAATGGCGACCTACAAGAAACCGTCTATATGCAACAACCTCCCGTGTTTGAGACCACGAGGGAGTCCCGAGTTTGTCATATTAAGAAATCTATTTATGGTCTCAAACAATCCCCGCGGGGATGGTTCGATAAGTTCAGTAAAGCTGTTCAGGCAGTTGGTTTTACTCGGAGTTCTGCAGACTTCTCTCTGTTCACTCGACATAGAACAACAAACACGATTCTCCTTTTGGTATATGTTGATGACATCTTAATTACAGGTGATGACTCAAAAGGGATACTAGAGGTCAAACAACATCTTAGCTCTGTTTTCCAAACAAAAGATCTGGGCAACCTTCGATACTTCCTTGGCCTTGAAATCGCAAGACGTCCTGATGGACTTGTCCTATCGCAACGGAAGTACTACCTTGACCTTCTTTGTGATGCTGGCTACTCCGGGTGTAAATCTGTGGACACACCGATGGATGTCAATCACAAGATATGTGCCCATGGGTCTGACTCTGATGATCTGCTCTCAAACCCTGAGTATTATCGACGGCTTGTAGGAAAACTGATATATCTGACAATTACAAGACCTGATATCTCATTTGCTGTCGGAGTAGTCAGTCGGTATATGCATGCTCCTCGAGGCTCTCATTTACAAGCCGTGGAACGGATCCACAGATACCTGAAGAATGCACCAGGACAAGGGTTGGTATATAAACCATCTTCTTCTTTATCTCTTGTTGCATATTCTGATGCGGACTATGCGGGCTCCCTGGATGATCGACGCTCTACTACGGGTTTTTGTACCTACTTTGGAGGGAATCTCATTACTTGGCGCAGCAAGAAACAATCTGTTGTTGCTCGCTCTTCTGCTGAAGCTGAGTATCGTGCAATGGCCGCCGTTGTTTCTGAACTCACCTGGCTGGAGGCACTTCTTGGTGATCTAGGAGTCACCTTATCCTCGCCAACTGTTCTACTTTGCGATAGTCAGGCCGCAATCCACATTGCGAAGAACCCAGTTTTTCATGAAAGGACCAAACACATTGAAGTTGATTGTCACTTCATCCGTGAAAAGGTTTAGTTAAATAAGTTAAAGCTAGAGCATGTTCCCGCTTCTAAGCAAGTTGCTGACATCCTCACCAAGGCATTGCCCCGGCATTTGTACCATCAGTTCTTATCCAAGTTTGGTGCCTACGATTTGTATGCTCCAGCTTGCGGGGAGTGTTAGAGAAATAGGATATATTGTAAATGCCCATTAATTTGGCCCATTTTATTCTCTCTTGCTTTAGTCTCACATCTCTTGTATAGGACCTTTCTCCTCTCTCCTCTCCTATATATATGTTCTCATACTTGTTTTTGATATATGAAAAAGTGTTCATAAGGTTTGTGACCATTTCTCTACACTAATAAATAGTACTTGTATACCTTCTATATTTTAAAAATTAAATATTTCAAAAAAAAATATGTGTAAAATTGAAAATACATTATATAACTGTATAAAAACAAAAAGTGCACTGCAAAAATCGACTATAAACCGCACCAATGTCAAACCGTACCACACGATTTTTGTGCGGTGCAGTTTTGTACAGTCCAAAATCGATCCTCTTTGGTACGATTGCGGCTTGGGTTCAAACTACACCAGCTTCACTCATGATAGTAAGTATAGATATTATTGATAGATTATAAAATAATAACAATATTATAATAATATGAATAATAATAATAATAAATGGCATGCGGTGCGGTTTTACTTTAGTCCGGTTCGGATCGGGCTTAAAATACTGAAACCGCTTGAGACTTGTACGTTGTGATTTTGGTTCTGGTTTCGGTTAGGATAATAAAATGTAAGAACCGCACCCAGACCAATGTTGTTCACGGTTCCAAAATTCAAACCAGAACTTGAAAAAATTGTGAACGGTTCGGTCCGGTTTTTTGCGGTTCTGGTTCGATTTACAGTTTTCGGTTTTAAGATACATCACTAATTGCCGCACATGTTCATCCTCCTCTCTGCCTATATAAGGCCGGTTGGATCTATGATTAGACTCGCTCCTCTTCTTCTGCCCGTTTTGGGGCAGAGATGCAGTTTATTTCCGATATTTTCCCTTTTCTAGCTTAGCTTTTATTTACTTGTAGTGTTATTTCATGCAATGTAGTTTAGATTTATTTTTATGTTATGTCCTTTATTTCATGAACCTTTATACTGAAATAGCAACTTCGATTTAATTTCAGCATTGTTTCAAGTTCTTTTCATTTCATGCTTTGTAATTAAATGTTTAGTTATTGATCATTGCGACGATGAATGAAATAAATATTTTTCCTTTATAGTTTCTTTTCTTACCTTCGATTTATTCCTGAATTATATTGTTATCGAGTTCATATGCCAGTTTTGTATTCTAGTTAGCCAAAAGGCTCGTGCGAACAAATCCATCGCTTAGGAATAAAAAGAGTTGATCGCTACCCTCGAGAGAAAATGACGTAAATATTCTGGATATGAGTCAAATCCTATGATGGAATTCGCCTTGTTAAAGAGATTTTTTATGGGTTTCGATTAAAACGAGAGTTCGGTCGATCAACCTAATCTCAGGTCGGCGTACCCTTGAGAGAGGTGCATTCATAATTTGGGAATCTCCACTGTCAATGCTAGATTAGAATTTTATGAATCATTTCTTCTTTTATATTCAAAGTGAGCTATGTTCAAGTTTAGGTTTCTTATTTTGTATTTAATTTTAATCATAAATTTATCTTAAGTTTTATTCCGATAGAATAATGGTTAATTTTCTCGAAGTAGCATCACTCGACAGACCTTTGTTTTTATACGATCTAGATATCTTTATATCCTATGATATACATGATAGGTAGGTTTACTTTTATCGTTTATAGATTTGGAAAAATATGAATTTTATCTATCACTTGCTCAGATGTGTCGATGTTCGGTTCCTTAGAGGTGTTGGCCAGCTCGATCATTTTGGATGATGACTCGAGATGCGAGGTCACGAGGATAAGGACGATGGACTTGGGATTTAGGATGGAACGATACGTAGGCTTGAGAGGGTGCATCTGCTGCCCAAATTGCGTAAGAATCTGGTGTTGTTGGGCAGATTGGACGTAGAAGTCTGCGGCCTGGCGGACAAGCATGGAGCTCTACGGTATGCGAGGGAGAACAGTGCCCATGCGAGTTGTACAATGCGTTACGACTATCTTGGCAGATGGGGACCGCGGTGCGAGGTGATGAGCAAATGATGTTTGTGGTTAATAGGATTGATAGTGGTGGTGGTGCAATGGATCACCTTCCCGGGACTCGGGTTCGGCGAGTCAATTTTTACAATCCGGTTGCGTTAAATTGCCAGAGTTGAGCCATTGCATGATGGAGTCGACTAGAGCAGGTCGACTAACACCTCGATCAGTGAGGTGGTGCTTTGTGCAAATGCTCAACGTTGTTTGGTGCTTCGTGCAGATAATGCTTAGTGCAGATTGTGCTTTGTGCATAATATGGTGTTTGAAATTCAAACCAAAGTGGTGATTGTTGAATTGTATATTTTTCAAACTCGTGTGATTCACACTTCCACCTACCAGTCATCAATTAAGACTTTCTCCTCCAAGCCACCCATGTGTTTCACACAGACATATGAAATAGCTATAGAAGGGTTAGATTGTGGCTGGGAAAGATACATAGTCGGTTCTCATCTTGAAGAAAGAGGCTCTTAGAGGTGGGTCCACGAATACGAATCCGGAGAAGCTATGACAGGCTGCAGTGCATGCGGCGAGGCTATAATTGGGCAAGTGGCGCAGACATGCAGTCAGCAGCAGGCTTACACGTGAGTTGCGCATTATTCTACGATTTCTCTGGTGGCGGCGGTGGTGATTGGTCATCTGATGACAATGAAGTTTGCAGGAGCAAACCTTTTGCGTACTTCAAATGATTGCAGTCCAAGATTGTTTGTCCACCCGCAGATCAAGCTAATCTGTCTCATCTGCGGTGTATTTGTAACGAATTAATATTTTTGTTACTCCTATTTATAGTTTTTTAATTAATTTTTGTGCATTGATTTTTTATCCAGATTATTGTGTGTTCTTTGTGTCCCCAGGTTATTGTGATTGTCATGGGGATTGTGTCCAACTAGAAGGCGGCGGTGGGGGGCTGAACAGATCTGGTTCAGCCCCATTGGGGGGCCGGCCGGCCCCCCTCTTGGGCCCGGGTATATTTATACCTGGGGCCTCCTCTCTTGCGATGAGGCATATCATTATCAAGGTATTCTTCTTTCTCCTCCTCTGCAACCCTAATTTCTCCTTAGTCTTCTCTTAGCATTCTCTCCTCCCTATTCTTCCTATCATTTGGTATCAAAGGTTTTGTCTGCCCATCATACTGAACACACGCTCACAAGAAGACAACAATCGTTTGGAAACCCTAGAGGAAAACTACATCGGATTGACGGATTCGGTGGCAGCCATCGAAGAAGAGATGAGGGCGTCCACACAACGGTTGGAAGAGCGGATCGACGTCTGTATGGAAGAACTCAAAACCCTACTCAAGGGGAAATCACCGGCGCATGAAGAGGTCGCGAAAATGGCGGGATCGGCAAATCCGTTCTGCGCGAGTACGGGCTCGGGATCCGCCGGATCGGGCGACAGCGGGGTGGCGGAGGCCTTGGGTGGGTGCGGGGCTCCTCTAGCGGCGGGATCCGCCCCTTACGGGCACCGGACGGCACCGCCGTCGTGGTGGCGGGTCAGAGCTTTTTTTCAGTTACCAAGAAGTTCTGGAAGCCCAATGGATGCAGCTGGCTTCTTTCCACCTAAAGGAAGATGCCTTTCAGTGGACGCAATGGTTTCTGAGGGGCAGAGACTATGTGCCCTGGGCTGAGTTTATGGACCATTTCACCGCACGGTTCGGTCCACCGGAGTACGAGGACTTTGAAGCTCTTTTGCACAAGTTAAATCAGAAGGGAACAGTGACAGAGTACCGGACATAGTTTGAGAAATTAGCCAATCGGGTGTACTGGGAAGAGAAAATGTTGCTCAGCTGTTTTGTCTCCGGGCTGAAGGAGCATCTACGGGATGAGGTCCGAGCATACATGCCCCGCAGTCTGACTCATACCATCAGTCTAGCCCGTATTCAGGAAGAGCGATTCAACCAACAACGTATCCGCACCACGGGGAGGGCGGGTACTGTACCTACGACCACTCGCAGGGAGCCACAGGCGGCCGTCAAGCCAACCGTGACGCGTCTATCGTGGGCCGAACTGCAAGCACAAAAAGAGAAGGACCTATGTTTCAACTATGATGAAAAGTTCGCGCCCGGGCACAAATGTGAGAAGATACATGTGTTCATGCTCCATGAGAATGTGTCCGCCGAGATAGCCTCTGAGACTGAGTTGGAGGAGGATTTGGACCTGACCGAGCTCGGGGTGTGCATACACGCCATGGAGGGATGCAATCCCCCTCTCACAATGCGGATTGTGGGAAAGATTGGCAAGGAGAAGGTGATGATTCTGGTGGATAGCGGGAGCACCCACAACTTCATGCATCCCAAGGTGGCAGAAAAGAGGGGACACGCAATTGATAAGGGGGCCTCCTTCCATGTCGTGGTGGCTGATGAAAGCAAGCTACAATGTGAAGGCGTCACGAGAGGGGTTGAGATGCGGTTACAGGGGTACACAGGACGTACGGATGTCTATCTTCTTCCCATTCGGGGATCTGACATGATGCTTGGGGTTCAGTGGTTGCAGCGGCAACGACGTGTTACTTTTGATTGGGATCAGATGACAATGGAGTTCATGCAGCACGGACGACAATATTGTCTGCACGGCCTTAAATCCTCTCCAATGAAGGAAATATCACTTCGAAGCTTGGAACAACTGGAGGGTCAGGGAAGCCTGATGGCAGTAGTTATGGGAGTCGTGTCGGCACCCCCGGAACCCCCCGTTGCACCTGCTCAGATACAGGCATTGTTGACACAGTACTCGGATATCTTTCAAGCACCCCGCTCACTTCCCCCACTGCGATTCAGAGATCACCAGATCGAGCCTAAGCCGGGTGCCGAGCCTACCAATATCCGACCATACCGCTACCCACACCTCCAGAAGGCGGAGATTGAGCGCAGTGTTCGGGAAATGCTTACCATAGGGATTATCCGCCCCAGCACCAGCTCATTCTCCTCCCCTATCATTTTAGTGAAAAAGAAGAACGACACATGGCGCTTTTGCGTGGATTATCGTGGTCTGAACGCATCCACTATCAAAGACAAGTTCCCTATACCGCTGATCGAAAAATTATTAGACGAGCTACACTGCGCTCGCCTCTTCACCAAGCTCGACCTCAGGTCGAGCCACCACCAGATTCGGATGCGCGAGGAGGACAATCACAAGACGGCTTTCTGTACAGACGATGGCCACTATGAGTTCTTGGTGATGCCCTTCGGGATCACTAACGCCCCGTCTACATTCCAAGCAGTCAAGAACAAGATCTTTCGGCCTCTTCTCTGCAAATCAGCGTTGATCTTTTTGATGACATCCTCATCTACAACACCAGTTGGGAGGAGCATCTGACTCATGTAGAGCACGTTTTCTCCCTCCTCCGCCAACACCAGCTATATGCTAAGCAGTCCAAATGTTCGTTCGGGCAAGGAGAGGTGGAGTACCTGGGCCATGCGGTCTTTGTTTGCATGGTCAAGGCGGACCCCAACAAGATCGACAACATGTTATCCTGGCCTCGTCCTCAAACGGTATGTGCATTACAAGGGTTCCTGGGCCTCACGGGGTACTACAGACGCTTTGTCAAGGATTATGGCAAAATCGCTCGGCCACTGACGCAACTATTGCAAAGAGACGTCTTTCAGTGGTCGGCTGAGGCGGAAGCGGCATTCCAGGCTCTTAAGGGGTCCATGACGACTACCCCGGTCCTCGCCCTCCCGGATTTCACCAAGGAGTTCGTTTTGGAAACCGACGCGTCCGGCGCTGGGATTGGCGCGGTGTTGATGCAAGAGGGCCGACAACTCGCCTTCTACAGCAGGCATTACCACCCCGCACGTTGGGGCTTTCTACGTATGAGAAGGAGATGCTGACAATTATTCATGCAGTCGCCATGTGGCGGCCGTACTTGTTGGGACGACATTTCAAAATCCGCACCGATCATCAAAGCTTGAAGCACTTTCTGGATCAACGGGTCTCTTCCCCGCTACAACAAAAATGAGTGACGAAACTTTTGGGCTACGATTATGAGATTTTCTACAGACAGGGGAGGGAGAATGTGGTGGTCGGCGCTCTATCCCGTCTACCGTAAGGCACCTGTGCCCACATTTCCGGGCCTCTGCTCGACTCTCTGGATGATATTCAGGAGGTCTTGCGGGATCCTGCGCTCCGGGCCATAGTGGAGGCTCTCCGTCAGGACCAGCCGACTACACCAGGATACCAGCTGCTAAACTACCGACTCTACTATCAGAACCGGGTAGTCAGTCTACCACACTCCGCTTGGAAGACAGTTATGATGCATGAGTTTCACTCCTCCCCGACCAGCGGCCATGCGGGCATACTCCGAACCCTCCAGCGTGCACGGGCGAATGTTTTTTGGTCAGGCATATGGCGCGACATGCAGCGGTTTGTGCAGCAGTGTGAGATATGTCAACGTCAGAAGTACGAGACAACCACACCCGTCGGCCTCCTCACACCTTTGGAGATTCCGCAACATATTTGGGAGACCGTGTCCATGGATTTCATCGATGGGCTGCCCAAGTTTCAGGGCAAGACAGTCATCCTGGTGGTGGTTGACAAGCTTTCCAAATATGGCCACTTCTTGGCTCTCAGCCATCCGTACACTGGCGAGTGCGTCGCCGATCTCTTTGTCCGCGAGATTGTTCGTCTTCACGGTGTCCCGGGTGCCATTATTTCCGACCGGGACCCGCTCTTCGTGGGCGACTTTGGGCGGGAGCTCTTTCGCTTACAGGGCACTTGCCTCCCCTTCAGCACAGCGAATCACCCCCAGACGGATGGCCAGACAGAGGTTCTCAATCGGGGGCTGGAAACATACCTCCGTTGTTTTGTGATGGACGAGCCACAGACCTGGACCAGCTGGCTCCATTTGGTAGAATATTGTTACAACACATCTCATCACTCCGCCGACAAAATGACCACATTTGAGGCCGTCCATGGGCGCCCCCGCCTTCTTTTAGTAGCTACGAACCAGGCAGCACAGCTTTACCAGCAGTGGACCGGTCTCTCCGCGATAGGGACCACACTCTCGTCCTTCTTCGGGACAATCTCCGTACCGCACGGGATCGCATAAAGGCCCAGGCCGATAAGCATCGCAAGGACCGGGAGTTTGTTGTAGGCGATGACGTCTTCCTCGAGCTCCTCCCCTACCGGCAGGCGTTAGTGGCAACCCGGTTGAACCAGAAACTAGCGCCTCGCTACTACGGGCCTTTTCAAATTCTACGTCGGGTGGGTCTGGTAGCCTATACTTTGGACCTTCCTCAGGGGTCACGCATTCATCCGACTTTCCATGTGTCAGTATTGAAGCAGAAGATCGGCGACAATGTGGTAGCGAGCACCCTTCTTCTCGAGGCCACGATCGCGGGCAAACTGCGGCCACTTCCCGAGGATATCCTGATGATCAAGTGGAAACGACGGGGTACCGAGTACCTCCCCGAACTCCTTGTCAAATAGAAGCACCTATTCGAGGAGCACAATTCTTGGATTGATCTGTTGGAATTCCTGGAGCTCTACCCGGACTACCACCGAACATGACACAGTTCTTTGGGTGCACTTACACTCGTAGGTGGAAGAAGACGGCGAGCGGCAACGGGGCTGAACCATCCGGTTCAGCCCCCTCCAACTAGAAGGCGGCGGTGGGAGGCTGAACAGATCTGGTTCAGCCCCATTGGGGGGCCGGTCGGCCCCCCTCTTGGGTCCGGGTATATTTATACTCGGGGCCTCCTCACTTGGGATGAGGCATATCATTATCAAGGTATTCTTCTTTCTCCACCTCTCTAACCCTTAATTTCTCCTTAGTCTTCTCTTAGCTTTCTCTCCTCCCTCTTCTTCCTATCACTTAACCATGCATTTCTTATGGTTATTTTCATCATTTTAATTTGTGGCCTCATGACCATAATGAAAGTAGACCAATACATATATCCTGAACTCTCCTAGGAGCAAGGGTTCAAAACTATCACATTGCTAATTTCTTATCATCAACATGAGATGCAGATAAACTCCGGAGCCACAAAAAAGAAAATCAGAAAGAATAAAATACAGGTGTGCTGATATTACAACATACTAAAATCCATCAATCATATTGATTCAAATATCATAAAACTCTAAATTAAGGGACTGTTATAGACATGCATGCATGAAGAAGATATAATTCTTAGCTTGCAACTGGCTGTGACATGCAATAAAATTTTTAAAGCACAAGCCTACTCCAATAAAATTAGTGAAGAGAGCACAGAAATGACATCAGCCCACATTCTATCACAATATAAAGGATCATCATAAATGCATACCTCATGAGCAAGAATGAAGTAGAATACTTACATTCCCTAGAAGAAGTAAATTCTTTCCTAAAAAAGATGATGAGCATTGTTAATAAAGCCATTAAATAGAAACCATTACAATTGAAGAACATTAAACAAAAGAACTTGGAAGAAGCACAGAAGTCAAAAGCAAATTTACCATGCTAAAATTTACTTGGCGCGAGATCATCATCCAGCAACCTCCACTGCAAAGGCTTCCAGAAACCAAAGCTTGGATCAGCTATTATATAAAGCTATTTTTAGGTTCGTTTAATTATATTTAAAAAACAGTGCTGAGACCAACCAAAATACACATAAATTACAACTATGTCGAGAAGATTTTGCTTGCAGAATAATAATTTTAATATTAAACGTAGAGAGTGATACAATGTGGAAAAAACAATATGGATATTTGGTCCAAAACTACCACCTAAAGCTTCGTTTTTTTATCTTTGCTAAGGAAAATGCTTGAAAACAAATTTCATGTGTTATATACACATAAAGCTTCCTAGCAAACAAACCAAGGTACCTTCATTCAGTTGCCTTGGCATCTAATACATTGAAGTGATAGCGACAAAGACTGGCAAAAACCCTGGATGAAAGACAGAATTAGACTCCCCAGGGACAATGCAGTTCTAATAAATTCTTCAGTCAAAATGAAAATAAGATAAAATATTGAAGGGCGGGACAGTAAAACCAGACATCCATTAGTGCACTGCAAAGTAAAAGTGCAATAGTAGCAATGACAAGTGTGTATTGAGCTAAATCAGCTAAGAAGAGTTAGCAGAAGGTAAGTGCCAAACGCACAACCAGCAGAAGATATTTAGGCTCAAAGATAAGAAAAACATCTATTAATATTTGTAGAGTAGGCCTAATTTGTAAGCCATCCAGAGTAAAAATTATCAATGAAAACAAATAAATGAGAAACAAATGATTTATATTGATCTTTTAAGTCATAAGTATGAATGATTTTACAAGAGGCTAAAACACCTTCGGCTAGTTGTCTTACAAGAAAACAGAACACATCCCACTGGTAAGAACCACCAGAAAGGCTCTTAAATCAACACCATCATTCTTTTCTGGGCCTCGTGGATGCAAATATACTCCAAACTGAACCCAGAGAGCTTGGTCGTGCATAAGTGACAAGACACGCCAAATGATTAGAAGTGATAGATATATATAAATTGACATCACAGCTAACAGAATTTGTTTGGTCAGAAAATCAGCATCTTAAGTCACTTGCCCGTGATGAAAGGATGGCTCAAAGCTTGTGATACTGTCATCCTCTTTTCTGGATCAAGTATAAATACTCTTTCAAGAAGATCTTTGAAATTTGCTAGCATTTTAGGGTCCTCCCCAGGAGAGCCTGATATTAGAGATCCAATATCCTTAGGTTTGATATTGAGAAGCAGCCTCTTTACAGTCTGTCAAAAAACTAAGATGTTTTATGTATTTCAACAATTCAAAACAAAAAAAACTCTTCCAAGAAACATATTTCGCAAATCAGAAAGAAGAAAAATAAAAACTAACCTTCTTTGTAACAGGATCCTCCTCTGTAGCATGGAAATTCAAATCCTGATCATAATGCTTATCTATAAAAGCACCCTGTTATCAAAAAGAACCAGATAGAAACATTAGCCAAAAAATCGAAGTTCTATGATACTACCTGCAGGTATGCTAACCAGATCTGTTCTTTAAGGCTCCGTTCAATTGGCAGGAAATGGGATGCAGGAATTGGAATTGGCCAATTCCAATTCCCGCAGGAATTGGAATTCAAGTCAATTAAATTCTGATTTTTGGCTGAATGCAGGTATTATATCACAGGAATTGGAATTAGTAATTCTATTGTTCGGCACACATAAACATGCACATACAAATACACATAAACACACACACACATACATGCATGCATGTGCATGCACACACACACATACAAATACGCCCCCCCCCCCCACACACCCCCCCCCACACACACACAAACAAAAAAATACACACAAAAACATATAAACACATACATTCACAAAAAAACATTACACATCATAGGACTAATGAACAGAAAGATTCATTAAAAAAACTGAACATTCAACTAACAATGATCAAAACCTCAATCTGAATTATACCAGGGAAAGATCAAAGCTTCGTCATAATCTATTGGAAAAAAAAAGATAGAGGATGAAAGTTAAGAAAATGAACGGTAACTGTTGTATGACGAAGGAAAAACTTGCCGATTATGTGACGCATCTATACCCAAGGGAACCCGATTGAGGACTATGTTAGCACCAGAAATAGAAACCCAAGTGATTATGAGGATTGCATGGATGAGCCAACCTTTTTCAGTGTCGGCATTGGAGAGAACAAGGTCGAAGTCCCCGCAGACATGGAGTTTCTTTCGGTCGGAGATCGTCAAGCAGAGGTCGCGATCGGACATCGAGAGGCGGCCGTCGAGGTCGATGGAATCAAAAGCCACGGAGCTCCAGAACGTGAAGTGTGCCGCCATTGTTTGCAATTAGAACCAGAAAAGACGGAGAGATAGTCAAAAGCTGTGCGGGCTGAAGAAGGAATCACGAATTCTTATCTCGCAAGGTCGGAAATGTGGGGCGGCCCTTTCCTCCTATGTTGAATTCCATAGGAATTCAATTGAATTCCATTTCCTAAGAAAATTTTTTAGGCCTAAGAGTATGGTCAAGGTAAAATACAAATAACAAATCACATAATGTGGCTGAATAAGTACACCTAATCGCAAATCACTAGGACCATGCACCACTTGTGCTTTGGTAAAAGGCTCTAGGATATATAACAGCTAAAAAGACCCTATAGCCATTTAAACCTGGTTGTGCAGTGTCTACACCCTAGGTTGCTTTCGCATGAAAGCCGTAAAAAAATCAAGCAAGTAACATAGCCGGAGAAATATAAGAGCCCCAAAACTTTTCTAACTGGCCTCGCTATCGTTATAACTATCACAAACCTCAGTCTATGATGCTTAATCCTGAGCACAGCATGAATCTCAAGTAGCGGTGCTGATAGCAGTTGTCCCAAACCTACATCCTTCCTAGAAGCTATTCTTATTTCCTGATCCATCCTCCAACATCTAACAATCATCTTTGCAGCTAATTTCCCAAATTCAATAAAGACTGCAAAGCAATTTTCCTCCACTTTTTTCGGTTCTAAAGAAGATCAAGAAAGGTTTGCATAGAAAAAAATACCAATTTATAGATTATGACAAGAATTTACTGGATGCAAACATTATATCCATGATAAAGCAATTCAACTTTCATTATGTTAAGGTCATACTATGAAGCATTCTATTCTACCTAGAGGCAGCCCGGTGCACAAAGCATTCTATTCTACCTACAACAACAACACTCAACCTTTATCCCACTATAGTGGGGTAGGCTATATGGATCCTTGTCTCCATTGTGCCCTATCTTTAGTCATAATCGCACTAATGCCTAAGTACATCATGTTTTTTCATATAGTTTCATTCCAAGTCTTTATTGGTCTACCCCTCTCCCGTTTAACATGCCTAGTAACTAAAATCTCATAACGTCTAATAGGTGCCTTCAATGGCCACCTTTGTACGTGTCCAAACCATCTTAGTCAAGCTTCTCACATCTTCTCTGTAATTGGTGTCACACTTGTCTTATCCCTGATACATTCATTCCTAACTTTATCCAATCTCGTATGTCCACACATCCACCTAAGTATTCTCATCTTTTTTGCTCCCATTTTTTGCTCATGTACACAATCCATTGTCCAACACTTATCATAGAGCATCGCTGTTCTTCTTCTTCTTCTTCTGCTTGTTCTTCTTCTTCCTCAGTTTGTTCTTCTTCTTCCTCGATTTGTTCTTCTTATTCTTCCTCTGTTTGTTCTTGTTCTTGTTCTTTTCCTTCTTCTTCCTCGGTTTGTTCTTCTACTTCTTTTTCCTCAGTTTGTTCTTCTTCTTCTTTCTTGGTTTGTTCTTCTTCTTCTTTCTTGGTTTGTTCTTAGGGTATGATCTGAACTAGGCCTAAAGTCTGCTTAAAATTATTTTAGTTCTTAGGATATGATTTTGCATATTCTGATTCTTCTTCTTCTTCTTGAAGAGAACTGTAAGGGGGCGGGCCATTGTGAAGAGACCTTCAACCTTCTTTCCAATTCACTGTCCACTGTGAAGAGAACTCTGGAGTCTAATATGGTACTCTCAGAACTTGTTCCTGTCATTTAATAGTCATTTAGTAGTTACCGCTAGTATAAACTTTTCAGTAAGAAACATCCAATATTATGCTAGTCAAAACTTTTCACATATATTATAACATAGGAATATTGTCATTGCAGCATATAAAATTGCTAGTCAATATTCTGATTCTTCATATGTGGCCATTGCCGCATATAATATTGCGATTTTAGCCCTTTATTTAGAGTTATGTTTGTTAGATATGATGTACTTTATGAGTGGTAGTGTTATCTTATAGTCATCACGGGTGTTATGATGACCCTCCCTTGTATATGTATATGTATTCCCTTTGTTCAGGTGTTAATATACAAAAATCTATTTTTCTTATAATAGAATCAGAGCCAGGTTCCCTAGCCACTCCATCTCGTTGATCGATCTCGCAGTTTTCAATCGATCTCGTCCTGTTTCGCATGATCCCAGGCCGTCTCCCCAGATCGCAGCTTCTTCCCTCGTCGATCGAACGATTCAATGTTGTTTCCTCCGTCTCCACCGATCGCACTCCCGGTTGCTCGATCCCGACAAGTCATGCCCTTGATCGTTACTTCCACATCGGTGGTCTTTCGCTCCGACGAACTTGTCGGAATCGCGGTCGCCTGCCCTAGTCTTTGTTGCCTCCTCGCTTCATGTGTCCACTCCACCTGCTTGGTTGTCGACTTGTCGTCAACCCCGGTACTAACTCTGGCGACCCAGCTAGAGGTGGACAAACTTACATTATCGTAATACATAAATGTTTGATTTAAATTCAAATTACTATTTATTTCTTCTATAAGATTTTTTACGTCATCTACATCTATTAAAGAATTTAAAGTTGCGGCGCATCAAAACTTAGCAGACATTTCTCTATAATATTTTAAAAAAAAATTCTTCCGTTATTTTAATTAACGGATGTCAACCCTCATATTTTTTATAAACACCAAATTTTTTTGAAATTAATACAAAATTTTTGATAACCAGTGGACTAGCAGATAATAAACGCTGGATAAAATAGTTGTTGATCTATAAAAAATTTCTAGTAAATCTATATAATTTTCAATCACATCCCAATCAAAATCTTGTAAATCATGGATTTTAGACATACTATAAAATTCCATTAGTTGTGACTTTTGTCGCACGGCTCGTTTTAGCATTTTATAGGTTGAATTTCATCTTATAGGCATATCAAATTCAGGTATTAAAAATTTATGCTCTTGTACAGTTACAATTTTTAAAATCTTGTTTTGTTTTTTAGAACTATAAATATATTTTAACATAATACGAATTTTATTAATATAAGGTTCCATATACGTTAAACTATCATGCACAACTAGATTTAAAACATGAAATACGTAACGAGTATGAAAAAAATATTTCGTTTAATATTGGTTTCAAATCTCATTTTAAATACTCGATTGCTACCGTATTATTAGTATCATTATCGAATGAAATACTAATAATTTTATCTTTAATTTTAAATTCGTGAATACATTTAGTAATTACGTGATAAATAGCTTGACTTGTATGTGGATATTCAAAACAATCAAAACATATAATGCATTTATTTAGCTCCCACGAATCGGAATTGATCCAATGACATGTAATACACATATACGATAATCCTGTTTTTATATTGCTACTCCAGACATCACTCGTTTGGCTAACCCTACCGTCGAAAGTTTCAAAATAATTAATTAAATATTGTTTTGATTGTAAATAAGATTTATATGCATCACGTTTAAGTGTAGATCTACTTATCTGCTGATATTTTGGTTGAAGTCCTACATGTATGTAATATGTATCGTGCTCATTGTCGTAATGTCTGAACGACAATCCTCATTTGATGACGTTCTCCATTTGCAGCTCTCGTTGGCACATTTGATCGTACGTCCAAATTTGCCCGGATGTCGCAATCTGTGCTTGACTTGTCTCCGAGGCTTGTTTAGTCAGACATGATTTGATATGTCGACCGAGCGTCGAATTTCCACAGACGGTCTGCAGCTTTGAGCAGTGTTTGCACTTCGCCTTAAATTTTGTGCTCACCCACACTTTTTCCAAGTGCTCCCAGACTGGAGTCGTGTGCTTGTGCTCCACAATTTCAAGCGCAACGGATGTCGAGGACGCTGGCATCGAAGTGGAAGACGCCATATAGAGAGTTAGAGATAATCGGAGAAGAGAAATGATGATAGAAACTAAGAGAGTACGAGAGAGAGAAAATTAAGAGAGAGAGAGGGAGAGAGTGATCAGAATGGGAGGGATTAAATAGGTTTTAGTAAAATAAAAAATTAAAAACTATCCTAAAAAGCAGCCTAGTATGCGGCTTTTCTAGCAGCAAGTGCCAGGAAATGACAATGTCACAGTCATTTTCTGGCTGCCCAAAGAGTCGTTAAGGCTTTTAACGGCTCTTCTAAAGGAGCCGTTAAGGCTTTTAAAGAGCCATTTTTAAAAGAGCTGGTCAACTGTTGGGCCAGGCTTTTTCAAGCCTGGCCCAGGCTTTGCCCAACCGGTCCCAGGCCAGGCAAAAGCCCGAGTTTTGCCTGGGCTTAGCCCGGGATGGGAACCAGGCCGGGTAAATCAATAAAATTGGGGCCATGTTAGGCCCTCAAAGCCCGGCCCGGGCCTGCCCGGTCCTGGGCCTTTTTCCAGGTCGGGCCTAGGCCGGCACGGCAGGCCCGGTTTTTATGCCCACCTCTACTTCCAGCCCACGGTAGAAATCCAGTTTCAGCGCCTATTCTGATCGATCGCAGCTCCGCTCTGTCTAATCGATCATGTGTTTCCTCGCCTGCGCCTGCACCTATTTTCTGTGATTAAGTGCTTCTCTTTGCCGCCAACCTGTTTTTGCAATCCAGTGCGCCTCTTTTCTGCGCCTGCGCCTGATTTCTACATGCCGCTCGTTCTTCTCTGTGTTGCATCCCCAATGGCCTCACTTTACTCTCTGCAGCCCACTATTTTTCGCTGCAATCTGCTGCCTTCGTTGGGTTATAGTTCATTGGTGCACCCGGTTTCTCGTCATCTGGCGTTCTCCACAGCTCAGTCTGGTGCGCTTCGTCGTCAGTCGGTCAGCTGTCACAACTCCCAGTGTTTTGGACACATCAACTCTGAGTGTCGCAAGCTTCTGTGGGCTCAGCAGTCCGGTGAGCAGTGTGCTCCTGGTGCACCTTCCGCTCATTTATCGGCCACAACGCAGTCTTTCTCCATCTCTGAACTTACTCAGCTGATTGCACAGCAGTTCTCCCAGCAGACTTCACTGCCCAGCTCCTCTTCGTCGGCTGCCTCCGCCCCTGTAAGTATCTCCCCCTTCGACTAGTTGCTTGACTCTGGAGCCTCTTTTCATATGACTTATGATGTCACCCACCTCTTATCATGTCAGCGCGTCTCCTCTGCCCCTAGTATCATGGTAGCAGATGACATTATTCACCTCATTATCAACTGTGACCTCCCTCACACCAGCCATTTGCATGTTCCTGATGTTGCATACATACCCAGGTTATCCATGAACCTCATATCCCATAGATGTCTTGTTACCATCGATGAGTTTACATGTAGTGTGCAAGATCATCTGACTGGGGCACTCCTTGGGGGTGGTCGTCGTCGTTGCGGGGTGTACGTCCTTGATCGTCTCCTCCTTCCATCCAATTCATCGTCACCTGCAGCTTCCTCCATTTATCTTCCTTTGGTGGGTTTTGTTGGAACTGATGTTTCAGATTCCCTGGGTTTGAGAATATAAACTCTCATGTTGTATTTGATCATGTCTTCTGTGATAGAGTGTGCAGGTTGACAGGTGCAAGAGAAAAAAAAGAATCCTATGGCCACTAACGTCAAACGGTAGAAGGTACCGCCGAGCACCAAGCAGTAGTCGTGAATTAATTGGACAGAGCTCTTGGGAAGTTACCGCTCCGCGCTAGTCCTATCGCACGAGCTAACGCAAGGAATTATTTCGGCCAACCTCTCGGGAAATTACCGCAGGCGGTAGCAATTACCGCGCCGCGATAGGTTCTCGACGAACGTCAAACAGGACCTTGCGACGAATGCCAAGATGGACTTCTCGAGAAACCAATCTACCGCCAGGCGATAGAGGTTAACGCACCGCGCTAGTAGTTCGACGAACGCAGGTCTTTCTCGAGAAACGACCTACCGCCAGGCGCTAGCAGTATCGCGCAGCGGTAGCCGTTCGACGAATGCCGAGACGAATTTCTCGAGAAACCTAATTAACGCTGGCGATAGCAGCTACCGCGCCACGCTAGCCTCTCGACGACTCGACACGACTGCTCCGAATCGTCGTGCTCCATATTACCGAGCGGCAGTAGCGGTAACCGCGCGGCGCTAGCAATGATTAAACGACAAATATTCGTTTTAAATGTTATTCCAGATTTGGACAACAGCTGGCACAACAAGCGCGCGAACCTACTGCCGGGCGCTAGTCTTACCGCCGACGTTAGCCTATTTTATGAAGACGTATAAAAGGCCGCCTTGGTTTTTGTGCCTCATATCTGGAGAAATTGAAATGACGGGAGTTCGTGAATTCTAGGGTTCGACAACTCTTCCTTGCGCTCCGTTCCACAAGTCTCCGTCGAAGAAGAAGACAGTTGTCTCCTACCCGCTCGAGATCGAAATACACCGACGATCCAAGATTTACATCGAATACGAAGAGCCTACCGGTTGCCATCAAACGGAGATCTCAAGCACCGGTCGAGGATCGTTCTACGGAGAAGTCTTTAAGAGGGAGAACTTCATCTTAGAAATATTTACATCTCTTATTCATGTAATCTTTTTTGTTTTTCTAAAGCTTGTGGTGAGGAAAATCGACCGGAAAGGGTCGTCGGAATCCGGGTAGGAATCCGTGGGAAATCGGCCTGGGGATAAGGACGTCTAGATCGGAAGGATCTAGCGGAGCTCTAAGACCCTTCCTTGTGAGGAGGTGAAGAGCCGGCTCGAAGACTTTTCCTGGAGGGAAAAGGAGAGAGCCAACCGGTCCGTGGAGCGGATCGGTATAGAAATCAAAAAATCGTTTCTACTCATCGCCTCGATCTCCGACGTCACGGAGTTCACTTTTTGTACTCATCTAAAACTATTGTTATTTTGAAATCATGCAATGAAATCTTTTATCTATGTGTTGATTATTTCTGGATGTGTGTTGTGATTGCTTAGAGAGTTTGTGTTTGTAGGGGTTGAACTCAGATCTGCACAGGGAAACGAGTTCATAGTCTTACCGCCGCGCGTTAGCTACCTAACGCCCCGCGTTAGCTTTCAGAACTCGATTTCCTGGGACGTAATATTTTAAATTTCAAACAACGCTCCAAACCTTATTCACCCCCCACCCCCACCCCCCCCCCCACCCATGTAAGGTTGGCCACGAGATCCAACAAGCGGTATTAGAGTTAGTTTATTCCAAAACGGTTTCACCACCGGGAATAATGGTCAACCCTGACTTTGAATCGACAAGTGGGGATGAAAAATTATACACTGAAAATTCGTTTGCACCACCTCTATTCATAAGATTGAACTATAATGAATGAAGAACGTTGATGAAGCAATTCCTTATATTATCAGATATAGAAGTTTGGAACATGACGTGTGTCAAACCCCCGAATAACTTAAATAAGCACGAATGTTATTTGAATGCCAAAACTATGAATAGTCTATTTTGTGTTGAGGTTGTTTCCACTGATATCTATCTTATTAATCTGCAGTCCTCCACTTCCCTTCATGGTCAGTGTCCTGTTGAGTGTTTGTACTCTCGACCCCACATTACACTCATCTTCGTGTTTTTTGTTGCTGATGTTATGTTCTACTCTCTCCACGTGAGCGTACTAAGCTCTTTGCTCAGTCTGTCCTTTGTGTCTTTCTTGGATACAGTACCGAACATAAGGGCTATCGATGTTATGACCATGTTGCACGTCGAATTCGCATCTCACGTGATGTCACTTTTGATGAGTCTCACCCTTTTTTCGTGTCCTCTGTTTCCTCGGCCTTACACTCATCAGTTACTCCCCCTGACGTGCATTTTCTCACTATTCTCATGTATCCTCCTCTCCAGTATGTCCACCTCCTCTTCCCTTACCACAGTCTACTCCGCCACCTCCTTCTCTTGTCGCAATCTACTTTGTCTTCTCTTTTTCCTCTACTTCATCACCTCCTCACTCATCTCCTTTGTTACATACTTCTCCCTCTGATGAGTTGTCCACTTGGGATCATGTCTCTCCTCTTCTTTATCAATATACTCATCGTCCTCCTCATATCTCCTCGCCTCTTGTGCCCAGAGACTCAGTGCCTACCTCCTCCAACGAGTGCACTGTGGATGATCCTTTTGTGCCCCGCAACCCACCTCGTTAGAGGCGTCCTCCCGACCGCCTTAGTCTTGCTACCTTACTGCTAGACATACATGCCCTTCTTGCTACTGCCTGAGATACTCCAGAGTCGGCTTCCTACTGTGAGACTACCCAGATACTTGAATGACAGGTTGTTATGTCAGCTGAGTTAGAGGCGCTTGAGCACACTCGTACATGTGAGTTTGTCCCTCTTCCACCTAATGTCGTTCCTATTACTTGCAAGTGAATCTTGAAGGTCAAGACTTGTTATGATTGTTCTGAGGAGAGGTACAAGGCTCGGCTAGTTCCTAGTGATTTTCAACAGGAGCAGAGGAGTGACTATGACGAGACATTTGCCCCAGTTGCTCGCATGACTAAATTCCGGACTCTTATTTTTGTTGCAGTTGTTCGCCACTGGTCTCTATCACAGACCGACGTGAAGAATGTCTTTCTTCACCGTGATCTTCAGCAGAAGGTATACATGTTTCCTCCTCCGGGTCTATCCTCTCCTCCAAGCCTTGTCTGCCACTAGAGGCGTGCTCTTTATGAGATCAAGCAGGCGCCCTGTGTGTGGTTATCACATTTCAGTTCAGCCATTACAGTCGTCGGTTTCCAGCCCTGTCCACATGATCCAACTCTGTTCGTGCACTCCTCTCGTGGTCGGACCCTTTTGTTACTATACGTGGATGATATGATTATTATTGGCGATGATCCTTCTCATGTGGCCTTCGTCAAGCATCACCTTAAGCAGCAGTTTCAGATGACTGGTCTTGCACAGCTGAGCTACTTCTTGGGTCTTGAGGTCAACTCTACAGATCGCGGGTTTCAGCTCTCTCAGCAGCGCTACACATCAGATCTCCTTGCTCAGGCTGCTCTCTTTGACTCTCGCACAGTGGGCCCCCATATGGAGCTCCACCTTCAGATACGTCTGGATGATGGGGTTCCACTCTCTGATCCTACTCGATACCACTGCATCGTGGGGAGTCGCGTCTATCTCACCATTACTCGGCCTGACATTGCCCATGGTGTTCATGTGCTGAGTCAGTTTGTTAGTGTGCCCACCTTTGTGCATTATGGTCATTTGTTGTGGCTCTTGCGCTATCTTTCTGCGACAACCTCTCGTGGTCTCTTCTTCTCCAACAGTAGTTCTATACAGCTACGTGCTTACTCCGACTCCACCTGGGCTAGTGATCATGTTGATCGTTGCCCTGTCACTGGTTTATGTCTGTTCTTGGGTTCTTCACTAATTGCATGGAAGTCCAAGAAACCGACTGGTGTTTCTCGTTCCAGCACTGAGGCTGAGCTTCGAGTCATGGCTACCCCTGCTGAGGATATTATTTGGCTCTGTTGGCTTCTTGAGGATCTCGGTGTCTCTTCTCCAATATCACTCCTCTCTACTGTGATAACACTGGTGTTATTCAGATTACTCTAAATCTGGTGAAGCATTCTCTCTCAGAGGATATCGGGGTGGATGCTTCCTTTCTGCATGAGCACTATGGTCGTGCCACTCTTGCTCCTTCCTTTATCTCTTCTGAGTAGCAGATCGTAGACTTGATGACGAAGGTGCAGACGAGGACCCAACATGCATATCTACTGTCCAAACTCTCGGTGTATGATCCCCCGTGAGTTTGTGGGGTGGTGGTGGTGGTGGTGGTGTTAGATATGATGTACTTTATGAGTGGTAGTGTTAGCTTAAGGTGACCACGGGTGTTATGATCACCATCCCTTATACATGTATATGTATTCCCTTTGTTCAAGTGTGAATATACAGAAATCTATTTTTTCTATCAATTTTCATATGCTAAGTAATCTTTTTAAGTTGGGTGTGGATAAGAGAACAGCTTCTGAAAGAAGACTTGTTGTTTGATCTTTTCTTTTCTCTAAACCCTCTGCTTTTAAGATTATCATTTCCATATGTGTTTTGCTAGCTACATGGAAGTTTTTGCCTGGTTTTTCTCTTTTCTCTAACCTTAGGAATTGTAACTTTGCACTAGACTCATTCTCTCAGGTTGTCGAAAATTTGGTTATTGAACCTCATTAACATAAATTAAATCTTAGTTCCATGATTTTTTTTTGAAGATCCCCCGCAAGAAGTTATATTTCTCCATTTGTGTACGTATGTTGTTAAATGTTAATTGTTGCTATGAATTTCATTGTTGTTTAAATTAGATCTTAGATTCCATAACATGGATTCAAGTAGCTGCGTTACTGAAAATGACGAAAAGCCTTTTTGGAAATATGTGACAAGAGGGAACAAGTTAACTGAAGAAGATGTAAGTATAAGTTGGGAGCAGTGTTAAGTGCAAACCGCATTCTGCAATGTGCAGACCCCTCAAAAAATATCAAAAGCCTTTAATCTCCTCTCCCAAGAACTTTCCATGCAGACCGTTCGTCGTGCGTGCCCTAGCGACATGACTCGTCTATCTCGGCTCGCGCCCTAGCGACCTCCGCCTCCCGAACGCCGCTCGCCAACCAATCTCCTCCACAGACATCCCGAACGCCGCTCGGCGCTTGCCAGTCGGTGAAGCATTTGTCGGTGAGCCGATCTCCTCACGCCTCTTGTCGATGAAGCCGTCGTCGTTCCCGTCACAAATCCAGGCCGGTAAGTCCCGCATTTTTTCCTGTAATCGTTTTAGCCTCATCTTTTATGGATTGACGCAAGAAGAATTTCCTGAGCTTTGGGAGGATCATCCCACAAAGAACTATCTGCAGCTTTCCTCTCCAAAACGCTAAGATTTGCTTGTAGTCTTTCCAGACCAGTGGCGTCCCTTACTTCCTCAAAACGCTCAACAACGACAGATACCTCCTTCCTCAGGATATAAAAATCTGCAAATTTCAAGGTGTGTTATGTTCACTTATCTGCATATCAATCTTTCACGCTGTTACCGCTGCATTCACCACCATCACCGCCTCACAAGATAATTTACATTGGGTTTATAAATGGGAATCATTTCGTACAACTGCAAATGCGTGAAGGTTTTAAATTACCTCCAATAATATCAATTTGGAGAAGATATCGAGAAGAAAGTGCGGCACAATGGGACAACTTCTTTGCAAATGAGGAAAATACTATGCCATAAATATTATTGGTATGCACTGTATCATTATTGGTATGCAATGTATCAAATGAAGAGAATATTACATTTATGCTTATTCTTTAATCATTATTAGTATCCACTGTATCAGGCGGATGCTCCGGAAATACAAAGATCGGCAGAACTTCATGAAGGTCTAATAAAGTGTTGTATTGTTGTTGCAATGAGTAAGGTATTCTTCAATAAATTGAGATTCCTTTTTAGTTTAATTCCAATTATGCTGCACATTCCAATACTTCGTTTGTCACATTTATTGACTATTTTTCACGTACTACTTGGTTATACTTACTGCGAAACAAGAGCGGCGTCTTTCCCACCTTCAAAAAATTTGTTCCATGATCTTCACCCAGTTTAACGCTAAAATTCAGATACTTCGTAGTGACAATGGCCGTGAATACTTAGATTCTCGGTTTGGGGCATATCTGGCTGATCATGGCATTTTACACCAGACTTCTTGTGTTTATTTGCCTGCTCAAAATGGGGTGGCGGAGCGGAAGAATCGGCACCTTCTGGAAGTTGTTTGTTGTCTTTTGTCTACTATGAATCTTCCCAGGTATTAATGGGGGGATGCTGCAGATGGACTTTGTACTAACATAAATTTTTATTTTTCATGTAGGTTGATTGCTTGAAAACTCACAATTGTGTTTTGGAACTCAAATACTAGTATCAAATTTTGTCAAAAAAACTCATAGTTTGTATTAAATATCATGGACTTTGTACTAATTAAAATGGACTTATGGACGAATGGAATTTTTTTGTTTTTATAATTGGTCTGCACCTAACAGTTTGGTTGCACTTAAATTATTTTGGTTTGCATTTAACCGTGATTTGCACATAGCCAAAATAGGTTTGCACTTAACATTGCTCTAAGTTGGACATGTAATTTTTGTGATAAGCCTTATAAAAGCTCATACACTTGTATGAATGATCATTTATTGAGAATCAAGAGTAGCGGAATTGGAGCATGTAACAAGGTTTCGGCTTTCTGATGCGGCCGCACCTGGGCTATCGGGCTACTCACAGGGTCATCTAACCCAGGATCCATAGCTGACCCCAGTCGCCGCACCAGCTCCGCGGACCGTACACCCCAACCCTTCTCCCAAGGGGCCACAGGCTGCTCACAAGGCCCAGGAATTTAACCTGGCCACCAAGGATCCATAGTTGCGCCCGTAAGGCGGGTTGTTGGAGCCGGGATTAAACCCGAGACCTCCCTAGATAAGATACGGCACCGCGGAACTCTTATCACCAACTGAGCCGCGGCGCCGGGAATCGAACTCAGTTGGTGATAAGAGTTCCGTGATGCCGTATCTTATCTAGGGAGGTCTCGGGTTCGATGGCCCTGTGATCAGCCCGGTAGCCCAGGTGCGGCTGCATCATAAAAGTGAACTTACAAATTACCTTAATATTTTCTACAAAATAAAAATACATAATGATCAAAATAAAATAAAAGGTTTCATGTCATCTTCGCAAAGTGTGTGTAAAAGTACATGTTTTGGCACCTTCTTTAGGGTTCATTTGTTTCGGCGTATTCACGCTGGTGGCGGGAGCAAACGCCGCCCGCAGGGCGGAAAAACAAACGGCCGGCCCGGCTTTTGCTGCTTTTGCGGCTTTTCCTCCCGCAGCAAGGAGAAATAGCCCTGCTTCCCCTCCGTTTCCAGCCTCGCCTCCCTCCCTTCAGTCTGAGACCTCCCTTTCCACCCGCCGGGAGTAAACACCATCGCCGTGCCAAATGAAGCCTTAGTGTACAGTTATAATTTGTGAGTCTTAATTGAATTATTGGCAATCAAATGAGGGCATTTATTCAATTCCTAAAACCTTCTAACTTCAGTAACTGTGTGGGTAATATTCATACAACCACATTGCATTAATATTCAGGTTGGATCACAATATCACATTGCTAACTATTTAATACATTTGTTGCATGTTCATCTGCATTATCATAACCATTGGATCATTGTTCCCCTCATGGTTTTATAGTGTGTCAACTTCACTTTGAATATCTTATATAATCTTGTTAGTTTACATGAGGAAACTTTTAAAGGCTTCAAGTGCATTAGGCCGGGAAACAAATTACTTCTAGGGACAAGGAAGCTAAAAGAAAAAACTGACAATACCAAAAAACTGATAATTCATAGAAAATCCAATATATTGATATCTTAAAAATATGAAATGGTGATAGTGCTTAGTATTGGTACCTTCCGAAGCATTTTTTTGGGAAAAGGACCCTTTAACTCCATGTGGAGGCGTAGCATATCATTGTTAGAGGGACCAGGAAATAAAACTTTCCCAGTATACAGTTCAAATAAACAGCAGCCAACAGACCAAATGTCCAAGGGATGATCATAGGGCAATCCAAGAACTGCACAAATAGAATAGATAAACAAATAGCTAAATGAATAACCATCAGCAACAAAAACCATATAAAGAAAAAAAGTATTTTATAGTGAAACGTTCAGAATAAATATGAAAACTGAACTTACTTATTTCTGGAGCGCGATAAAACCGGCTAACAAGATATGGTGTGAGATCATTCTTACCGGCAAACATGGCATTGCCAAAATCACAAAGTTTCAGTACATTTTTAGCCTCATTTACCTAAGTAAAATATTAACAAAGTACTAATTCAATGGAAAAAGTAATGTAAATGTCAGATCAAACAAACAAGTACATCTTTGGGAATATAAAATGACGGTAGTTTAAAACTGTAAAATGAAGATGTTAAATAAGCAGTATACCAGCATATTATCTGGCTTTATATCGCAGTGTAGAACACCACAGTTTCTTAGATGCTTCAGCGCAATGAATAGCTGCTTTGCATATGCCCTCACAGCAGTCAGTCTAAGCCCAATATTACGACCAAATTTCTTTAAAACCTCGCGAAGATTCATATGAAGAGACTCAAAAACTAAACAAAGATGATTCCGATACTTGAAACTTGAAAGAAATCTAACACAGTGGCGCCTGTCCTCAGGATCTGCCCCAGCTAGCTTCTTCAAAATAACTAGCTCTTCCATACCTGCCTTGTACCTGCCATTCTTCCAATTGTTAAATGTGGACAAGCACCAAGTAAATTAATTTTCTATTTGAACTTTTGATGTAGAAAATTCAAAATTTTATTGTTAGTGTTATAGCGCTTGAAGACTTAGAAAGAAAACTGATACAACCAAGTTGGATATAGCCTTACATAGTGTCATTGCTCCTAATGATTTTTATGGCGACCTCATCAGGATCACCTTTTCCAGCCTTCAGATCTTTCACACGAACAACAGTTGAAAAAACCCCTTTACCATGAGCTGCAATAACTTCATAACGACCATCAAGAACTTCCCCAAGCCTGTGACCTGAAGTAATCAAAATTGATGATGCAAAAGAGAAATATAAATTTAAAAAAAAAAAGGAGAAAATATCGAACTTACTATAATAGCCTTCAGCATCATCCCAGTTGTCATGAAGACCGCTTCCATCAACTTTCATAAAATCATCCTTACCCTACAAAATACACGAAAAGATAAGAATTGAGCATAGAACGTTCAAAACAGTTTAAATAATTAGCTACTAAACTGCAATTACTTCTAAAGGAACAACAATATGAACACAATGACAAGAAAGTGCAAGTCTCCAAGACAAATGTACGGAAGTACCAAAAGGAAAAAATGTCTAGTCGCAACAAGCCTATGTTCAATCTGAAGATGGGTTGGCAAAAGCTCAAAACTATTTCAAAGAGCGAAAAACAAATTATGTATCCAAACACGACATCAACACCACCAAATTTTTCTTAACTATTTAAGATCGTATTTAGAAGGTGGTACCATCAAAATATGCATATTATGTTTGTGTGTACGTTCGTGAGGGCAAGAGGGAGGGCGGGCGGGTTTGTGTGGTCTGGGGGTGACTCTGTGTTTGTGCGTGTTACAGACTTGCACGGTGACGAGACGCCGTGGAGGGTCTACACGCGGAGGAAGGCGACGACGGCTCCGTCCGCGGGAGGAAAGACTGAAGACGCGGCACCAGCCTGACGTCATTATTTATTTCCTATTTTGTTATTTTTATTTGTTTGTACTCATTTATTTAATTTCCTTTATGTTGTTATTTCTTATTATGACACACCCCGCGGCTATAAGGGGCGGAGTTGCACTCCTTTCTGGGTTATGCTCGGATTAATGCAAATTAGGGCTACTCCCTAAGTTTCCCTCTCTCTCAAACACTAATCCCCCTTCTTCTCCCTCATCCATCCCCCACTGGCCCTCCTCTCATCAGATTCCACACGAGTTCGTACCAATTTGGTCCGACCTGCCACACCGCCCACCAACTTGCCGCTGGTGCTCTTGTTTGTGCGCATCTATTCTGTTGTTCGTATCGAACCCTAATTCATGTGTATTCGCTGTCCGTCAACCGCTCTGCTTTCGCATCCAAATTCAGACGCTCTGCGTCCCACGTCCAGATCCCACCGCTCCCGCGACCTGATCCAGCCGCCACCAGGCCGCTGTCCGTGTCGCGCTGCTTACTCTGTGTGTTCTGCTTGCCTGCTTCCATCCGATCGCGATCAAAACCGCGAGCCGCCGATCGACACCGATCGTCCACAGAAAGCCGCAGCCCCGATTTCCGCCAATTTCGGTCACATCCGCCTATTCCAATAGTCGCCACCAGCCTCATGGCTCCCACCACTCACTCCTCCGCCGACCCCGCTCCGGATTTCGCCTCCGAAGCACTTAGCGATCGCGCCAAGGCTCAAGAACAACTTGTCTCTTCCATGCACGCCTCCCTCCTCGCCCTCCACTCCAAGATTGACTTGCTCCAGGCGTTCGTCGTCGCAGTGCTCGCCGCATCCAACATCGGCTAACCTGCGGATAGCGGCTCTCTCCTCGGCGTCGGACCGCCGGTTGTTTCCTTCAGCCAACCACCTCTAGCCATTTAGGGTCGGACCGCTCTCTCCCTCGATATTTCTTCGTTTGTCGGTGTTGACCCGATGAGGTGGATCGTCAAGGCAGAGTAATATTTCGACCTAAATTACACCCCGGAGCACAACAAGGTGTCTACGACTGTGGTTGGCCTCGACGGCTCGGCCATCGATTGGGCTCGGTGGCTCCGCCAATCCAACCCAAACATCTCCTAGTCCGAGCTCAAAAAGGAGATGATTCGGCTGTACGACAATCGCTACTCCGGCTCTTCCTCTATCGAGCGGCTATGCGGCGTCCGCTAGACAGCCAGTCTGGGCGACTACATTGACGAGTTTGTCGCCTTGGTCACTCATGTTCCCGGCTTGCCACAAGACCATTACCTGAGCTTCTTCATGCAGGGGCTCTTGCTCCATATCCGCTCCTGGCTTCGCACGCACCATCCCCACACAGTCTCGGACGCCCTTGACATGACGTGTCTGGTTGAGGCGGATCTCGCCCCCAGGGCGCCTGCGCCTGCAGCAAGTCACCACCCGCCTCGACCACCTTGGCGGCCCCCTCCTTCGACAACCTCGCAGCTACCGACCCTTGGGGGAGACTGACCCGGCCAACCGGTGGTTCCCCAACGCATCTCCAACAACACCTACAATGAATGTCGCAGCAAGGGCCTATGTTTCCGGTGAAGTCAACCCTACTCTCATACGCATGTGTACTCCATCAATGAGTTCCACGCCATCATCGGCGACTTCGAACCGGAGGTCACCTTGGAAGACTTTGAGGCCCTAGAGATATCTGAGGGTGATGGTGCGGTGGACACCACCTCGCCTACTTTTCATCGCTTAGAGCTACCTTGTTTCTTGGTGGGCAGCATTTCGGGCCCGCATACCATGAAGTTGCAAGGCACGTTGCAAGATCGCTCCATTACGGTCATGGTGGACAGTGGAGCGAGCCACAACTTCCTCTGAACCCAGCTGGCGCACCAGCTACGACTTCCCTTGGTCCCCTCCCCTGACTTTACGGTCTGTTTGGGTGATGGGCGTCATCGGTCGACCCACAGGTCTTGCACCGCTCTCTCCCTGACGGTGGGGTCTGGCCCAATGATCACCGACTTATACGCCTTCGGACTCGGTGGTATTGACGTCATTCTGGGTGTGGCATGGCTTCGCACGCTGGGCGAAATGCAGGTCAACTGGGAGAATATGACTATGCAGTTCCTACAGGAGGGCCAGACGTGTCGCCTGGTGGGTGACTTCGCTCTGCTGCGCTCCACGGTCTCGGCCCGTGCGTACCGCCGACGTCGACTTTCGGCATGGCTTTTGCTGCTCTCTGCTCCGGCACCACCACCTCCTTCACACCCGGCCGACCATCAAACATTACTCTCCGAGTTCAACGACAATTTTGAGGACCCGACCGGCCATCCGCCGGCTCGCCCGACGGATCACGCCATTCCCCTTTGGCCTGAGACGGCGGTGGTGTCGGTCCTCCGTTACCGCTATGGCCATGTGCAGAAGGACGAGATCGAGTGGTTGGTCCATGAGATGTTGTTGGGGAGCCTCATCCGCCCCAGAGCAAGCCCCTTCTCCATCCTGATCCTTTTGGTCCAGAAGAAGGATGATAGTTGGCGTTTCTGTGTGGACTACCGGGAGCTTAATAAGGTCACCATTTCGGACAGGTACCTAATCTCAGTTATTCAGGAGCTTTTGGACGAGCACCACGGCGCCATATTTTTCAACAAGCTGGACCTCCGAGCGGGTTATCACCATATTCGGGTACGAATCGAGGACGTTCCCAACACTGCCTTCCTTAAATTTGGCACGACAGTCACTGCGAGTTCTTGGTCACGCCTTTCGGCCTGACCAATGCACCGGCCACTTTCCAGGCAACGATGAACGGCATTTTTTTTTTTTTGGGGGGGGGGGGGGGGGGGGGGGAATTCGGCGACACATTCTTGTTTTTTTATGACATTTTGGTATACCGTTCTTCCTGACAGGATCACATTCAGTGCTTACACCTCACTCTTACTACCATCCAGCGCTATCGCCACTGTACTCACTTGTAGGGGAGACCCCATCGAAGAAGTGCTCCCTTGGGCCGTTGGAAGTAAGCTACCACAGCCACACCAACTCGGCTCGAAGGGTCGTCGTGGACGAGGAGAAGATCACGGCGGTCCTTCACTGGCCGATTCCTACATCCCTGCGAGACGTCCAGGGATTCCTCAGCTTGACGGGATACTACCGTCGTTTCATCCAAGGGTGCAGGGCTCTAGCTTGGCCAATTACGCAACTCCTGAAGAAGTCGGAGGAGGGTCCTTTCCAGTGGACAGCCGCCGCCTTCATCGCCATTCAGCAGGCCCTAGTTCGTGGGCAGGGGTTCGACCCTTGGGGGAAGGGGTGGTCTCGAGCCTACTTTACTCTTGCAAGCAAAACAACAGGGAAAACAAGAAAAAACCGACCCAAGGGCTCGGCGGGGAGGACCCAACACACACCCGGAAGACCTGAGAATGCTTCCCCTCCTTAGCCACAGGCCGAGCTAAGCCTACCCCAGAAAGCACTACTAAATCGGGGAGCAAGAGAGTATGAGAGCGTGTCTTCTGAAGTGCCCACTTAGGTTCTATTTATAGAATTCTGTAGAGGGCCTGCTAATAGCCAACCTCCGCTGTTTCGAACAGCTATGTGCAGTCCAACTTGGTCTGCTAACAGCGTAGATCCGCTGTTCCGAGAAGCTATTCGCACCCATGGGGAGGGCATCCATGTAATTTCTCCTCGGGGCTTCTACTGGGCCCCACCCATGGATTGGGAGGTCAGCTCGCCACTAATCCCTCTCCGCGAGAGGCGGGTGCGACCTGCCTCTAGCGGCTCGCCTACTCTTCTTGGGCGAGCGCGAGCCGGGCCAGCACGACTTGTCAATCCTCTGCCGAGGCGGCCAGGTAGCGAATAGGGAACGGGCTGGCGGCCAATTAGAACGGTTCGCAGGTCGCGGGTCGTCGATCCCATCCATGAATATCGGTTCGACGAATAGCGCCCCCCACTCCGGTCGACGATTCTCTGAGCGAGTGAGGGGGGGGGGGGGGGGGGGGGGGGGGAGTCGTCTCGCCTGGCTCGCTCGCTTGAACTGAGCGGACCAGCCTCTTGCCGCATGTCCGCTTGTTGCTTGGGTGCAGGCCGTGGAACTTGGTTCGCTCGCCTTTCCTGGCGGGGCCCGCTCGACGAACACGGGGTTGTACATAATCCCCGCTCTTTTTGAGCTTGATAAAGCTCGGAAAGAACCATCCAACCCGCGTGTTCGGCGAGTACTGTGCTGAGCTGGCATGGAAGTGGATCCAGTACTGATCCACCCTCTCTTCTCTCCGTTCGCGGACTATCGCTGGGTCGGGCCGTGTCTGTGCTTCGAGTCGACTCGCCCGGGGGGGGGGGGGGTACTATTATTTCAAAGACTTATTCAGTATTTGTAACCATTTGCGACTCTCCTCGCCCGCCTATGGGTCTGGTTTTTGATTTCTGATGCATATCGTTCTTATCATGTTGCTGCTTTATTCTCCGCGGGGCGGGCTCGAGTGCACCTGTGTCCTCCGCTCGCCACCCTACTCGGGCGAGTGTGGGTCATAGGATGGACTCGCTCAACCCGCTATCCTTATTTTAGCGGGAGCGGGCCGAGGAGCTCGCCGGGTAAGAGTCTCCCCGACTCGCTCAAAATCCTGGGCGGGTGCGGGTCGTGACTCGCCCGCTTGTTCTTCGCGCGGATGCGGGCGGGCGAGACCCGCTCTCGAATGGTCTTGACGGTGCGGTTGCGGGTCGGGAAGTCGAACCGTCGGGCCTGATTTTTGTTATACGCACTTTTCCTGACGGCGGAAAATTTTCCCGCCCATTCTTTCTTTCTATAAATAGGTCTTGCCGGTTCTTGTCCTTCCACCGCTTCAAAGCACTTTCCCCTCTCCTGCTCTTTGTGAAGCCCAGCTCGCATTCGCCTTATGCGACTCTCTGGCTGGCTCGGCGGTCGTTTTGTAAAATGGGTGGCAGCGGCAGCGATGCGGACAGGCGAAGTAAATGCGCCTGGACATTCTCGGAGCACGACTTCCCCCACGCTGTTATATCAGAGCGCGAGTACCTAGACGCCCTCGGCGATCACGTCCCGCCTGGATTTTCGGCGAGACGGCCCGGGGAAGGGGAGAAGATCAACGATCTGTCCAGGGACAAACTCGCCATTCCTCTGGCTCACTTTGAGGTGGGTCTTCGGCTTCCTCTGTGGCCGGAGGTGCGTCAAGTGTTGAAGTACTTCGGGGTCGTCATAGGCCAGATGACCCCGAACTCCGTGGCCGACACGGTAGGGTTCGCCTGCTTTTTGCGGGAGGAGCGGGTCGAATTCAGTCTCGCGGTTTTCCGCAAATTATTCTCCTCCGCGCGAACCGGGACGGGACCGCCTATTTCTCCAGCGCCCACCTCAAGGTGCGGGAGAACGTTAATAAGAGTCGCAACTGGCTCAAGAAGTTCTTGTTCGTCAAGGGGGATCTTGGCAGCGTCCCTTTCTCGCCGGCGCAGCTCAGCGAGGCGAGTTACCGCCCGCCCAGCCTGGGGGGGCATGAAGCCGACCTGTGGGGGTTCTTTGCCGGGAAGAACTTCGAGGTCGCGTACTTGCGCCGCAACCTCGATGGCCTTGCTGTCGTCCCGCCTGGGGGAGGTTAGCCACTCTCCATTGCTCTGTCTCGCTGTTTTCTTCTTTAATTTCACCCACTCTCTCCTTGGCAGGCGGCAGCTATGTGCAGTCCAACTTGATCTGCTAACAACGTAGCTCCGCTGTTCCAAGAAACTATTCGCACCCATGGGGAGGGCATCCATGTAATTTCTCCTCGGGGCTTCTACTGGGCCCCACCCATGGATTGGGAGGTCAGCTCGCCACTAATCCCTCTCCGCGAGAGGCGGGTGCGACCTGCCTCTAGCGGCTCGCCTACTCTTCTTGGGCGAGCGCGAGCCGGGCCAGCACGACTTGTCAATCCTCTGCCGAGGCGGCCAGGTAGCGAATAGGGAACGGGCTGGCGGCCAATTAGAACGGTTCGCAGGTCGCGGGTCGTCGATCCCATCCATGAATATCGGTTCGACGAATAGCGCCCCCCACTCCGGTCGACGATTCTCTGAGCGAGTGAGGGGGGGGGGGGGGGGGGGGGGAGTCGTCTCGCCTGGCTCGCTCGCTTGAACTGAGCGGGAGCGGAACAGCCTCTTGCCGCATGCCCGCTTGGGTGCGGGCCGTGGAACTTGGTTCGCTCGCCTTTCCTGGCGGGGCCCGCTCGACGAACACGGGGTTGTACATAATCCCCGCTCTTTTTGAGCTTGATAAAGCTCGGAAAGAACCATCCAACCCGCGTGTTCGGCGAGTACTGTGCTGAGCTGGCATGGAATCTTCTGGTGGGGCCCACTATTCGGCAATAAATATACCACTGAGCCCAGGGGGGTCTCCCTAGGCCATCTCGTCTTTTCAAGCAGACTGCAGCTTCTTGATGCCGGTCAGCGAAGAGGTGCGAGCCTGCCTGGCGGCCGCAGGCCAGAAGACTCGGGAGGAGGCCCTCGAGGCCGCCCCCTGGTTAGCGCGTGGGTCTCCCGGCCCTCTCTTTAGACCGGTAAAGGGAAAGATTGTGAGGCGGTCCCCGACGAATAACTTCCCGGGTTCCAGCTCGGTGGCCGGCATCGAGGTCGCTTCTGAGGTACGTGATCTCCCTTCCCGGCTTGTTGCTACATTTCTGACCCTTTGTCATGTAGGTACTGCCTCGTGAAGACGGGGGTGACGGGGGGGAGGATCGCTCCCCTCCCTTGTCGTCTGAGAGGGTTGCTAGCCCCTCGGGTCTGGACCGTCCACCCCCGAATACCCCTCGTTCGCCGGTTCCCCCCGGGCTAGGGAAATCTCTTGCGGCCTTCGAGGGAGAACCCTTTCAGGGTCGGTCGGGCTCTTCTTGTCCTTCCATCGGTATGGACGACGTGCCAACCCCTGGTAAGCTCGTACTCGGCGCTTGACTTGTTCTCGCCCGTCCCTTCTAAATCTCCTTTTTGCAGGCTACAACGCGATCTCCTCCGAAACTGAGATGAGCGAAGGGTACTCGCCTCCGCCTAACGTGGAGGGCGTTTCGGATTACCTGGGCGATCCGACTGATGCGGTGGGGATGAAGAGGCAGGTGACACGGCTGTTCCAGAAACATACTCTGCTGCTTCAGGAGCTCGTCAAGAGGGTCGACCGAGACAAGGCCGAGACCGAGGCTCGGCTCGCGGCTTTGGAGGGGGCTCCGCGTGCAGCAGAAGGTGGCGAGGTCACTTCCCCCAGCGTGCACATTACGCGGGCCGAGGAGCGTCTAAAGAGTGTCTCGGTACAAGTTGGCCTGGCCCAGCAGGAGTTGGTGGCGGTGCGCGATTATCATTATCATCGCGTGCCGCCGGGAACCGGAACGCAACGGCGGGGCAGGTGGAAGTGGATCCAGTACTGATCCACCCTCTCTTCTCTCCGTTCGCGGACTATCGCTGGGTCGGGCCGTGTCTGTGCTTCGAGTCGACTCGCCCGGGGGGGGTGGGGGTACTATTATTTCAAAGACTTATTCAGTATCTGTAACCATTTGCGACTCCTCGCCCGCCTATGGGTCTGGTTTTTGATTTCTGATGCATATCGTTCTTATCATGTTGCTGCTTTATTCTCCGCGGGGCGGGCTCGAGTGCACCTGTGTCCTCCGCTCGCCACCCTCCTCGGGCGAGTGCGGGTCATAGGATGGACTCGCTCAACCCGCCATCCTTATTTTAGAGGGAGCGAGCCGAGGAGCTCGCCGGCTAAGAGTCTCCCCGACTCGCTCAGAATCCTGGGCGGGTGCGGGTCGTGACTCGCTCGCTTGTTCTTCGCGCGGATGCGGGCGGGCGAGACCCGCTCTCGAATGGTCTTGGCGGTGCGGTTGCGGGTCGGGAAGTCGAACCGTCAGGACTGTTTTTTGCTATACGCACTTTTCCTGTCGGCGGAAAATTTCCCGCCCTTTCTTTCTTTCTATAAATAGGCCTTGCCGGTTCTTGTCCTTCCACCGCTTCAAAGCACTTTCCCCTCTCCTGCTCTTTGCGAAGCCCGGCTCGCGTTCGCCTTCTGAAGCTTTCTCGCTCGCTCGGCGGTCGTTTTGTGAAATGGGTGGCGGCGGCAGCGATGCGGACGGGCGAAGTAAATGCGCCTGGACATTCTCGGAGCACGACTTCCCCCACGCTGTTATCTCAGAGCGCGAGTACCTAGACGCCCGCGGAGATCACGTCCCGCCTGGATTTTCGGCGAGACGGCCCGGGGAAGGGGAGAAGATCAACGATCTGTCCAGGGACGAACTCGTCATTCCTCTGGCTCACTTTGAGGTGGGTCTTCGGCTTCATCTATGGCCGGAGGTGCGTCAAGTGTTGAAGTACTTCGGGGTCGTCATAGGCCAGATGACCCCGAACTCCGTGGCCGACACGGTAGGGTTCGCCTGCTTTTTGCGGGAGGAGCGGGTCGAATTCAGTCTCGCGGTTTTCCCCAAATTATTCTCCTTCCGCGCGAACCGGGACGGGACCGCCTATTTCTCCAGCGCCCACCTCAAGGTGCGGGAGAACGTTAATAAGAGTCACAACTGGCTCAAGAAGTTCTTGTTCGTCAAGGGCGATTTTGGCAACGTCCCTTTCTCGCCGGTGCAGCTCAGCGAGGCGAGTTACTGCCCGCCCAACCTGGGGGGGCATGAAGCCGACCTGTGGGGGTTCTTTGCCGGGAAGAACTTCGAGGTCGCGTACTTGCGCCGCAACCTCGATGGCCTTGCTGTCGTCCCGCCTGGGGGAGGTTAGCCACTCTCCATTGCTCTGTCTCGCTGTTTTCTTCTTTAATTTCACCCTCTCTCTCCTTGCCAGGCGAGCGAGACGTTCCCCTTCACCCCCCTACGAGAGTGCTAGGGTCGCCTCCGGGGTCCTCGCCCGAGCTCAGGCCGCTGACGACGCCTAGCGCGACGTCCCGTCGGTCCCTGCTAAGAAGCGGCCGGGCCGCGAACAGCCTGCTCCCCCGCCCAAGATGGCGAAGACTGCGGGGCAGCAACTCGCTGTGGGCCAGAGAAAAGGCAAGGCCCCGGCGTATCAATCGGCCGAGGGTCTTCCCCCCTTGGCCGCTTCGATCAGCGACACCCCCGGCGGGGAGGCGGGCACTTCTGGGCCGCCGGACGGGGCGCATGCTGCTGCGAAGCCGGTGCCGAGAGGGCATCGCAATTTCGGCTACGGCGAGAAATACCTGGACGAGCTCGGCGTCCCGCTTCTGTTATGGGACAAAGAGTCAAATCGCGCGGTGGTCTCGACTCTGTTGCCGAGTTGGTTGGAGCAGGACACCATCGGCGGGGAGGCCTATAACTTCTCGTTCGGCCTTTACTCGCGAGAGGACGCCGCTATCTACGACAAGGAGGCAACGCGAGTACTGGTGCATGAAAGCGCGCGGGCCCAACTACGCGGCCTGGAGTTGGCCCATATGGTTGGGCGGGGCTGCACCCAGCTAGAGCGGAACGCTACTTCTCTCAAGAAGTTGGCGGACGAAAAGGAGGAGGCCCGAAAACTTGCTCAGGAGGACGCGGATCTCCAGAGGAAGCGGGCCGACGCGGCCGAGGAGACCCTCGCGCAGTATTTGGGAGGGGTGGTACGCGCTTACTTCCAATTACTGTTTCCTTTCGCGAATCCACCTTCCGACCTTTTTTCTTTTCTCAGGATGCGGCGACGGCCAGCCGGATGGGTGCTGAGATCGCCGCCCTCGGTCAGGACAAGTCGGCACTGGAGGCGCGGGTGCGCGAGCTGGAAGCTGCCGCAGCTGCCCCTCCGCCAGTCAATAGAGGCTGCCCGCTCGAACATCATTCTGACTACGAGTTGGAGGTATGGATGCAGAAGAACGCCGCCAGTGCCGCGAAGTACACAATGCAGATGCTGCGGCGTGCGGACCTCCTCAAGAGCGAGGCCGCGGAACTCTCGGCGGGCGAGGTGGTGCCGGCGCTGTTCCTTCCCGTGCCGGACCCCGGGGATAAGTCCTACCAGCCCATCTAGGACTTCCCGCCCAGGATCCCGCATCGCCCTCATCGCCCTTCAGCAGGCCCTAGTTCGTGGGCAGGTGTTGGTCATGCCAGATTTCTCTCTGCCATTCCTAGTGGAGTGTGACGAATCAGGCTCCAGAGTGGGAGATGTACTCAAGCAGGTCGGACGGTTGCTAGCATACTTCAGTCGCGCCTTCTCCGGCACTGTCTGCATCCGCTCCGCGTATGAGAACGAGCTCATGGTTCTTGCTCTCGCCGTTCAGCATTGGCACCCATATCTGCAGGGCCGCCCCTTCATGGTTCACACCGACCGCCACAGCCTCCGCTTCCTCCTCCAGCAGAAGATCGCAACGCCCGCCCCGCAGATGTCGGTGGCTAAAGCTATGACTTCACCATCGAGTTCCGCCCGTGAAGTCATAGCCCAGAAGATGGCAACTCCTGGGCTATGACTTTACCATCGAGTCCTGCCCGGGAAGGGCAAACCGGGCGGTCGATGCCTTCTCTCGACAGAGCTAGTCGCCAGAGCACACGACAATCTCTCGACCGGTGTGAGAAAATGCGGCAACCATAAAGCACAAGGTCGAGGCCGGCCCTATCTTATCCGGGATTCAGACGACGCTCTTATCGGAGGCCTCCGCCCACCCACCATACTCACTTGTAGGGGACCGCCTGTTCTTCAAGGGCCGCCTTGTTCTAGCACCATCTTCTCTGAGCATTACTCGCCTCCTCGCCGAGTTTCACGCTACGCCTTCTAGAGGGCACGTCGGGGCCATCCGTACCTAGCGCCATTTGCCGGCCTCTCTCTACTGGTCCCACATGTTCTGATAGGTTAAGGCATTTGTGGCTGCATGTTTGGTCTGCCAGAAGGCCAAGTGCGAGGCAGCATTTCCAGTTGGCCTCCTTCATCCTCTTCCCATTTCGGACCGCGTTTGGGAGGGCGTGGCCATGGACTTCATTACTCGGCGACAGTGCTCCCAGGGATTCGATTGTATCTTGGTTGTGGTGAACAGACTGTCCAAATACGGTCATTTCATCCAACTTCGTCACCCCTACACCGTTGCCACAGTCGCGGACAGCTTCATCAGCGGCGGCGTCCGCCTTCATGGGTTTCCTCGGTCGATCGTAAGCGATCGTGATCCGTTTTTCTTGAGCAACTTCTGGACCACACTTTTTTGGATACAGGGGACTCGCCTCCGCATGAGCACTGCATACCACTCATAGACGGATGGTCAATCCGAGGTCCTCAACCTCTATTTGGAGACGTACCTTCACTGCTTCGTAGGGGAGCAACCTGTTACGGATCCGCATTGGGGGATTACTTACAAGCGTCGACAACCACGAGCCGCGCGCGCTTGATTTATTATTATCATTATTTCCCTATTTTCGACATGTTATCCTATTATGTTTTAAATATGTTTAAACTCATAGTTGTTAAGCCTTATTGAGGGGGCAAATTGGTATTTTAATTCCTGGACGGGACTTTATGTAGGAGGATGGTATTGGAATGAAAGCAAGCAAGGATCAATTTAATTAACTGACTCTCTTATTTCTCTCTCTCTTTCTCCCTAATTCATTCCCTCTACCGCTCAACCCTATCAGCCCGCCCGCTCGCGAGTCGCACGCCGCCTGGAGCTCGTCCGCGTGAATCGCCAACCTCACCGCTCGGCCACTCTGACTGCCGCCTCTTCCTCCTCACCACCATTGTTCTGAAGGGTTCGAAGAAGGAATCCTCTTCCCTACTACCAGATTTCCCCCTCCAACGGCCGCTCACACGCGCTCAATTTCGGGAGCGTAACAACTTGGTATCAGAGTCACCGGTCCTCCTTACCATCGTCCTCGTCGTCGCCTCACCACCGCCTCCCACCAACCGCACAGATCGGGGACATTCCACGGCCGACCCAGCGACCCGGCCGCCGCTCGCCCCAATCCGGCCATTCCGAGTTGATCTGTGCCGCCCTCCGCCGATTCTCCTTGGTTCCTCGCTCAACGGGGGTTCGCTACTCACTTTTTCCAACGGTTTGCTTCCCCTACCCGATCTTCCTCCGCTCTAACCTTCTACCCTAATGGCCGATGATGCTCAAGGGGCCCAAACACTGGCCCAAATTCTGGAATCATTCAAGACCATGATGACCGAGAATCACCAAACACTTCTCGCTGCACTACGACCCGACAGCATACCCTTGCCGGCAAGGACAACTTCCGCCGCATCTCCCTCCGGCTCAAAACAACTCTCTCACTTGCAGTCGACGGATCTGCTGGCCCGTTCGGACTAGTCGACCGTACCACGATTTGTCAAATTGGATTTTCCGATCTTCGAAGGCCACGAGGATCCGCTTACATGGATGACCCGCTGCGAGCATTTCTTTGTTGCACAACGCACACTGTAGGAAGATTGGTTGGGTGTCGTCTCCTTCCATTTGATGGGATCGGGTCAACTATGGTTTTCCCAACTTCAACGGGAAAAACCCCTTCTCATGTGGGATGATTTCAAGATTCAGTGCAATCTACGCTTCAGGCCTCCACTCCGCACCAACCCATAGGTGAATTGATCTCCTTGAAGCAATCCGGGTCTATTGACGACTACCTCGAGAAGTTCCGGGTGCTCCTTGCCCGTGCGCCACCAGTTCATGCGGCTCACCTGGTGGCTTTCTTTACTGCGGAATTGCACGAGCGACTCCGCAGGGACGTGGAGTTCCTGAATCCGCAGGACCTCACGACCGCCATGAGTCTAGCGCGCCTTTGTGAACGACGCCTCTTACTAGACCGCCCACACATGAGTCGTCGTAGCGGCGATGGCTCCTTCAGGCAGCACAACCATCCTCCACAGCCGCCAGGAGGGGGCACAACCAGACCAAAAGAGGGGGAGCGGCCGACACATATTCGGCGCTATTCCAACCAGGAGATGTCCGAACGCCGCGCCAAGGGCCTTTGTTTCAACTGCGATGAGGCATACACCCGGGGACATAGATGCAAGCGTCTCTTTCGACTTGAGGTTGACGACCCTTCAGATGGGGACGACGGGGATGACGAGCTAGGGGACCCCGCACTCTCCATCCATGCCATGTCAGGACCACATTCAGGAGGCACAGTGCAGATGCCTATCTCTATGGCGGGGCCATCAGCTACTTACCCTCATAGACACGGGCAGTACACAGTTTCATCAGCGATCTCGCCGTTCAGCGCCTCCAGCTACCCATTACCACTCGCAGCCGTTTACGAGTCGCTGTGCCAAATGGCGCAGCGATGATCTGCACCGAAGTTTGCCGAGACATACCGATTATGGTGGCAGATTACCCCTCGCGTGTGGATTTCTTTGTCATCGCTCTGCGAGGATTCGAGGCCATCCTAGGGACGCGCTGGTAACGCACCCTCGGGCCGATCTTATGGGATTTGGAGGCTCTCACGATGTCTTGGGAACATGGGCCTTCCTCGATAGTATGGCATGGCCACCCGCTGCTGAAGGTGGGTCACGCATTTTCTCTCCAGTCTGCTACGGTCGACCAGTCGGGCCTTTCCGACCTACTGTATGAGTACGACGACACACTGACCGAACAAACCGGGCTTCCACCCTCGCGCCGCCAAGATCATCGTATCTTCCTCCTGCCGAATACCGTTATGGTGGTCGTCCGACCGTACAGTTATCCCTTCCTTCAGAAGGATGAGATTAAGAGACAATGCTCCGAGATGCTACAGCAAGGCATCATCCGCCATAGTGTCTCCCTTTTTTCCTCACCCGTCCTCGTAGTCAACAAGTAGGACGGCTCTTGGCGCTTCTGTGTGGATTACCGCGCCTTGAATGCTCAGACAATCAAGGACAAGTTTCTCATTCCAGTTGTTGAGGAGTTGTTGGATGAGTTACATGGAGCACATTACTTCTCCAAGATGGATCTTCGTTCGGGATCCCATCAGGTTCGTATGTACCCGGAGGACGTGGAGAAGACAGCCTTCAGGACACATCATGACCATTTCGAGTTTCTGGTGATGCCCTTCGGGCTCACTAACGACCCATCCACATTCCATGCGCTCATGAACGAGGTATTTCATACTCTCCTTCGTCGTTGTGTCTTTGTTTTCTTCGATGATATTTTGGTATACAACAAAACTTGGGAGGCGCACCTCGACCACCTAAGGCAAGTTCTTCAGCTCGTTCGGTCTCATCGGCTTTATTTGAAGGGGTCCAAGTGCTCCTTCGGCACTGACAGGGTGGCCTACTTAGGGCACATCGTCGACCATACCGGAGTGTCAGCAAATCCGGTCAAGATTCAAGGGGTGATTGACGGCCCGTTCCCCAATCACAGCGGGAGTTTTGCGGATTCCTCGGCCTGACCGGCTACTACCGTCGTTTCATCCTAAGCTACACGGTCATTGCTGCTCCCTTGTTATCGCTCTTGCCTCGCCAGTGCTTTACCTGGGACGACTCAGCCATGGAGGTTTTACAGACTTTAGAGCAGGCTCTAGTCTCCGCCCCAGTCCTTCAGTTGCCAAATTTCGAGAAGGAATTCCAAGTGGAATGTGATGCTTCGGAGCATGGCTGTGGCGCAGTGCTGCAGCAGGCCGGCCACCTGATTGCTTATTTTAGCCGCAAAATGGCGGTCCACCATCAAAAACTTCCCGCCTATGAGCAGGAGCTTATTGGCCTGGCAAAGGTCGTCCACCACTGGTGTCCTTATTTGTGGGGACGTTCTTTTTTTATTTGTACCGACCAGGCGACCACTTCAGTCTCAAATACTTGTTGGAACATAGGTTGACAGCAGTACCTCAACAACGTTGGGTGAGCCGACTCCTAGGGTATGATTTTCGGGTGGAATACAGGGCGGGAAATTTGAACCGTGCGGCGGACTCTCTTTCTTGCCGCGATTCCCTGGATTCACTTATCTATGCTATGTGTGAGCCCTTCTCGTTGGTTCTTCCCCGCCTCCGTCAGGAGATCGACGACTCCACCGTACTTTGCGAGCAGCAGCTCCATATTCAGGAGGGGCACTTACGGCCAACTTGGAAGGTCCGTGATGGCCTCAACATCCACAAGGATCGTTTCTACTGCCAGTCACTTCACCTTTGATTCCAGACCTTCTTGTTGTCGTCCACGACCGCACCCACGAAGGGGTCCACAAGACCCTTCACCGACTACGAGCTGAGTTTTTCTGACCGGGACTCAAGCGCAGTGTTCAGTCCTACATAGCGGCGTGCATCAGCTGCCAACGCAGCAAGACAGAGGCTCTCTCCCCGGCCGACAAACTTCAACCGCTACCAGTGCCGACACAGATATAGGCCGACATCTCCATGGATTTCAACGAGGGCTTGCCTCCCTCCCACGGGTTTAACATCATTTTTGTGGTGGTCGACCGTTTCTCCAAGGGGAGCCACTTCATTGCTATGAGCCGCCCCATCACAGGACCTGTTGTAGCCCGCATTTTCTTGGACCGAGTGTTTCGTCACCATGGGATGCCGGAGAGCATCGTGTCTGACAGAGACAAAGTCTTCACTTTCGAGTTCTGGCAGGAATTGTTCGCCCTTACGGCACGAAATTGGCCCTCTCTGCGGCTTACCACCCACAGTATGATGGCCAGACCGAGGTGGTCAACAGGACCCTCGAGATGTACTTGCGCTGCCTTACAGGGGACCGACCAAAGGACTGGGCCCGCTGGCTACGTTGGGTAGAATATTGTTACCATACTTCCTACCACACCGCTCTTCAGACCACTACTTTTCACCTCATTTACGGTCGGTAACCTCCCCGCCTTCTCACTTATGTTGCAGCATTGGCTCGCTCTACCACCGTCGACACCGAGCTCCGCACACGTGACGAGGTTCCTCGCCTCGCACGAGATAGGCTCCTTCAGGCCCCAGCACGGATGGAGTCCACCTACAACAACAGCCACCGAGAGTTATTCATTACTCCCGGAGATTGGGTTTGGCTCAAGCGCCGGCCATACCGTCAGGCAACCGTTTCTAAGGGGACCTATCAGAAGTTGGGGCCCAAATTCTTTGGCCCCTTTGAGATCACCCACCGCATCGGGGAAGTGCCTTACCGTCTCCGCCTTGACGATGACGTGGGGATTCATGACGTCTTTCATGTGTCACAGCTGAAGCCATTTGTCGGCGATCCTCCCACTGCACCCTTGGTTCCAATGCCGCCACCACCACAGGACAAGCTTGGGGACAAGCTTGATGTCGAGCTGGGCGGAGATGTTACGGATCCGCATTGGGGGATTACTTACAAGCGTCGCCAACCACGAGCCGCGCGCGCTTGATTTATTATTATCATTATTTCTCTATTTTTGGCATGCTATCCTATTATGTTTTAAATATGTTTAACCTCATAGTCCAATTGGTGTAAGGGTCATTGACGATGAACAGCCAAGGAGATCAGGACCCGAACGGTATTTAACTTGACGACTGGTGAGAAAGTCTCATCATAGTCGAGGCCTTTTTGTTGAGTGAACTCGCGAGCCACTAGCCGGGCTTTTAGCCGTTCAACTGTCCCATCGGGGGCATGTTTGATTTCAAAGACCCACTTACAACTGACACGGGTCTGTCCAGGAGGGCGAGGAACAAGATTCTAAGTCCGATTTGCCCAAAAGGCAATCATTTCCTCATCCATGGCCGCACGCCACCGCGGATGCTGGAGAGCCTCCTGTAAAGAGTTAGGTAGATAAATGGAGGAGAAAGAGAGAGCAAATTTGAGAAGAGGTGGGGAGAGGCGATGTAAGGATACATAATTTTCCAAGGGATGAGTCGTAGAGATTGATGCCGGATCAACAGGCTGCGAGATCACACCGGTAAGGGAAGCTCACCGGTAAGAGAAGCTGCTGTAGGACATCATATTTGAGAGGAGGACGAGTGTATACACGAAGGGGTGGTTTGGGTAGGATAGGTGTGGTATTGGGTGTGGGAAAAAGAGGTGGAAGCGGAGACGTCACGGAAATTGTAGGACGAGGGAGTGGAGGAAGAAAAAGAGTTGGATGGGAGGAGTGAAACGGTTAGTCCTCAAGAAAGGTGACATCAGCCGAAACGACCATTTACCATTGGTAGGAGAGTAGCATACATAACATTTCAGAGCGCGAGAGTATCCAACGAACATAAATTTTATATCACGATGAGTAAATTTGTCAGTAGGTGGACCAAGATTATGGACATAACATGTGCATCCAAAAACACGAGGTGTGAGAGAAAACGGAACTTTTGACGAAAAAAAAGATTAAACGCTTATGTTATCCAGGAGCGCACCTAGGCACGCCTGAGGCATCGGGCGCAACGCACCGCGCCTCAGCATGGCTGAGGCAGGCAATGTTCCTCAGGTGCTCCTGGGCCTTTCAACATGTTTTCTTCAACCTGTTTTTTTGGGAGATGGGCAAAAAGACGATCTTAGACGCACCCGAGGCAACCCTAGGCGCACTTGGGCACCCAATTCGCTGAATTTGAGCGAATTGGGCACCCAATTCACTCAATTTCCTTTTCCCAAATTTTTACACCTCACGTGCCTCAGACGCGCGCCTGCGCTTTGCGAAGCGCCTTGCGCCTAGGCTCCATGGCCTCTTTGCGCCACGGTGTCCCTTGTGCCATTAGTAACATAGGTATACGTGCACGACATATGATGGAGAAGGTACGAATGGCATATTCACGTGCATTATCTGTGCGAAGAGCTTTCAAGCAAGTGGAAAACTGAGTGTGAATCTCCGTAAGAAATGCACGAAAGATAGAGGGGAGTTTGGCACGATCGCGAAGTAAATACAATCAGGCAACGCGTGAGTAATCATCAATAAAAGTCACAAAATAACGATAACCATAAATACTAGGGATCTTATATGGTCCCCAAATATCAGAATACACTAAACAAAAAGGAGCATTGCTCCAAGTACAGGGAGAATTAAAAGATGTGCGATGTTGTTTGTCGAAGATACAAGATTCACAAGTAAACACATGAAGAGGAATATCTGGAAGAGCTTTCTTGAGAATCTGGAGAGGAGCATGCCCAAGACGATGATGTCAAACATCAGAAGAGACGGTGGAGAGAACAGTACGTGGAACATCCAGAAGATGCAGCCCATTAGACAGCCGCCCCCTACCAATATATTCTATGTTTGTCGATCTTGCACAACAAAGGAGCGCGAGAAGGTTACTCAACAATCAAGGTCTCGAGTAAAACGGCTAACAGAAAGCAGATTAAAGGGGGATCCCGGAAGACGTGTGGTGCCCCAAGGATCAAGGCGGTTTGGGAATCATAGATATGAGGACCTGGCGGCGGGTGACGATGGCTAAAGTTGCGGCCCGGGTCGTGAATGAGGAGAACTGCTTAATGGCCAGATCGTTGTTTAACAAATACAAAGGGCCAAACATGTTTATCAACAGCCGAAATCAATCAAAGATCTGGAAATTAGCCTGCTTGGGCGGAAACATTGTGGCAGACCACTATTACTGGATGGTAGGGAATGGCTCAAAAATTTCATTTCAAAAGAACTCTTGGATTGGGGATATGCCGATTGCAAAATGGCCTATTCTTATAAATATTTCAACTCTTCCTGATCGTGTGTGCGAGCTGCTGGACTCTAATGGTCGCTGGGCCGAGCACCTTCACGTCTATTTCGGTGGCGACCTCGCGGGAAGAATTGCTAGACTCGTGAAGATGTTGGTGGCCCCGACAAACTCATTTGGTCGCACTTGGAGAATAGAACAATGAACGCCGCCGTCGTTTATAAGGAGGAATGTCAGAGATCGTCCCTGTCTGGAGGCGAAATATGGAAGCTAAAAGCCCAGCCACGGATGCTTGTGCATGCCTGGCGAGCCTACAATAACCTGTTGTCAACGCATGACTGGCTCCATCTCCACAAGTTACGAACAGACGCATGTTGCCCATGGGGATGTGAACAGGCCGAAACCATCTCCCACACCTTTGGCGAGGGCAAATTTTTTTCAAAAATTTTGAAGTAATGCTCCAGATTGTCCTCCATCCCAAACATTCCCGCCGACACATGCTTGGCCTGCCTATTTGCCGAAGTCGCGGACAACAAAAAGTCTGGTCTTGCCATTTTCTTGGCCACTACCGTATATTACATATGGAAAGCAAGAAACTGCTTCATCCACGGGGAGCCTTATTTGCAATCATTGGCCATCGCCATCAATGCTTTACATGACGCCAATTCCGGGAGCTGGAATGTCCATTGTAACCAACAATCCTCTTGGACCTCCCCGCCCGTTGGATGGTGGAAGGTAAATTTTGACGACTCGGTCTACACCAATTTCAAGGCCAGCTTGGGATGTGCGTGCGCGACCATCATGGGGACCTTTTTGCGGCCAAAGCCACCAAAACATTCAGCCGATCGGTCAACATGACGGAGTTCAAAAGTGCTTGCATGGGCTTGGAACTTGCACGACGCTTTTTCAATGAAACCGTTGGAATCATCCTGGAGGGAGATTCGTTGGAGACTTGCACTAAGTTGAACCGCATTCTTGCGGGTGCTGCTTTGCAGGACACCGAAACTTCTCTGTCAACGATATTTTTGGAGGCTCCAAGGGTTGCCATCTCCCTAGTGGACCGGGAAGCAAACAAAGTCGTCGACCATGTCGCAAAAATTGCTACCGAGTGTGATTTTGATTGAGAAAGAGGTATGCCTCAATCCCAAGATTTTTTATCCATTATCCAACGTGACTATGCTATGTAGACCGTCCTATTATTTTATTATATATTAGGCCCATGCCCCCCTTCAAGGAACATGAAGCACCGAGAAAAAAAAGAAAGTTGGAGTGAGAGACACAAGAGAACCACCAAAAACAAGGGCGGTGTTACCATTGGGCACTGTAATGAACTTGGGAAAGTCTGAGTCCAAATATTGACGTGGTTTCTGCGGAGAGATGTGATGTGCGGCACCCAAGTCCACAATCCAATGAGAACTTTGGGAGAGACAAGATATAACTTCATTGGAGATCGAAGCCACTGATCTAGAGGAGCGACCAACCACCCCTAGTAGTTGTTGGAGTTGGACACGCAAAGCAATCGTCATTACTAGCTGCGGAGTGAGGATCTGTAGTAGCGGAAGCAGTGAGTTGAGGAGGCAGACCATGCTTGTGAAAGCAGGTGGCCTCAAGGTGACCATCCCGGTCGCAGTGAGAACATTTAAAGAGGATTCGACAAGCACGGCCTCGTCCCCCAAAATGGCGACCTCCACGAGCCGGTGGACCACGAGCTGAAGAGTCATGAGTAGATAGGGGTTGCTGGAGGAGAGCCGAAGTTAGATTTGCAGGAGCATTCGAGGGGGGGAGTAACCTTCAGGAGCATCGAGCAAACGTCCGACAGAGAGGGAATAATGGCTGAGGACAGAATGTGCGCCCGAACACTATGAAAGTGGGGTGGAACACGAGCCAACATCATGGCAATCCCAACTTTTTCTTTTTGTGCCTGTTGCGCAACCAAATTCGTGGTGGGAGGCAGATGTTGTATCATGGTGGGGTGGAACACGGGTCATCATCATGACAATCCCAGCTGTTTCTTTTTGCGCCTGTTGCGCAACAAAATTCGTGGTGGGAGGCTGATGATGTATTCATGCCTCAACTAGAGTCTTGGCCCGAGCAACAAAGGAAATCAAGTCACCAATGGCCCGGGGTCACGTGCTTGAAGGTCCGTAATTATGTCGAACAAGTACTGGAGGTTGTCCTTGTCAGATGTGTCTTGCCTTCGTCAAGCGCGCGCATACGCCTTGAGCCTTGCTCCTAGGCTCCAAGACCCTTTGGCGCCTTGTTGCACCTTGCGCCTTTAATAACTAAGCCTCTTGGTTAGTTATGAGACACTCGTGGCTTCGATGATCCTGATAACCACCCTTTTCAACATCCCACGACTACCCATACCATTAAAGCATCCCATGACTACCCCTATCATTAAAGGATCCTGAACACATTTATGTGATACTCTATGGAGCTTCTCAGGAGAAGTTACACCTTGTAGATCATCTTCACACCCTACCCTCTATTAGAGGAAGTCTGAGCCCACTTATGTTCGACTCCTGAGCGTTAGGCCCATACCATTATATAAATCTCCTTCATCCCTAATCAATCGTTCGTTGGAATCTTGTTAACCCTTTGACATGATTCTATTTTGGTTAACTATTAAGATTACAAGAGTCATGCAGATGTCGTTATATAGAGAACGGTAAAGTTGATGCTCCCTCCCCTTTGACGATCAACTGAATTCGAATATACTCACTTTTGAATTTTAGATAAAAAAACATTACTTTGACTGGTATGAGATGTCAAACAAGAATAAAGTTAGATTTTCAAGGATGAATTTCATAGCCAGACCAAAATTTATTGGACAAGCCTCATACATATGCTACAGTATGAGGGTATTCACTCAATATTTATATGTGCAAAAAAAGTGAAAGTAGAACGATAAGTATTTTCTCATATCCTTTATGAGAAGCCATTATATGTCGTGTGACAAGGGACTTTGTCTATTGCCGATTATATGACTCAATTCAACGAGTTAGCAGTGATGAAAGACATTGGTGAGGATCCTGTTGTCACCATGTCCTTGCCAGAATAGAGGGAGTGAAGATCCCCCCACATATCAGGGGCCGTCTCATGATACATGGTCATCTTATATGGCTCGGTGTCCAAGGAATTAAGAATTCATGATTGGACACGACCATCATCACAGATCCACTCCTCGGTGGGAGCAGTGGGAGGAACCCTTGTCAGGTGATGAAGAAGGCCTTTTGTTTGCAGAACACGGCGAACTGAATGAACCCACTTAATAAAATTTTGCTTCCCACGGAGAGAGATGGTGGTGATCCGAAGTTCATCACGAATTTCAAGAAGAGCAGCAGCAACACGGGTGAGGAAGCCGCAGTCGAAAACATAAAAAAATCCAAAAACTGGCGAACAGGCTACAAGAGCAGAGAGAAGAGCAGGCTGGGAGAAAGCAGGTGGACTGACTAGGAGCAAAGCAGGCGGACTGGGAACAAGGCAGGCTCTGGCGATCGTAGCAGAGTGGTCTGAGCAGCAACCCGACAGGCGACAAAAGCAGTGAGCAGCAACCTAGGAGCAAAGCAGCGCAAAGCGAGAAGGCGGACTGGGAGTAAAGCCGAGCAAAGCTAGAAGGCGGCCTTGACGGGCGATCAGGGAGCATCGATCAAGCGACTAGAGCACAGCGAGCAAGTCGTGGCTAGAGAATTATCAACACAACAGAGAATTATCAGCACGGCAGAGCACACATCGGCAAAAACACCAAGGATGTAGCGACCATGCAATTAAGAGAATCAGGCGACCCAAAGCAGTAAGCAAGTCGTGCAGCTTGGACAAGAAAACCGGCGGCCAGAGGCTGCAGACTAAAGAAGCTTCTGCGAACAGGAATTTGCGGCCTGGAGTTGGCGAAGAGAGGAGACAAGCCGCAACTTGAGGTCGGCGGAAGAGCAGCGGGTTGAGGAGACGGGTGGCAGCAGCTATGAAGAACGGATACTTAAAAATGCTTTGCGTATCAGCTTGAATGTATATCAAATGCGGGAAACGTCCGGAAAAGCGCGGAAACGTGTTTCTGAAACTCTAGAAAACGCATTTTTAAATAAAAAATTTGTTTTTAATTCGGATTCACGTATCCCTCTTGTGGGATACGCGATTCCCGAGACGTAAAAGTCCCGCTGCTTATTCATTTCACGGCTTAGCTTTAGGTTTACGCGATTCATCGTGCGCCTGAAGTTCTCCCGCATCACGCCGTCGTCGAGATGAGAGGTCACTGCGTCGAAGTTCTCCGACATCACGCCCGTCGAAGACCTCCCCTCTCTTATTGTCGCTCCACTGCCACTCCAGATCACGCTCCCTGCTCTCGATCCCGCACTACTTGTATGCTCTTCGCCCTCTTCTTCCTCCTACGCCTCCTCTACTTCTTCCTCTTCTTCTTCTTCTTCCTCCTCTTCTTCCTCCTCTTCTTCTTCTTCTTCCTCCTCTTCTTCTTCTTCTTCCTCTTCTACTTCTTCCTCTTCTACTTCTCCCTGTTCTTCTTCCTCTTCTTCTTCCTCTTCTTCTTCCAGGTTTTCATTGTTATCATTTTCAATATTTTGCTTTTTTAGAAAGATACTCAAGATTTATTCTCATAGAAACTGTCTATTGTTACAACTTCATGGTATATGTGCCGTTGTTATTCTTGGCATTAGCTTAGGTTATGCCAAGCTTCCATAGAGCTTAACTTATAGCGTATGTTTGTTTAAAGCACCCTCTAGTTATATTTTGATGATATAAAATTTTAGATAAATATTTCATCATGTCAAGGCATGATACCTAAGTTTTAATCCAACAAATGCAACTTTATCATGTTATACCTGTACAAAACGTCTTCATATGGTCAATCAATTCATCCAATATTGGTTTGATTTCAGTTGTAAATAGGTCAATTGCATTGCATAACACATTATAATTGGCTTGCATACTATCTCTAAACATGGTCAAACAATGCATAACACATTATTTAGAACTTACCATATGTATGGTCTATGGTGTAGTCTTATTAAAAAAAATTCATTACAAATCAAGATATGTACACTTAATTTGTTAGTTGTCTTATTTTTTTATTAACTAATATTTATATTAAAATAATTAAAAAATAAAAACATTTCATGTATCCTTATTTCTCGAAAAATCATGTTTCTCGTATTTGTTTCGTATTGTATCCCGTTTCTGTCCCCGTGCTACATAGAGCAACGGATTATGGAGCGGCAAAGAGAAGAAGCAGTGCTCAATTGCAGGCCGCGACAAGCATTCGCAGGCCGCGGAGAGAGGAGTGGGACCCAACGCAAAACACCTAATAAAAATGAAAAAGGAGAGGAGGGCAGAAGCGGACGGAGGGAATCCCAGTAACCTGCACAATGAGCTGCGGCTAGAGATACCTAACCGCACACAGGAAAGAAAAACACCAACGGGCTGCAGATAGGAATTGGAAGCAAGAGAAACAAATCAGAACCGGATTAACTCAGATACCTTGTAGAAAAATTTGGAAAAAAAGAGAATTTTTATTACTCCAAAAATAGTCATTTACAACATGTATTTGTACATATTTATAGGACGAGAGAGAGGAGAAGTATCTTAATCCTAAAATGTGGGATAAATACAAGAGAACAAGATGTCAAAACATGGGCCAAAGTAATGGACCTTTTTACACGACTTTCTCTAACAAGTTGAATTATAAAACTCGGCAGGATTGTACAGTTTCACATTTTTGGACAACAAAGCATCAGGCAACAAACTATGTTGTCAAGGCGCGCGTCTGAGGCGTCGGGCGGAGCCCACCGCGCCTTAGCATGGTTGAGGTGGGCGACGTGCCCCAGGCGCGCCCAGGCAGGCGATGTGCCCCAGGCGCGCCCCGGCGGGCCCGGGCGAGTGATGTGCCCCGGGCGCGCCTCGGTGTGCGCCTTGCCAGCTCCCAGACGCGCCTGGGTCTTTCAAGATGTTTTTTTCAACTCGTTTTTTGGGGAAATCGGCAAAAACATGATCTCAGATCCACCTGAGGCAACCCTAGGCGCACTTGTGCGCACAAATTCAGTGAATTGGACGCCCAATTCGCTCAATTTTCTTTTTTTCTCATTTTTGCATCACACGTGCCTTAGGCGTGCGCATTCACCTTGCGTCTAGACTTCAGGGCCCCTTTGCGCCTCAGTGCGTCTTGCGCCTTTAATAACATAGGCAACAAAGTATTGGTGCTATATGATTTTGCAATCAATACAGCTTTTAAAATATAGAACCAAAGAAAAATAGGCATAATGAGTGAAATTACCATTTTTCGAACACCGGCTGGAGATTCCCCGAAGATGTCGTCACAGAACATGTCAGTTGACCTCTCACTCTGTTAGGTAAAAAAGGAAAAAAAATAGGTTATTGAGACTTTTGCAACTTTTGGATGATTGAGAGAGAATGGAGAAAACAACTACTGTTTGGCATGGCCAATTTACAGAACAGAGGGTTAACGTTAAGAGTAACTCCTATAGTTCTGCCGTGTAAAGATCCAAATATAAAATATATCAAGAATATAGTAAAAAAATCTGCGCAATGGTGTCAAGACAAACTAAAGTTGTGTTTTGTTTTTCTATTCACCTTTTATCATTAATATTAAATATGCTGACACAAATAAGCAAACATATAACAGCTCTATTAGCATATAAACAGGAATAAAAGAACGAACAAGATTCTTGGTTTACTTGGAGAAATCACAAATTTTCTAACAAAAGAAACTAGAATCAAACAAGCTAGAGAACAATGCCGAAAAGCCTAGATGAACTTATTAACCGTATGGAAACTCATATATTCAACACCAAACAATTATTGCACGTATAATAGATGATGCTATCATGACCCGTGAGTACGAAAAAATGCACAAATATTGTATTAGACATAATATTGAAAAAATAATTTCATTACCTTTGGGCTACCCTCCCCAAGCCCACAGGCAGCAGAAGTATTCTCTGGAAGTGATAAACCATTTTGAACAGGTGATTTACCCACACTAAAAGATGGGTCAACAACATATGCATCCGAAGGATCATGCTGTTCCATGAGCTCATCAAGGCCAGTATTGCTGAAACTATCATCTTTTTCACGCAGTGGTTGCATACCATTCTTTTCCATCGATAGCAACTCTTCCACTGCAACGTGCAGGATGAGCATTATAGTAAGAAACATAAACAAGAAGAACAGGGTAAAAAATGTCAGGAAACAAACTAAAAAGTGCTGTGAAAACATTAAGTAAAACTTGCCTTGCTTGTGAGTGTTTGGTGGAGGTTCAGAATGCTTCGGATTTTGTTGTCGTTTATATTTTTCCAAGATGGCTTGTCTTCGCTTTCTGCTTTCTTCCTTAATTTTCTCAATATCTTCTTCATCCTGCTCGGCAAGCTGTTGTTCGATTCGCCCTTGATAGTCTTCTTCATCTTCCTCCCTATGTTTATAAAATAATTAGTCATATAGATTATGTGATAAGAGTTACTAAATGTTAGCAAAATGTAGGAATCACACGTTCTAAGCAAACTTTAAGGTTTACCTCAGAGATTTCTGCTTCTCTTCTCCATGAATATTAAAAGTAGCATCTTTCCCTGTTGCCCTCTCCTTCCGATATGCCGTATCTTCATATTTAGATTGCCTAGAATCCCTCTGCCTATTGTGGTTACTTCTGTAGTCCCTCACCTTCTGATCAACTTGATCTCGTTCACTAAGAGAGTGTGTTTTCCTATCTCTACTTCTGTCATTCTCTCTATCATCTCTTATCCTTTCATCTTTTAAATTTCTATTCCTCTCACTCTCCCTGAAACGGTCCCTACTTCCTCTCTCCAGCTCCCTTTCTCTATCTCTTCTATAATACTTCTCTTTCTCCCTCTCTCTCTCTCCCTCTCCATAACGAAAATCACGCTTATCCTTTCGTTCATCATATCTACTAGAACTGCGGCTCTTTTCTCTCTCTCTATCCCTATATCCACTACTGTGCCTTTCAACTTCATCTACTCTGTCTCGGCTGCTACGTCTTCTGTCAACTTCTTCCCTTCCTCCATCCCGACTGCGGCATCTATCATGCCTATCATGTCTTTCTTGGACCTCTATATCAACTACCTGACTTCTGGTAGTAAACTTGTCCAACCTCTCATATCCAATACTTCTTTCATGACCATCATTACTCCTTTCATTCATCGGCCTTACAGACTGGATAGTTCGAAAACTCACATCTGCATCAGTTCCTCGATGGTGCTCATACAGCCGTCCATTTCTATGATCCTCAGCTACTGGTTGACTCTTGTCACCAACTTCCCAAGAGGATGATTGTGCTATTTCAATGCATTTTCCTCTTGAACTTCTAGGAGAAATGGATTGACTTTTGCTGACTGATCCTCTGCTTTCATCATCATCCAGCTCAAATTTCTGTTTTGATTTATCTTCCTCAGAATTACATGAGGAATATCTGCACAACTGATCATTCTTACATGAATAATTCAAACAATCTTTTGAATCTGGCGACATTGATCTCTCTCGACTTCTAAAGTCATGTATACCAGTAACACTACAATTCTCTTTTTCAGGACATTTAATCGAAATCATTGACTTTTTCTCTGCTTCACATCCAGCTAAATCTTCATATTCACCGGCATTGTCTAGTGCATTCCCAATTGTAGCAGACAAAAAATCTCCATCTCTATCATTTTCATTTCCACAACAAATCATGTCCATTTTCTTATTAGAAGTAAAACTGTCCAAATGATCGTCTGCAAAAGCACTAAAACATTGTCAGTGTTTACCTTGCAAGAACAAAAGCCTATGCAATCAGAAAATTCATATTTCTCAACTTTAGGTACTTAAAATACTTCTTAATATTTCACTTTAATTACCTTGGAGCAAGTCTTCCTTGCATGAAGGTTCCTGCAAGTATAAGAAAGAGAAATCATGAATAAATTTTAAAATCGGCACAATCAAATAAGGTGATTAATCTGTAAACCTTAAGAAGAAAGACAAAACATAAGCATGAACATAACTACTTGAGAAAAACGTCTCCACTATGGAATGGTCAGCGTCAGGATCAGGTTTCAATTTCATAGTTTTCCTTTAGTTACTGATATGATCTGTACTACAGATGTCAAAATAATCCATGAAAAATGAGCAACCACGGAATTACAGAGAATGCAGAAGAAAGAACAAGACAGACCTTTATTAGGGTAAGCATTTCCACAGAGTCCATCTTAATTTCTCCTGACTCAACTTCAGAATCAGCTTCTGCTGCCAATCCAGCCACTTCCCCTCTACCATCATCTTCTTCTTCAAATATTTCTCCCTCCTCTCGCTCATAATCTACAGACATCTTCTGGGTACCGTGTTCCAGCAATGTTTTCTCAATGACGATAGTTTCATCCCCATCTTCCTCTCTATATTTTTCATACTGGTTCTGATGGTGATGACGATCGTGATGATGACGGCGGTGGTGGTGTTTCCTGCGCTTGTAATCATAATCGGACGCCTCGTTTGAGGATCTCCGATGCTTGCTGCGGAGACAAGATGGAGATGACTGATCTTCTCCCATGGCGTGCTGGCGTGACTGTAGAGAGAACACCGCTAAACGCCGGTAATCAATTTCCACACAGCACACACGCGAACTGCAGTTAAGCTAGGGCACAAAAGTTTCAACTTCGAAACTTGAATCGATTTGTTATGCAGATACCGCTCCTTCTACGGAAGGAAAAGATCTTATTAGATAACAAGAGTCTAAGTGCAGAAAAATCGTAATTCTTTCGGAACCCTGGAACGTCCGCTTCCTTCAAACAGAGGCGTGTTCTTAGCGAGCAGTGATGCTAGGGCGTCGGTGTCGGCGGCAACTGAACTTCTATTTGCGGTAGGGCTTCGGCGGCGTCAATATTGAAGCAGTGGGACTGCCGGAGCTGAGCCCGTCGGTCGGATGCGCTATGGAGACCCCAACAATGAGAAGACGGCGAAGATACGAGAACGGGAATAGGGCACGGATGACCGGATGTACAGAAATTAAAATTTTCCCAAGCTGCATTTAAATATATAGCTCTGCATTATTATTAAATAATTAATACTGATATTTCTCAAGAAAGTAATATAAATTTTAATTAAATAAGTTTAATATATTAATTATTTGACTAAAAATTTATTAATTATTTGGGCTAAGTTAACCAATAATTAACTGCATTTTTGGCCGGTGAAAATAAATTCACCCAAACGGAGCCTTATTTTCACCGGTCAAGCGGTAATGATCGCATGAACCGGACCCTACTTAAGGCCGGGTTCATGCGGTCATAACCACATGATCGGTGAAAATAAGTTCTTCCAAACAGAGCCTTTATCTCATTTAAGCTTTGTTTGAAGCGGCATTTGAACCTGCCGTTTGTGATAAATGTTGCCGCACGGGCAGTAACAAAATGCCAAGCGGCGGCGTTTACCTCATTTCCTCCCGCCAGCCATGGAAATCAAAGGAAAAAACCTTCATTTCGATCGGCAGCCTTTCCCTCCAGCTCGAACAGTGGCCCCGTCTCCACCCCCCCCCCCCCCCCCCCCCCCCCCCCCCCCCCCCCCCTCCTTCAGCCTAAGCAACCGAGGCCACAAAAAATAAAAAATCTAAAGAGTATGGGGAACGCGTTCTGGATTGCACTCGGAATGGTCCGAGCAGCCGGTTTTTTGAGCTCATAAATATCAGAAAAATTTTTAAATTACTTGATTTTGGACAATGAATTAAATTCATGCAAAAATAAGATGAATCAATACTATATCTAATGAAATAAACATCTGCTATTTAATAAAATATTTATCTTTCCAAATTTAGATCTTTTTACTAAATTTTTTATAATTAAATTTATATAATTTTATTTTAAAAATGTCTTTATACTTTCAATTTTTATTACTTTAGCTATTTGAAGTGAGAAAAACTTACAGGGATGATCAATGACAAGTGTACAATCACATCAGGACAGTCGAAAAGTCAAATGCATTTTGCAAGAGCATGTTTGACGAAAAGTCAAGCCGAAGTTAAAAATGAAATGAGTTGACTTGCAAGTGTAGATATGTATGCTTGCAATTCTTAACACAAACAAATAGAACAGACAATTAGATGCAAATTGATATGGATGCATATTAGCAGATAACAATTGCAGCATACCAAGCCTCTGGCTCGAACAATGTGTACAGCTTTCGACGGGCGAATAATGAGCGGGGCGGATCGGAGTTACTCCAAACTCGGCGCAACCTCGGTCAGATTACCCTCAAAGACGTCAGCATCCGAAGCCCCTGGTTGTTTGGGCAGCTCTCGAGATTGTATCGACTCTTTATAGACGGTGGTTTGCTTGAAATCTGTAGCTCCTTCATTGTATGTGGCCACGGCAACCCCACAAGCAACCACCTGCAGGCCAAGAGCAGGTGCTTTAGCTGACAAATGCAATCTACCATCCTCTTTGTTGAAAGTTGGAATGCTGATTTTTGGGGTGCTGGCTTTGCATACAGCACCTGTTGATTATGTAAATGAAAAAAAAAACTAGAATAGAAGCAAATAGAACTCGAGAGAAGAAAAAAAATCCAGCAAAGAAGTAGAAAGTGTATAAATGTTGTGTGTAAGCACTTGGAAGTAGGGATTTTTAGCGATTTGATCTCGGCTGGTCTTGACTCGAAAGCAAACAAGCATGATTGGCACTTTGTGCTATTTACTTAAGGGAAATAGTAGCATTCATTTCATAAGTTTGAGAAGAAAAAAGTGTTACATCCCGTTGGACGGTACTTCTTATGTTTTAGTATTTTTGTTATTGCAAGTTTTGATGAAGGGTACTTTTGTCTTTGTCTTTGTTAGGGCTCTTTTTAGTGTGAATTGGGGTTTGTCTGGAGGTTATGCAAAAAGTATCGTATGTTTTGTACGGTGAACGGCTGCCACGGGAAGAGCATCCCCTGCACCGTCCAAGGAGTCCGTTCAGGCTTGCCTTCGGATTTCCATTATCGTATGCAATTTCATCTTCTGTGTTGTCTTCTTCTTGGTGTTGTGTGAGATCTGCTGTGATTTGAGAGCAATAGTTGGAGGCAACTGCGGTAACTCGTCGGGACAGTGCATCGCCGGCGGTGGAAAGAGCCTGAGGTTGTCGGGTTCTAACAAGATATCAGAGCCATTCTGCGTCCTCCATGCCTGTCGCGGACGCCACCCGATCCAAGGAGCACGCCCCGGACTTGGACGCCCTCCGCCAGAATCACGATGATCTGGCACGCTCGGTGCAGGTTCCCAGCGAGGATGTCCGCATGCTGGTTTCGGCTTGGAAACAGGACAAGTCCAGTGATTCTTCTTGGGGAGGAGGAGGAGGGTCCGCTGAGGGCTATTCTAGAACTCCAGCGGCGTCGCATGTGCTGACCCGATTTCCCCGTCTGGACTTCCCGAAGTTCGCCGGAGAGGACCTCCTGGAGTGGATCTATAGATGTGATCAGTTCTTCGATGTCGACGGGACTCCGGAAGATATGAAAGTGAAAATGGCATCCATCCATATGGAGGACAAGGCGTTGTTTTGGCATCAGACGTATATGAAGGCGCGGCTTACCCGGCAATGGCCGACCTGGGAGGAATACAGTCAAGCACTCCATAGCCGCTTCGGCTCGGTCCTCTGCAATGACCCCCTCAGCGAACTGAAGAATTTAAGCCAGAGGGGCTCCGTCCAAGGTTATTTTGGATGAATTTGACTTGCTGCTACATCGCATCGCTCTACCGGAGGAGCACGCCATCAGTCTCTGCCTTGGCGGTCTTCGCGACGAGATCGAGTTTGTGGTTCGTATGTTCCAACCGAAGTCCCTTCGGGATGTTTTTTCTCTAGCTCGGCTTCAGGAACAAAATTTGGGCGCCCGGAGCAAACAGTTTGGGGTTTCCCACAAGGAAGAGCACCATTGGGAGGAGGTGAGCCGTCCTCTATCCAGCCACACTCCGGCTCCAGCACCCAAGCCGAAAACCAGCACCCGCAAACTTACCTCTTTGAAGATGGATGATAAGAGGAAGAAAGGCTTGTGTTTTTGGTGTGATCAGCTTTATGTTTTGGGTCACAAGTGCCCGAACCGGCGGCAGGCCTACGCTTTGGAGGTCGTGGTGGACGATGACACCCAAGAGGAGGAAGTACCCGTACTGGATATGGACGTGTCGGATGAAGAGCCACAATCACCACAAGTGTTCGTGCACGCCCTGACGGGGATCACCCATTTCAACACTATGCGTGTCACGGCATCCCATCAGGGTCAACCCATTCATGTCTTGATAGACTCGGGTAGCACCCATAATTTCCTGGATGAGGCGGCGGCTCAGAGGTTGCACTGTACCTTGACCCCAATCACACCGTTTTCGGTGGCCGTGGCTAACGGCAAGACAATCTCAAGCTCGCACAAAGTTAACAATTTTCCGTGGGTCATGCAAGGGGTAGAATTCACATCCAACATGTTGATCCTACCATTGGGCGGTTGTGATGTTGTCTTGGGTATCCAGTGGCTAATTACTTTGGGCATGGTGCATTGGCACGGTTTTGCTGCAACGGGAACGTCTCGTCGCCTTTTTTAGCAAGGCTTTGGGCCCGCGGCACGCCGGGCTGTCCACTTACGAAAAGGAACTGTTGGCGATTGTGATGGCGGTGCAGAAATGGCGGCATTATGTGATGGGGAGTGCCTTCATAATACGTACGAATCACCATAGTTTGAAATACATGATTGAGCAAAAGCTAGCCACGCCGGCACAGCAGCGTTACTTATCTAAACTCATGGGTTACGACTTCAAGGTGCAATACAAAAGGGGAAGGGACAATGTGTGCGCGGATGCCCTCTCGTGAGTACATGAGCAACCGGACGGCGCTCTCCAGGCTCTCACTATCGCACAGGATGAACTTCTACAGCAAGTTAAATTGTCTTGGGCCACGGACAACCACCTCCAGAAGGTAATTTCAGCCAAGGAAAGTGATGAAACAGCTTATCCCAAATACAACTGGCGGCATGGCATGCTCACCCGGAAGGGGAAGATCGTAGTAGGGCGGGACAACACCATGAAGTGCCGATTGCTGGAGCTATATCACGCCGGGCCGATGGGGGGTCATTCGAGGGTGACAGCAACCTACAAACGCCTTAAAAGGGTGTTTTATTGGACGGGGCAGAAAGCTGATATCTATCGCCACATTCAGCAGTGCACGACCTGTCAGCAGTGTAAGGCCGACACTCAACACCCCGCGGGACTGCTTCAGCCACTTCCTATCTCGGGAAGAATTTGGCAGGATATTGGGATGGATTTCATTGACGGTTTACCTCTCAGTCAGGGTAAGACGACTATCATGGTGGTCGTGGATCGCTTGAGCAAACAAGCGCATTTTTTGGCTCTCTCTCACCCATATACAGCGGAAACGGTGGCACGTAAATTCTTGGATTCAGTGGTTCGGTTGCACGGGCCACCCTCGTCGATCGTGAGTGATCGGGACTCGGTGTTTCTCAGTGACTTTTGGCAAGAATTATTCCGGGTGCTACAAATCCAACTTCACACCTCCACGGTGTATCATCCACAGCCCGATGGACAGACGGAAGTGGTGAACCGTTGTGTCGAAGGCTACCTCTGATGCATGTGCTTTGAAAAACCTCGTGAATGGGCCGAGTGGTTGCCACTAGCGGAATGGTGGTATAATACCTCATTCCATAGCGCCATCCAAATGACTCCATATGAGGTGGTTTATGGCCAAGAACCAACCGCCACGGTTGCGGCGGTGGACCGCTCCTTGCTGGCCCGAGATCGGGTGATGTCCCTTCTGAAGTCTAACTTAGCTCGAGCTCAAGAACGAATGAAGCGACTCGCAGACACGAAGAGGCGGGAACATATCCTGGAAGTGGGGGACTTAGTCTGGGTACGTTTGCAGCCTTACCGTCAAGTCAGCTTGAAGTATCATCGTCAACAGAAACTCTCACCGCGCTTCTTCGGCCCATTTCCAGTGACCGCATGGGTGGGTACCGTAGCCTACAAGCTAGAGTTGCCTAGTGGCGCCCGGATCCACCACACCTTCCATATTTCACAATTAAGGAAGTACAAGGGCCAAACCAACTGGCATAATTCAACTGCTTCCTACGACAGTCAACGACGTCGGCAACGTACTCGTGGAACCGGTCGCAATTTTGGATAGGCGCATTACAAACAGGGATGGTCGTGTGGTGACGCAACTTCTGGTTCAGTGGACCCACGGTTCCAAGGAGACAGCAACGTGGGAAGATCTCTGGGCCCTTCGGCGTCGATGGCCAGAGATGGTTCCTTGAGGCCAAGTAACATTTGAAGGGGAAGGCCTTGTTATGTCCCGTTGGACGTTACTTATGTTTTAGTATTTTTGTTATTGTAAGTCTTGATGAAGGGTACTTTTGTCTTTGTCTTTGTCTTTGTCTTTGTCTTTGTTAGGGCTCTTTTTAGTGTGAGTTGGGGTTTGTCTGGAGGTTATGAAAAAAGTATCGTATGTTTTGTAAGGTGAACGGCTGCCATGGGAAGAGCATCCCCTGCACCGTCCAAGGAGTCCGTTCAGGCTTGCCTTCGGATTTCCATTATCGTATGCAATTTCATCTTCTGTGTTGTCTTCTTCTTGGTGTTGTGTGAGATCTGCTGTGATTTGAGAGCAATAGTTGGAGGCAACTGCGGTAACTAGTCGGGACAGTGCGTCGCCGGCGGTGGAAAGAGCCTGAGGTTGTCGGGTTCTAACAAAAAGATTCAAGGAGGAGGCAACAGAGACAACCTTAGATATCTCCCTCTCTTTCTCTGGTACTGCCCCAAACCGTTACACTTCCTTCTTTTTCCCCTCCAATGCTTATTTAACTTAGATTTCTCTTAATTTCAGATTATTTATTGTTGAAGATCGTAGAGATCTGCCAGGCCTATTGTCAGATGAATTAAAAAAGAATTAAGCGGATTGGCGTTCTAGAATTTGGTTCACAGGTTGGATCCTTTTTTTTATAATAACATTTTAGTGCATCTAGCAATTGCTAGATGACACGCAAATGGCTCTCTAGATTTATTCATCCAACAAGGGGAACGAGGCGAACCAAAGCAGGAAACCATTAGGACAATTTGAAGAAATGTGTAATGACATTTACATAATTTTTTGTATTCGATTATGTTTTCTTTCTATTTTATATATATCTGTATCCTTTTCTGTTTTACTCGGTATCGTTGTATTAATAAAAATCTTGCGGCTCCAGTTTTGTTCCCTCTTTTTAATTCAAAATGTTTACGCCTGCGCCGATTCAGAGAAAGCATAGCAGTTCTTCAGATCTTAACATGGTATCAAAGCCAAGGGATTGATTTTCTGGAATTAGTTCCTGTAGATCTGGATCTGAAGATCTAAATCTGGATATGAAGGTTCGTTTCCTACAGATCTGGACTCAATATATTCTCCCCCGTCGATCTGGATTCAGCAATTCTTCTATCGAGATTTTTTTAGCTTCTTTTTCCTCCAGATAAATTAAGAACTTGAGAAATTCTCTTGCACACCCTCTATTTAGTCGTTCTTTGACATTTTTGTTGTAATGGATCTCAATGCTGATGAACATTCTTCAACCTTGAATGAGACACACTCTGCTAATATCAGATCCATTACTCCTCCTTATTTCACGTCACAAAGATCAGATGCTCCTGGCATGCTTCTGGTTAATCATGTTTTGGAAGGGATCTCTAATTATATACCTTGGCGAAGATCCATGGAGACAGCCCTTGCCTACAAAGATAAATTGGGTTTTGTCAATGGATTCATTCCAAAACCCCCTGAGAACGATCCTCACCGATCCAAATGGGAGCAAGTAAACAACATGGTTATTTCTTGGATTCTGCATGATGTTTCTAAGGAGATAGGCAATTCTATTCTACACTCAAATATTGCTGCACTTATGTGGTGAAGCCTCCAACGGCGCTTTTCCATTAACACTGTCTCTATGATCTATGGTTTGCGCAAAGCAATTACTCCTTGTAATCAAGAGGGACTGAAGATCGAAAGTTACGACACCAAACTAAAGCAGCTATGGGATGAGTTGGATGCTATTACTTTCATACCCACATGTGGATCTGCTGGTTCTTGCGAAGTTTTGAAAAGTTGAGAGAAACAACAAGAGGCGCAAAAGTTAATGCAATTTCTAAAGGGACTGAACGACATTTTCAAACCAGTTATAGGACAGATTTTGTTAATGAAACTTTAACCTCCATCGAGGATGCATACTCAATGGTCCAACAAGAAGAGAGATGGATAAATACTTCCAATTTTTCTCTCAATGAAATGAATACACCTCTGATGACACGAAATGCATACTCAACAGACCTCTTCAACTTACACAAACAAAATTCTGCCGAAACACAACACTCGGCCAACAAAAGAAATCTGTGGTGTGATGCCAAATGTTTTAAGATTCAAGGATATCCTCCTAACCACAAGTTCAAGAACAAGTCTCTTACAAATACAGCCCAAAAACCGCAAACCAATCTTATTACTTATTCGGGCCATGAAAATAACTCTGCACAGACCAATCAGCAACATCAACTAGATTTATCAGCACCTTCAATTTTTTGAGTGCAGCACCTCAACTTACTCGGGATCAGATCACACAACTCCTTGGTCTCCTTTCTACTCAAACTCATGGTCAAAACTCGGGTGATTGTATTCAAAAGCTTGCAGGTACATGTTATTGTTTCTCCACTCGTCAAATTGATGGCTGGATTTTAGACAGTGAAGCCACCGACCATATTTCTCATTGATTTCATCTTATGAACTCTCCAAAACAACTTTCTTCTCTTCAACAAGCCCTTCTTCCTGGTGGTTCTACCGCACCAGTTACTCATATTGGCAATACGCATATTAATTCCTATATCACATTACACGACGTTCTATTTGTTCCATCCTTAACTCACAATTTGATTTCAGTTGGTAAGCTTTCTACTGATTCCAAATGTGATTTACTTTTCAATCCTACATCATGCCTTTTGGAGGACCATTTGTGGAAGACCATGGTGGAAATTGATAAAAGGGTGAATGGACTATATTGCCTCCTCAATTCTTCCAAATTAACAGAACTGGGCATTATTCCTATTATTCAAAGAAATGCTACTATTGTCTTTGATAAATCCATGATATGGCATCATCGATTGGGTCATATTTCTACCGATAAACTACGTCTTATTTTCATTCTACCTGATTTACATACAGTTCATCATATGTCGTGTAATATTTGTCCCCTTGCTAAATAAACTCGTTTATCATTTCATAGAAGTGATAGTTTTTGTCAAAAGGCTTTTGATATTGTTCAGTGTGATGTTTGGGGGCCTTACAAAACCCCTTCTCATTTTGATTTTTGGTATTTTTTAACTTTAGTGGATAATTTCACTAGTAATCTTGGACCTATCAAGAGGTCCCTATCCTAATCCAATCATTTTATCACTTAGTTCTTAATCAGTTCAATTCTTCCATCAAGATTTTTAGGATAGACAACGACTCTGAATTTTGTAACGCTGCCCTAAAACAATTCTTTCTTAACAAAGGAATTTTGCACCAAAGTAGTTGTGTCTACTCTCCACGACAAAATTGTATCCCCGAACGCTATCGCCATATACTTGAGATAGTAAGGGCCCTACGATTTCAAGCCTCCTTACCAATTGAATTTTGGGGCGAATGCGCTCTCACGGCAACTTACCTTATCAACAAAATCACAACCACTGTTTTACATCACAAAACTCCATATGAACTCCACCATTCTACTAGAACTTATCATCATTTGTGTGTTTTTGGTTTCCTTTGTTTTGCATCTGCTCAAGCTCACAATCGAGATAAGTTTGTTGCAAGGGCCTCTCGTCGTGTTTTTATTGGATACCCACCAAATCAAAGGGCAACAGGCTTTTTGATCTTCAAACCAAGTGAATTTTTGTGAGCAGAGATGCGATTTTCTCAGAGACTGTATTTTCATTTTAGCAAACTACCTGCACACAAGATGATCACAATAATTCTTCACTGGTCTTACCCTTTCCAACTGATCTGGATGAATTTGTTTCATCAAAAGATTCTACTAGCCCAGCCCCTGCTTCCACTTCTATATCTGATATCCTTGAACAACAACCTGTCCAACCTCCTAATATTGCAGAAACTCTTCAAAACTCTCCAACAGACCCGTAATCTATTCCACTAAGAAAATCAAACCACCCTTCTTGTCCACCACAATGAAGACAAAATTACATATGTTCATCTGCCTTTACCAGTGCCCATGCAGTCTCTTCAAATGGTTCTATTCCTCTCATACACACCGAGCCTGCTCCTTATTCTGGAGCCTACAAAGATGTCAGCTGGAGACAGACAATGGTATCCAAAATTAAAGCTTTGCAGGACAATCAAACATGGGTCCTTACTCCTCTACCCCGTGAGAAGAAAGTCATTGGTTGTAAATGGGTATACAAAATAAAATATCAACCGGATGGGTCTATCGAGAGATATAAAGCCCGCCTGGTTGTGAAGGGTTACACCCAAATAGAGGGACTTGATTTTCAGGATACTTTTGCACAAGTAGCTAAAATGACAACAGTTTGTTTTCTTCTCTCCATAGCAGCAACAAAGGGATGGTTTTTATTGCAGTTCTTTCAAGTAATTTTTTTATACAATATACCTGGGTAGTTAAAGACTTATACCCAAGCATATCCTTACAGCTACTACTACTATCATCACAAACATATTTGTTTGTCCTGTTTTAATAGTCAGCCAGGACCATTTTTTATCTCTTCGAAAGCTGATCTTTCACCTGCTGTCTTTATGCTTTGGCTCTTTCTTTCAGGATGCTGATGTTATCCCGGTTATCTTCCAACACGCCCCCATAATCGGGAGCGGCTTTTACTTTGATTTCTTCTCTTAACCATTGAAAGCGATCGCTTGGTAGAGCTTTCGCCTCCGGACGGCGCCCGCTTATTTGGACGTCAGTACATACGGGTCTGAAGACAACAACGGGGCTGAACCAACCGATTCAGCCCCCACTATCTAAATGGCGGCTCGGGGGGGTGGGCTGAACCCACCCGGTTCAGCCCCTATTGGGGCCGGCCGGCCTTGGTCCGAGTATAAATATACCCGGACCCCCTATTGGAAGCTTATGCAAGATATTATCAGGTATCCTTCTCCCTTATCCTCTCAACCCTAATTTTCTCCTCTTAATTATCAGGTAGCCTTATTGAACTTGTCAAACCATGTCTGAGGAGATTATTTGAGACCATAGATGGACTTCTTGAGATGACAAACTTGGGACTCCCCCGTGGTCTCAAACCAGGGCGGTTGCTGCATGAAAACTGTTTCCTGAAGGTCGTCGTTGAGGAAGGCATTTTTGATGTTCAGTTGGTGTAATGGTCATTGTCGATGGACAGCTACTGAGAGAAAAACCTGAACGGTGTTCAGCTTGGCCACAGGCAAGAATATCTCCTCATAATCGAGGCTTTGCTGTTGGGTGAATCCACGAGCCACAAGGCGGGCCTTCAGACGGTCAATAGTTCCATCAGGAGCATGCTTTATCACAAAGACTCATTTACACCCAACAGGTGTCTGACCGGTAGGTAATGGTACCAATGTCCAGGTTTGGTTAGCCCAGAGAGTCATCATCTCTTCTTCCATAGCTGCCCGCCAGCCAGGATATTGGAGAGCCTCCTGCACAGAGTTAAGTACCGAAATCGAGGATAATGAAGTGGCAAAAGTCTGAAGTTGTGGAGAAAGGTAATGTAAGGATACATAATTCACCATGGGATGAGCTGTAGATTCTGGTGCCAGATCAGCGGGATGCGGAGCATCAGAGGGCGAGTCAGACTGCAGTGAGGCACCGGAGGCAGGAGGGAGACGAGTGTAAACACGAATAAAAGGAGGTTTGTCAACAGGAGGGGCCTGGGCTGTAGGTCTTGGTGGTGGAGTCGTAACGGGAATAACTGGACGTAAGGCAGGTGGAGGTGGAGATGTAGGAGCTGAAGCAGTGAAGAAAGGGAGATCCTCCCGAAAGGTAACATCAGCAGAAACTGTCACCTTTCGGGTAGCCGGTGAGTAGCTGACGTAGCCTTTTTGTGTCTGTGAGTAACCAACAAAGATGTGTTTAGCAGCCCGGGGGTCCAATTTGTCCACAGTGGGACCAAGGTTGTGGACGTAGCAAGCGCATCCAAAGATGCGAGGTGTGAGAGAGAATGCCGGAGTTGATGGGAACATGAGGCTGAATGGAGTGGCATTGTGGAGGATAGGAGAAGGAAGACGGTTAGGTAGCAAGCCGTCGAAAGAGCAAAGTTCCAATAAGTTTTGGGAACGTGCATTTGAAGCATAATGGAGCGGGCCACATCGAGAAGGTGTCGATTCTTCCGCTCAGCGACTCCATTTTGTTGGGGGGTATAGGCACATGAAGTTTGCTGAATAACCCCAAAATCAGAGCAAAGAGTTGCAAATTCATGGCTAGTTTATTCACGAGCATTTTTCGTGCGAAGAGTTTTGATGGTAGTGGAGAATTGTGTTTGGGTCTCAAGGAGAAACGCCCGAAAAACACGAGTAAGTTCGGAGCGATCATGAATTAGATATAGCTATGTCATTCGAGAATAATCATCAATAAACGTCAGAAAATAGCGATAACCAGAAATGCTATTAACTTTGTACGGACCTCAAATATCAGAGTGTACCAAAATAAAGGGAGCAATCCTCCGAGTACATTTAGATAAAAAGGACGAACGAGGCTGCTTGCCTAACACACATGATTCACACTGAAAAGAAGGTAAAGATACATCGGGTAAAGCCTTCTGGAGGACAGGTAAAGGGGCATGGCCAAGACGCTGATGTCAATCGACGGAGGAGACTGAAGAGAGGATAGCGGGAGCATCATCAAGGAGGTAGAGCCTGTTCTGTAGTCGTCCCTTACCAATGATAGTCTGCGTCTTGTGATCCTATATCAGAAAAGAAGAAGAGGTAAATGTTACAGAGCAGTTCAAATCATTAGTCAAGTGACCAACAGAAAGCAAATTGAACGGGGAGCCCGGAACATGAAGAGCCGAGCGTAGAGAGAGAGATGAAGAGAGAGGGATGTCAGCCGATCCAGAGACAGGAACAGTGTCCACATTGGCCACTGTGATGCAATTAGGATGACGAGAATTCAAGTATTGATGTGGCCGCAGGAAGGTGATGTGATGAGTGGCACCCGAGTCCACTATCCAGCGCGGACTAATGGAGAGACAAGTGATACCTTCATGGGAGATGGAGGCAGCCGAGACAACGGAGGCAGGTGGGCGACTGAGCAGACCCTGGAGCTGTTGGAGCTGAAGCAGAATCTCTTCAAGGTCAGTACGAGCAGAGAAGTCGGTAGCAGCAACAGTAGCCTGTGGACGAGGTGGAAGCCCATGCTTGTGATAGCAGGTGGCTTCAAGGTGGTCGTCCTTCCCGCAAAATGAACACTTTGGCCGAGGCCGGTCTCCCCGTCTGCGGCCCCGAGATCCAGAACGCCCCCTGCGGGAAAGAGGAGGGGAAGGTAGCAGGGGTGCAGAAGTCTGTTGCAGAAGAGCCGGGGACGGAGGAGCGGAGCTATCAGGGGGCGGTGAAACCTTAAGCAGCATAGAACATACGTCTGAAAGTGAGGGAGTAGCCACCGAGGAGAGGATCTGGGCCCGGACATGATGAGATGGAACGCTGGTCATCATCATGGCCACACCGACGGCTTCTTTTTGAGCCTGTTGTGCAACAAGACCCAGCGTGGGAGGCTGATGTTGGATTCATGCTTCGACTAAAGTCTTGGCCCGAGCAACAAAAGAGGTGAGGTCAGAGGCCCCGCCAGCATCAAGGGACGGGAAATCAGTGATTATGTCATAAAGGTGCTGGAGACTATCCTTACCAAAATATAGGGACTGGAGCTCATCCCACATTGCCTTGGCCGTTTCGTGATACATGACCATGCGGTAGGGTTCAGTACCAAGAGAGTTCAGGATCCATGTCTGAACACGGTCATCGTTGCGCAACCAATCGTCAGTCGGAGGAGCAGGAAGCCCTTGGGTTAAGTGATGGAGAAAGCCTTTGGATTGTAGTACGCGGCGAACGGAATGGACCCACTCCACGAAGTTCTTCTTCCCTGCTAGTGAAATGGTAGTGATGCGCAACTCATCACGGATTTCAGGGGCAGAGGCCGAGCGGTCTGCCGAGGAAGAGGCCGTCTGTACGGTTGATTCTGGAGAGGTCGCTATGGTTAGGCGAGTAGGAGGCGAGGCCGGCGGATAGGGAAAACTGCGACCAGACAGGAGACCGCACGATCTGAGTGACTAGCGGCAAGACAAAGAGGCCGCCACGACCAGAGAGCGGGAAAGCAGAGCGGATAGATGGAAGAAACCGACCGATTTGAGAAAAGGAGAATTCGCACGGTCACGGTGATTACACACCAGCGGCAATTAGGATGTCACGACCACTATGCGGAGTCCGCAAAGGAGAGGAGAGACCGCTAGCGACAAGACAGGTCGCAGCGACAAGTCGGAGAAGAGGTTAGCAGAGAAGCCCGCACAGTCAAGATGAGTCCACCAGCGGCAAGGAGATGCCACGACCTAGATGCGAACTTTGTCGAGAAGAGAAGAAACCGTAACGACAAGAGGCGCGTTGTACGACAAGAAGAGAGACCGCGGCGAGAAGGTCAAGCCGCAGCGACTTCAGATAAGTTGCGACGGAGTAAGAGGAGAAGAGGTCACCGCGGCGAGAGGAAGGCCGCGCGGATACAACAGAGGAGAGATGCGGGTTCAACAAGAGAAAAGCCGCAGTTAAGGGAGGAAGTCCGCGGGCAAGAAGAGACCGCGGCGACTTGAGAGAAGTCGCGGCAATGAGAAAGAGAGAAATGCGAGTGGAAGGCCGCGCGGATAGCAAGGTAGACCGCACATGCAAGGAAAGAAACAAGAGAGGGTGGACCCCACGTGTGAGAGAGGTTATAAAAGAAAGGGAGGTAGGAGGAGGAGGAGGAGGAGATGTGGAAGCCACAAGAGATAGAGAAGGGAAGCGGTTAGAGGGACCGTGTCCGCGCAGGAAGCTGCGGTTACGGAGACAGCGACTAGAAATAGACGGGCCGCACGACACTGCGGCGAAGCTGGAGAAGGAGAAGCCGCGCTGTCAGCCAAGAGAACAGGCGGTTTCCAAACAGACAGGCCGGACCGTTTCCCTCTGATACCATGTAGAGAAAAACTCAACCTTGTATGTATGTTCTCAATCATCAAATACAATGCATGAATACACATTTATAGGAGGGAGAAAGTGAGAGAAGAATCCTATACAAGATGTGGGACTAAAGAGGAGAGAAGAAATACAAAGAAATGGGTCTAATTACATGGGCTTTTCCAACACAAATATATATTTTAAGATGGTATTTCAATAATATTTAAAGATGATAACATTTTTTATATTTATATTACATTTGAATTCATTCCAAGAAGAGGAATAGTCTAGAAAGCAAAAGATTGAATAATCTTATATTTGTAAAATTCAATTCTAAGTTGAAATCTAAATATTTGATCTCGCCTCGAGACACATTGTCTACAAAGAGTACTAATAAGTTGTTGAGTCATGAGTGGTTAGTGGGTCCTCCTGATGATGTTGTAGATGATAATGATGACATAGTGTTTTATGGAGAAAGGTTAACTTGGACTCAGATTGGTGACATTGTCGATGCTGATGTGAGTTCTAGAAGAAGTGCAAGGTTGGCTTTAAAATATGCATGAACGGCAAAAGCGAAAGGAAAACGACATGAGTCTAACATCTATAACCTTGTTATTGTTTCAATATATATATATAATATTACAATCCGACATTTTGAAATATCCCTGATATATCTCCCGCAATCCGACATCCGACATAAAAATTCCAAAACTAACATGAGCACTACATCTATAACCTTGCTCTTGTCTCAAATCTTCAAACCACAGTAGCCCGAGCCTTCCTCACTCGCAATCCACCTAATCTCGACCCTTTCCCATTCATCCACAGTAACATCAGACCCCCCCCCCCCCCCCGATTTCCTTTGTCATCATTCATCACCCACACGGAGCCAACAGCCCTCGGATCTCAACCTTTACTGTATTTTGCAAGGTTTTGAAAACCGGACCGGACATCGAACCGGCGGAGGGAAAGGTTCAAGGTTGAACCGGTCCAACCGGTTCAACCGGGGTCGAACCGTTGCATATATATATATACATATACATATTAGCAAATAAAAAAAATTAACATTAACTTAGAAATTTACCTATAAATTTTCGGTTCAAGATCAAACATAAAAATGTATGAAATTTCTTATATATGGTCGGACGTTCAAGAACGACGGTTCATAACCACCATGTTGATGACCGCCACCGTCGTGCCAAACAAAACGTAAAATTTATTTGAAGGATAGATTATCATGTATGTATATATTAAAAAAAATATAAAGTTTAATTTTTAAAAGATAATTTAATATGTTAATATTATAATATATTTAACAAAATATGTAATTAATATTTATATATATATGTATATTAAATTAGATTTTATACATACGTTAATCAAGGTTTTGAAAACCGGACCGGACATCGAACCGGCGGAGGGAAAGGTTCAAGATTGAACCGGTTCAACCGGGGTCGAACCGTTGCATATATATATATATATATATATATATATATATATATATATATATATATATATATATATATATATATATATATATATACATATACATATATATATACATATACATATACATATTAGCAAATAAAAAAAATTAACATTAACTTAGAAATTTACCTATAAATTTTTGGTTCAAGATCAAACATAAAAATGTATGAAATTTCTTATATATGGTCGGACGTTCAAGAACGACGGTTCATAACCACCACGTTGATGACCGTCACCGCCGTGTCAAACAGAACGTAAAATTTATTTGAAGGATAGATTATCATGTATGTATATATTAAAAAAAATATAAAGTTTAATTTTTAAAAGATAATTTAATATGTTAATATAATAATATATTTAACAAAATATGTAATTAATATTTATATATATGTGTGATGTAGGGTAGGCTGTGGGGTGAACTCCTAAAACATCTGCTAGTGACGTGGGGGGGTGGACTCACCCTAACCAATGACTATATGCGAGATGAAATTAATCAGGCGTTAAATTAATTTAAGCAACAAGTCAACATATAAATCATTACATTCATTCTGAGCAAGAGAAACGACTTCTATTCAGCAATTTAGGCAATAGCGTTCCTCCGCACGGAGGGCTAATTTAAGCGCGCGGCGAATAAAGCGTCCTGCAAGGCAAGAGATTCACAGGCGAATACAACGTGCTATGATTCCGTCGATCACAAGATCCACAACGTGCACAACATATATTAGACCATCAACAATAAAATCCACATAAACAAGTACAAAGTGCTGAATTAAAATGCGGGCTGCAGGAAATATACGTAGATCTGAAATTTCGGAGGCTTGGATGGACTTCCGGGTGGTGTAGAGACGAGATCGAGCAAGGGGGAAGGTGGATCCACGTGGGGGAATGAAAGGGGTGCTGTTTGGGGGGGGGGGGGGGGGGTGGAGGACGCGGGGCTGGCTCCGGCGCAGTCCGGCCCCGGTCTGGACAGATCTGGTCGGATCTGTCCAGATCCGGCTGTAGGGGGGGACAAGGGGGTGTGGCTGGGCTTGGGGGGAAGGGGGCTGTTCGGTGGCTGCACGGGAAGGCTGGAGGGTGGGTTACACGGGGGAAAACCAGCGGGGGAAGGAGGAATGGACGGTGGGGTTCCGGCAGCCCAAACCGGACGGACAGGGGGGGTGGTGCGGCTGTTAGGAGGGGCGGACGGCTAGGGACTGTAGGCGGCAGCAAGGATTAGGGGAAGGGGGAGGGAAAATAAGGAAACTTACCCCAAGGCGTCGGCACCAAGGGCTCCACGACGTCGGCACCGTGGAACGATCACCGGAAGCAAGGAAGAAGATCCTCTCCAACTTCAGCAATAAAATTCTTGCAGCCCTAACACTTCTATTTATAGGAGAATGGAATTAGGGCAACCGGAATCGACGGCTATGATTGGCCGGCGGTTCCGATCCCATAAGTACATGAAATAAAATCCAAAATATAAAATGTCATATATGAAACTGAGTCGAAACGACGAGCCGGACACATCCGCGGTGGCGGATCGCCGGTCCGATCAAGCCCGTCGACGCGAATATACGAAGATGGGGCCTGCCTTGCGCCGAGATGCGCCCGATGGTCCCCCATCAACTGATTGATGGCGACGATGCTGATGCGGCCGTGGATCTACGACATCGAGAGTTCGTGGATTGGGACGGTCGTTGTCGCAGGCTCGAAGATGGGAGTCTACCACGATGTTTCTTCGCCAACGCCGCCACCGCTACATGTTTTGCTCGACGTCCGCCGCCGCCAATAAATAAAATATATAATTATAAATTACATAACTATAATTATATATTTTATCAATTTTTATTTTAAACAATTCTATTTTAAAAATACTTTATTTCATGCATTTTATTTAGTTAGTGAATTGTTTAATTTCATGTATTGCATTTTCATTTCAAGTATTATGATGGGTGCATATAACCATCATAATTTCTTTTTGAATTTTGAATTATGAATAGATGATGATTGAGTGGTGTAGGCTATATATAGCCATGGTTATGAAGGAATAATTAGAGAATGAAAGAAAGAAATCCTAAGAATTCAAATTTTGAATTTTCCCCCTCCTTTCTCCTTCCTCTTTGAGAAATTCTCCCCCTTTCTCTTCTCTCTTGGCCGTCGGCCTTCTATCTCTCCGACTCTTAGTGGCTCGGCCACCTTCCCCCTCCCCTCCTCCTCCTCCTCCAACTCCGAGGGTTTGTCAAAAGGAGAAAAACGGCGAGCGTCTTCATCGTCCGGTGCGGATCCGAGGATTTCTGCGTGGAAATAGAGAATATACCACCGTCAACGTGTGTTCCTCCACTCATCTCTGTGGAAGGTTTTCTTGGGATTTGGGTAACGATTCCTACACCTCTTTGTGTGATTTCTTCTAACTTATTTTGTGAGGTTTTGGTGGAATTAGAAGGCTAGTTTTTAGTCCGGATTTATATTGAAATTAGAGCTTAATAAAATCTGAATTTTCAAGCATATATTTCCCGAATATTTTTAATATAACTTGGAGCGGGTAGATCCCGTGAACACTTGAAGAAATTGGGTTCATCACCTTTGATTTCCCCTTGTGCTCAAGTGATTTGGTAAACCCTCATTTTAATTAATTTGGGATTGAAATTAGGACTTCATTTTAATCACTAATTTAGCCTGGAACTTTTTTTATTGGAATTGTGAATTGCTTGCGCATAATCTAATTTGAATAGCTAACTGTCCGGATCGTGTGGGTCCTTTTTCGCTTGAGCGAACATTAGCATATAGCCCTTGTTCAATCTATAAAAGGGGTTGCGTCCCTTTGCGTTGATGGTTGTGGAATTTTTTTCTCTTAATGTTTGAGTATTTGATAGTACTAAGTAGACAAACCGCGCACTAGATATTTAATAAAATTGTCGAACAGAAGAACGCGTAGTTTAATCAGTCGAAACCTTGGGCCTGCATCAATTTGGTATCAAAGCGAGGTTGTGCTAATTTCTTAATTAATCTCATCCTAGGAAAAATTTCTTTAGGACGCCGACACGAACTTGCCCATTTCATTGCACAACATATAAATCAATTTTTAAATTTGGTCTGCCAATAGCGGCCTATATTTTTATTTTTTTTAGCAAAACAATATCAAAAAAATATTTTAATAATCTCTCATTTATTGTCATTAAGAAAATCCCAAAAAATATTTTCTTGCCTTAGTTTTTAAGCGGAAACAAATACATCTGTTGCATTTTATATAGGGTCAGGTTCATTATTCATTGCATGTGGTCCAGTTCCGGGTGAGTTTTCTCTCTGGTTCTCATTATTATGTCCTATGACGTTTATGCTTCCTGTTTAGATTACTGGTATGTTAATCCCATGGCTAAACACACCCCAGCCTTGCCTTCATACCATGGGAATACCAACCGTCCCCACGCTCATCCTCCCACGAGAATTGAGGCACCTACTTATGACGGTTTGGGGTATCCCCAAAATTTTAGAGACTGGCTTAAGGGAATAGAAAATTATTTTAATGATCACTTATGGGATGACCACCAAAAGGTTAACATAGCCCGAGATCGATTAGTAGGTCAAGCCCGCGTGTTTTGGCTAAACGAAGAGCGTCGTGTTGGTAGTTATAAACATGCTTGGCCGGCAACGGCCTACTCTCGGATCAATTTGATCCCACCTACCTCCGCACTACTAACACCAAGCTTGTGAGTGAGTATCGTTATGGCACTAGTCTCATACCTGCCTATAGGAATGATTATATACCTAACGCTAGATCATTTGTCCCCAAAGGTCAGCCTGCTCTTAGTGTACCTACAACCACCTTTAGGGAGACCATTCTTACTAGATCTTATGTCTTGGACTCAAAAGATGTTACTCCTAGAATTTTGAATCCTTTATCCTCGACGCCTAAGCCTCCTGATGTAATGACTGATAGCCATGAGGATGCTGATGTAGATGTGGTATCTCTTGATCTTGAGGATGACCAACTAGGTGAGTGTATTCCATCATGTACGTTAGTGACCGACGATTCTACTGAGTCTGAAATTGAGATTGGATACCCTAGTGATTTGGAAGATGATGTATGGGATGATTACGTTCCGATCTGTGAGAGTATTACATTGCCTATTACGTGCCCTACTAGCGTTGTGTCTGTTCACCCTAGTATTGAGTGCCCTCTCCATGATACGATCCCCATCGCGTTAGATCCTACGATCGCACCCACTGAGATTTTATCTGAGTTATCTGAGAAGTCTGAGAGTGACGATGTCCCAAGTGTTATTTTGGATGAGTTACCATCTAAGGGATGGGTATTTTTGGACGATTCAGTGGTTGTACACCCGGATGAGAGTTCTTTGATGTCGTCACCGTTGGGTGAAATTTTTACTGATTCAGATTTTATCCTGGGTTTGATTTTATCGACCCTTCCCCCTATTTATTTGCCTGTCTTAGATGACTTTTTAGGACGTGGAACCGGTATCCCTAGTCTGAGTTGTTGTGTCACGCCCACTTTATTAGCTCCTACTTTGACGTTGACTCAGTGTGTAGATATTACTATGTTGCGCGCACTAGTATTTGGACTATTCACCGCACCTCATAGTCATGACTACGTGTCACTTTTGGCAGCTCCTTTTTCTGTGTGTCCATCTACGGTTCCGTCCCCTACTACGAATGACTCTATTTCTTTGGCGACTGTGCCTCTGGATGTGGTGTCCCTTATACATACTTATATAACACACCCGATCGCACGCATTTACCCGCCGCCATTTGATGACCCTCATTTCCCCACGTTAGCGACTATAATTGGGTCTCTTGAGTTGTTTCGCTCGCATACCTTTACACATTCGGGGGCATCCAACTATATTGGTTATGATGTGCGGTTCTCCTTGGCATATATTCATGCCAAGCGTGAAAATATTAAAATTAAAATTAAGACTGCGGTGTCGGAGCCCATAAAAAATATCTCTGATTACAAGGCTCCCGTGCCACCTGACTTACCCCCCTTATCCTCTGCTCTTGGGTCAAGTCATATAGCACATGGATTCTCTCATCATGTATCTAGGCCATTAGTGATTCATTTTAAGTTTTATCGCATGCACTTCTACTCCTTTTTTGAGACTGTCTGATGCTAGATATAGTGATTTGGGTTTAGTCTGGTCAGTCCCCGAGCGGATGTCTTCTGGCTCCGTTAATAAATTAATATGTAGGAACGCCGACCCATCCGTGATTATGAAGAACGTCGGATTTTATGCTTTTACTTTAGATTTTTATATAGCACATGGTGTTTCACTTTATTTCAAGTTTCCGGACTTTTTACTGTACGTCTCTGTTCCACTTGAGCGCCTTTCTCCGTCGTCTCTTCCTACCACTAAATATTCTCTTGGGATGGGGAGTGTTAGTACTGTCGTGTCTATTTTCCATGTTGACTCCTTGGTTCTTGAACTGGTCGGTAGGATTCTTGTTTATTTTCTTTTGCTTGACACCCTTTCGAGTTTTCTCGAAAGTCTTGTTGTTTGTGTGCCAGACAGGTTCTCAGTGCTATGGGATGTTCATGCTACGAAGACACGAATTGCGGGGCCATATTTGCCCCATGTTGCTGCTGCTTTCGACGGTTCCCCCCTCACGGGCCACTCATCGGTGATGAGTGATTTTGAGCGGGGGAGGATTGATGGCGACGATGCTGATGCGGCCGTGGATCTACGACATCGAGAGTTCGTGGATTGGGACGGTCGTTGCCGCAAGCTCGAAGATGGGAGTCTACCACGATGTTTCTTCGCCAACGCCGCCACCGCTACATGTTTTGCTCGACGTCCGCCGCCTCCAATAAATAAAATATATAATTATAAATTACATAATTATATATTTTATCAATTTTTATTTTAAACAATTCTATTTTAAAAGTACTTTATTTCATGCATTTTATTTAGTTAGTGAATTGTTTAATTTCATGTATTGCATTTTCATTTCAAGTATTATGATGGGTGCATATAACCATCATAATTTCTTTTTGAATTTTGAATTTTGAATGGATGATGATTGAGTGGTGTAGGCTATATATAGTCATGGTTATGAAGGAATAATTAGAGAATGAAAGAAAGAAATCCTAAGAATTCAAATTTTGAATTTTCCCCCTCCTTTCTCCTTCCTCTTTGAGAAATTCTCCCCCTTTCTCTTCTCTCTTGGCCGTCGGCCTTCTATTTCTCCGACTCTTAGTGGCTCGGCCACCTTCCCCCTCCCCTCCTCCTCCTCCTCCCACTCCGAGGGTTTGTCAAAAGGAGAAAAACGGCGAGCGTCTTCATCGTCCGGTGCGGATCCGAGGATTTCTGCGTGGAAATAGAGAATATACCACCGTCAACGTGTGTTCCTCCACTCATCGCTGTGGAAGGTTTTCTTGGGATTTGGGTAACGATTCCTACACCTCTTTGTGTGATTTCTTCTAACTTATTTTGTGAGGTTTTGGTGGAATTAGAAGGCTAGTTTTTAGTCCGGATTTATATTGAAATTAGAGCTTAATAAAATCTGAATTTTCAAGCATATATTTCCCGAATATTTTTAATATAACTTGGAGCGGGTAGATCTCGTGAACACTTGAAGAAATTGGGTTCATCACCTTTGATTTCCCCTTGTGCTCAAGTGATTTGGTAAACCCTCATTTTAATTAATTTGGGATTGAAATTAGGACTTCATTTTAATCACTAATTTAGCCTGGAACTTTTTTTATTGGAATTGTGAATTGCTTGCGCATAATCTAATTTGAATAGCTAACTGTCCGGATCGTGTGGGTCCTTTTTCGCTTGAGCGAACATTAGCATATAGCCCTTGTTCAATCTATAAAAGGGGTTGCGTCCCTTTGCGTTGATGGTTGTGGAATTTTTTCCTCTTAATGTTTGAGTATTTGATAGTACTAAGTAGACAAACCGCGCACTAGATATTTAATAAAATTGTCGAACAGAAGAACGCGTAGTTTAATCAGTCAAAACTTTGGGCCTGCATCAATTTGGTATCAAAGCATCAAAAAATTGATGCAGGCGCGGCGTCACACCGGGACTGCACCCTGCCTGGCGTCACACCAGCCCAGAGTACCCAACATGGAGTCACACCATGTGGGCTTTAATCAGGGCACGCGGCCCATACACCCCAACCCTTCTCTGGCCCACCACAGGAGAACAGCGGGTTGTTGAGGCACGGGATCGAACCCGCAACCTCCTTGATAAAGAGCTTTCAGGCAAGCTCTCATCAACCAACTGAGCCGCGGATCAGTTGGTTGATGAGAGCTTGCCTGAAAGCTCTTTATCAAGGAGGTTGCGGGTTCGATCCCGTGCCTCAACAACCCGCTGTTCTCCTGTGGTGGGACCGGAGAAGGGTTGGGGTGTATGGGCCGCGTGCCCTGATTAAAGCCCACATGGTGTGACTCCATGTTGGGTACTTTGGGCTGGTGTGACGCCAGGCAGGGTGCAGTCCCGGTGTGACGCCGCGCCTGCATCATAAAAGTGCACTTTTTTGATGCAGTGACCCAGAGCCGACTCGCTCTGTCGACCAGGCCTCGCACCTGGCCTAGCCAGAGGCCCACGTCTGGCGGCCCACTGCCGGGTCCACCGTGGCGTCACACCATGGCGTCCCTTTTATCAGGCCCGCGGGCCGTACACCCCAACCCATCTCCGGGCCCAACCACAGGCGCACGGTAGGTTGTTGAGGCCAGGTTTCGATCCCCTGACCTCCTTGATAAAGAGCTTTCAGGCAAGCTCTCATCAACCAACTGATCCGCGGATCAGTTGGTTGATGAGAGCTTGCCTGAAAGCTCTTTATCAAGGAGGTTGCGTGTTCGATCTCGTGCCTCAACAACCCGCTGTTCTCCTGTGGTGGGACCGGAGAAGGGTTGGGGTGTATGGGCCGCGTGCCCTGATTAAAGCCCACATGGTGTGACTCCATGTTGGGTACTCTGGGCTGGTGTGACGCCAGGCAGGGTGCAGTCCCGGTGTGACGCCGCGCCTGCATCATAAAAGTGCACTTTTTTGATGCAGTGACCCAGAGCCGACCCGCTCTGTCGACCAGGCCTCGCACCTGGCCTAGCCAGAGGCCCACGTCTGGCGGCCCACTGCCGGGTCCACCGTGGCGTCACACCATGGCGTCCCTTTTATCAGGCCCGCGGGCCGTACACCCCAACCCATCTCCGGGCCCAACAACCTACCGTGCGCCTGTGGTTGGGCCCGGAGATGGGTTGGGGTGTACGGCCCGCGGGCCTGATAAAAGGGACGCCATGGTGTGACGCCACGGTGGACCCGGCAGTGGGCCGCCAGACGTGGGCCTCTGGCTAGGCCAGGTGCGAGGCCTGGTCGACAGAGCGGGTCGGCTCTGGGTCACTGCATCAAAAAAGTGCAGATCAGTTGGTTGATGAGAGCTTGCCTGAAAGCTCTTTATCAAGGAGGTCAGGGGATCGAAACCTGGCCTCAACAACCTACCGTGCGCCTGTGGTTGGGCCCGGAGATGGGTTGGGGTGTACGGCCCGCGGGCCTGATAAAAGGGACGTCATGGTGTGACACCACGGTGGACCCGGCAGTGGGCCGCCAGACGTGGGCCTCTGGCTAGGCCAGGTGCGAGGCCTGGTCGACAGAGCGGGTCGGCTCTGGGTCACTGCATCAAAAAAGTGCAGTGACCCAGAGCCGACCCGCTCTGTCGACCAGGCCTCGCACCTGGCCTAGCCAGAGGCCCACGTATGGCGGCCCACTGCCGGGTACATCGTGGCGTCACACCATGGCGTCCCTTTTATCAGGCCCGCGGGCCGTACACCCCAACCCATCTCCGGGCCCAACCACAGGCGCACGGTAGGTTGTTGAGGCCAGGTTTCGATCCCCTGACCTCCTTGATAAAGAGCTTTCAGGCAAGCTCTCATCAACCAACTGATCCGCGGATCAGTTGGTGATAGAAGCTCGCCGAAGAGCTCTTTATCAAGGAGGTCGGGGGATCTAGCCCTGGCCTCAACAACCTTTCGGATTTCCTGTGGTGGGACCGGAGACGGGTTGGGGTGTATGGCCCGCGGGCCTGATAAAGCTGCCTGGTGCTGACTCCAGGTGGGCCCCTTGGTGCTGATGCCAAGGTGGCGGGGCAGGTGGACTCCTGTCCCCGCATCATAAAAGTGCACTTTTATGATGCGGGGACAGGAGTCCACCTGCCCCGCCACCTTGGCATCAGCACCAAGGGGCCCACCTGGAGTCAGCACCAGGCAGCTTTATCAGGCCCGCGGGCCATACACCCCAACCCGTCTCCGGTCCCACCACAGGAAATCCGAAAGGTTGTTGAGGCCAGGGCTAGATCCCCCGACCTCCTTGATAAAGAGCTCTTCGGCGAGCTTCTATCACCAACTGATCCGCGGATCAGTTGGTGATAGAAGCTCGCCGAAGAGCTCTTTATCAAGGAGGTCGGGGGATCTAGCCCTGGCCTCAACAACCTTTCGGATTTCCTGTGGTGGGACCGGAGACGGGTTGGGGTGTATGGCCCGCGGGCCTGATAAAGCTGCCTGGTGCTGACTCCAGGTGGGCCCCTTGGTGCTGATGCCAAGGTGGCGGGGCAGGTGGACTCCTGTCCCCGCATCAATATGTATATTAAATTAGATTTTATACATACGTTAATATTGATATGTATATAATATATTACAGCTTAAAAACAAACAAACCAAATGGCCAGGTGGTTCGCTATTATATTAATATTGTATTGGTGGGGGGTTCGAAACCCCCCGCCTACCTTTTTTTCCGCTATTTGATAGCGGGCGGGCCAAAGGCCCGGTTGCTTGAAACCGCGCCCGGTTCCCGGCCCACCGGTCCGCCCGCCCGGTTTCGCGGTTCTTGAGCGGTCCTTGGAGGATGCGGTTTTCTTATCTGGACCGGACCGGCTGGGTCCCCGGTCCGCGGTTCGACTGGTCCGACCGGCCGGTCCGGTCCGGTTTTTAAAAGCTTGGTATTTTGTCACCGTCAACACATGTAAGTCGTATTTTGATGCTTTTGTCTTCTATGATTATTATGCAGACTATATTTAATGGGATATAATTATTATATGTTTTTTTCGTGAAATCACCTAATTTGTAGGGATTATTCGGTAAATGCTTAAAATATCTATGCCTCGAATTGTTTGTGAATTAACATTTCCTTTTTCAATTCAATTTTAAGTAAATAATAGTGCCCTTGCTAAGTTTTATTTTAATTAATTGTTTATTATTAATTAATCATATTGCCTATTGCATTAGCACCAACATTAATGTTTGTCAGTATGCAAACCACATTTCACTTAGGATCATATTTTAAGGCATCCATCATCCAGAACCTACCATGCATTAGGCAGTAGCGACCCAGAACAATAACAATGGTTGGATGGTGGTTGCTGACTTGTCGTAGAGGTGGATGGTTGTTTTGTGGGCCAATAATGGAGGGAATATGGGCTCAATGGCTAGGTATGAAATGGGGTATACATTGGAGGGTCAGCCAGCCCCTTGGAATGCAGGAGAAAATGGGTGGTGGATGGATTTAAGGGTAAAGAGAGGTCGTGGTTATGAGGGGGATTTTTGGCGGTTGGGGGTAAGGGGTAGTCGTAGGCTGCGATACAAGCAGACGACAGTGTTAAACGGGAGATTAACACATCATCATATCAAGGTCATGAAGGATCTCTCGACAACGCAATGTAAATCTCACCAAAATTAAGACAGCTGGGGTAATCGATGATAAGTCTCTCGAATACGTCCACTCGTCAGTATTTATAATAAGGAAACTCAATAGCGCAAAGCATGTATAGGCTTGTTCCAGACATCGGCACAATGTTTGAGAACATAGTGGAATACTGCAGATACTCGGCTCACTTGGCATGACAATGCTCTCAATTTCCTCTGACAGTCAAGATATCATTGTTGGAACCGAGATTCGGTTCCACCTAAAGTTTGGACTTAGGGGTGCAGCTCACACCTACTTCTCCCAAGTCGTCCATTGGTGAGAGACCTGCATTTGGAAAATGACTCTTGGCTCTAGCGTGGAGGTCTCAACTCACACCCGGAAGACCTTTGAGATCTCCCCCTCCCTAGCCAATGTCGAGCAGGTGTCTTGGAGGATGAAGTAAGAAGGTGAGGATTGGAGAAAAACTGATCCCTCTCCAAGGCATCCCAATGGTCTATTTATAGGTTTTTGGGGATGGTCTGCCAATAGCGCAATCCCGCTGCTCTAAAATTACTGAAATACCACGGGTATGTTCTGTCAACAGCCACATTCCGCTGTTCTGAACAGCTATTCGCAGCCCATCATGGGCAAAATAGCAGACTCTCAAGCCGGGCGAGACCCTCAAACCGAGCGAGTCCCTCAAGTCGGGCAAGTACTCCAGCCGGGCGAGTGCTCCAGCCGGGAGAGTGCTCCAGCCGGGCGAGTACTCCAGCCGGGCGAGTGCTCCAGTCGGGCGAGTGCTCGAGCCGGGCGATAGCTCCAGTCGGGCGAGTGCCCCAGCCGGGCGAGTGCTCCAGCCGGGCGAGTACTCCAGCCGGGCGAGTGCTCCAGCCGGGCGAGTGCTCCAGTCGGGCGAGTGCTCCAGCCGGGCGAGTGCTCCAGCCGGGCGAGTGCTCCAGCCGGGCGAGTCCTCCAGCCGGCCGAGTACTCCAGCAGAGCGAGTACTCCAGCAGGGCGAGCTGGGCGGGTGTCGGCCTCCCACTGCACTTGCCCCCTGAAATGGGGTCGGGACGAGTGCCGGCCTCCCGCCGCACCCGCCCCCTAGGGTAGGGTCTAGGGCGAGTGTCGGCCTCCCGCCGTATTCGCCCTCTGAAGAGTACACCAAACACTAGTAAGCTAGGCAAATTTTTCTTCCCTCTACTAGTATATTATGCAGATCGACCATCAATTTGACTCTAAGAATGCAAAACCTCCTAAAAGCTTAAAAATGTGTAGCAAGTCTTGCGCCTTCCTGGGGACTCCACTCTGCGAATACGAGGTTGTACAATCATAATGTCTGATGATCAAAATAAAAGATAAACTCCCGGAGTAGGAGATAGTGTCTCCAATAGTGCGGGGACTAGACTATCACATAGAACTCTCTATCATAATTCGAGTATTTCTATATGAAATTATTCAGTTTCCCACAGAAGAAAGAAATTGGGTAGCATTCTCGGCTACATACTGATGGGGATCCATCATATCATGCACCAAAAGGGGTTCGCCACAAGGTGAAACCCACGTTTGTGTTCTCGCGCAGGAGGGATTGATCGAATCGTCGATCCGACTCCGTGGATGCATCCGGATCCGCGTCGTGAATCATTTTCATATATTACTTTGTTTTTTTTGCATTTTATTTAATGTATTTGAGTGGTCCCACCTCCGAACAATTATAGTTGTCGATGGTGGGATATCTTAGTTGTCTTTTTGTTATAAATAGGATGTTAGTGGGCTGATTTAGGGCATTGCGGAATTTGAAGAACCTATTCCCGGATTCCCGTGATCATCTCACGGTGCCGAATCCATGGAACCCTAGGTGACAACTCCTATGTGTGCAACTTCCTCCCCAAGGTACCCCCAAGCCCTAAGCCTCTTCTCACCCCCCCCCCCCCAAATCCTCTTTTGCAGCCCCTACCACCCCCAAACATTTGGCTGACTGCTAGTCCAGCCTCCCCCTTGTCAGCCGACCCTCCCTCTCCAGCAGCCCCTTTGCAGTCGCCGCCCGTAACTCCTCCAAGCAGCCCCACCGAGGCTGCAGCCCCCCTTTTCCCTCTGCCGCTGCACCTTCCCCCACACTCCAGGCCACTGTCGCTTCCCCCCTTCCTTCCCCACGGCAGCAAGCCATCTGTCTCCCCTCCCTACTCTTGTGGAGCCACCCATCCCTTTTACCAGATCTGTCCAAATCTGGACCTCTCGGTCTGGATCGAACCCCATATCTTCCCCCACCACATTTACAGCCTGGATCCGCTCCAAAGCGCCGGATCCATCCCCTCCTCGCCCGGATTCATCTCTACCTAGTCGAATCAACTCATTTATGACCTGATCCTGCCTTCCACCACCGAGGTCAATCACCTACATTGTTCCCCGCCTCAGGTTCCACATTGGGTCGCCGTCAAAACGTATCCAGATCTAAAGTCTTCGTTGTCTTGGTCAGCTCACTATTTGGTGAGTTTTGTTGTATTGGACGATTATTTTTGCACTTGTTTATTAGATTTGATGCTTTATTTGCTTGGATACTTTGTCGGTGGAAAGATCGCTTCAATTCGCTTGTGACTTGTAGGTGGGATTCATTCGCCGCGCGCTTCGTCTTGGCCCTCCGAGCGAAAGAAAGTCGTTGAATGTTTGTTTGTTGAAGCTACTTCTCTGCTTTAAATTATTGTTGTGTGGGTTAAAAATTTTCTTTTGCTTGTATTAATTTGTCACCGTCATAGACGGAACCAAGGCATATAGATTTAGGTTAGTGTGTATGATCTCATTTTCATCCCTAGAGGTCTTGGATTTGTGTGCCCCTTAGCCTACCCTACATCACATATGCTTCCAAAGCCAACACCATATGCATTTCCTGCTACCTCAAGTGTCTTACTGAAAATAGTCTCAAAACAAGGGGAGTTGTCAACTTCTCTCTATCTCTTCAAATGCTCTCATGATTGTCTTGTTTCACTGAAAATCTCCATTACAAAGGCAACTCGTAAATGAGTCATAATAGTGCTAAATCCCTTAACAACCCTCCTATAGAATGTGGCAAGTTCATGAAAGCTATGAGCCTCACGAATAATCTTAAGGACGGGCAACTCATGAATGAACTTAACCTTATAATGGTCAATGGATACTCCAAAGGAGACGCTGAATCCAAGGAAATGGACTTGCTCCGACATAAAGGTACACTTCTTCGAATTAGTAAAGAACTTCTTGTGAAGAATATCGAAGAGGAATCATAAAAAAGAAGCTGGTCGGAATGGGTGTGGATGTAGAATGGGATGTCGTCAAACTAAACAATCAAAAGCTTGCTTATGTATGGTACCCACTACAGAGGTCAATCTTCGAAAATTTTTGGCATCGGCCATCGTACCAAGGTCATCGAGTCGGGGAAGTGATACTCCATAGTAATCTTATTTATCTCTCTACTATCGATACATACGTGTCATTGGTCATCCTGGGGTAAGAAGGGCGGAGACCCAGTAATGATTCAGACTTTGGCAAATAAACTGCTTTTTCAATAAATCATCAATTTGTCGATTGAAGTCAATATAATCATCAAGATTCATATGATAAAGTGGGAGGTTCAGCAAAGACACTCCCAAAATAATATCAATGACATGTTGAATATCCCGCAAGGGCAGCAAATCGTTAGGAAGCTCATCAAGCATGTCTATGAACTCATCAAGGATGGGACGGAATTCAAGTGAGGCGAAAGGGTGCATGTAAGGATCTCAATTGTAATAGCATTGGCCACTACATAGACAATGTCAGAATTGATGTTCTCTCTCAGAAACTCGCTCCTCGAGATATAAGGAATTTTGAGGAGCTCGTGCTAACAGAAAGCTTAACCAAACCCTTGGACTAATCCTTAGATTGGGTTGGTGATAGGTTGAGCTTTTGACCCTTGTCATGAAATACGCATGTGTTTGATATGCCAAAAATATGAGACAGGGTGGTCGTAAAGTCAGGGTCTCATTAACAGCATGTAAACTACATTCATTGGAATGACATTGCACCATACACAATCCTCAAAAGACATAAGACTGATTGGTACCAGATACCGTTGAGTGACTTGGATCGCAGTCTTGTTGACTCGAAAGATTCGGTAAGGATGTGGGTGCAATTCCGCTATCACTTTCCTCTGCTTCAGCCCCTTCTGAGCAATGATGTTCACGCAACTCTCACAATCAATGGCTAAATTGCAAGGGCCGCCTGTGCAAAGGAAGTAGGTATAGATATAGTTGTGCATGGTATGCAAAAGACATTTAATAACTCCCATCTTGAGGGATCTCTCGGGTCAGTCTACCAACCGTCCTCAACGACGATTAGAATCTCCTCCTCAAGAGTCTCAATCTCAATACTAGACACGACTTCCTCATCAATAAGCAGATTTCTCATGGGTTACTAGTGTACTACTTCTCCATGTGGCCTCTGTCAGAGCATCTATAATAGTGATTCCCCCGGGTTTGGGAGTTTTGGGAATGACTGCCTTTGTGTCCATAGGTGCACAAGTTAGTGTATCAGTAGTAGTAGTAGTAGGCTAGATAGGCTAACTAAAGATCGAGTTGTCAGGTCATGAGGCGTCCTGCTTCGGACCTAAGGAATGCAGGTATTGCTCATACTCTAAGGTGAGCTGATATACCTGCTCGATCGTCTTTAAATGATGGGAAATCAATTACCCATAAATGTCAGATTAAAAACATGCCCATAAGTGGGACGCGGTCGCAACGACCTCCTATTGTGTTGTTCCTCGCGGTAAGCTGATCAAAACGAGACATACTCAGCTACAGAGAGGGTCCCCTATTGTAAGACGTACGTATGATCTATGACCTAGTTCCTATAAGAGTAAGTTCATCAAAACGAGAGATATACTAAGCTATAGAGAGGGTCCCCTATTGTAGGACGTATGGCTGATCCATGACTTGGTTCCTATAAGATGTGAGAAGATACTTATCTTTAATTCTTTGATTCATATCACCTCATCGATGATTGGGTGGTATCTCTCTGACTTCCTCGCTAAACTCTTTCAGCAAATCTTCACTTGCCCATGAAGCTTCATCCTGGCAAATCAAACACGTTGTTCACCAGTAATCTTATAACACTCGAAATATTGGTTCATGTTTAGGATCTAATCCATAAAAGCCTTTGGATTCACTTGATCATCGAACGGAGGGACATCGAAACGAATGTTACGAATAATGTCATCCTCAATGAGAAGAAATCCCCGTTGAGGCTCCTAATAATTGTCACAAGACTCATCCCGGGTCCCGACCATTGTTGTATCGTCCTAGTATTGGATCTCTACGGAGGGGCGACGGTTGGTGATGAAACTTCTCCTTGTGACGGGGGCACCTATCGGGGATGTGTCTCAGACGACCCATCTCAAGGGAGAAATCTCCTTGTGACAGTTGGTGATGATCGTAGGCATGCTTAGGGACCCATCTCAAGGGTGGAATAGGATTCTAAGTGTAGAAATCTCTAGCAGGACGCTCTGGGGGAGTGGAGCTTCGCGAGCCTCTTCAGAGTGACCTTTTTGCATGTATTTGCTTCCTTCCTCAATCTTATACGAGACATGTTCATTGGTCGGGTCCATGGCATAGCATAACATGGGGTTGGGGCGTTAAGTGACATTTAGGGTAAAAGATAACCATATTCAACATAAACAAAATGACAGCCGATGAAATTATTCTTATAGAAGATGAAAAGAAGAATAAGTATCAAGTCAAATTACCCCAAAGAGAATACCAAAAGCCCGCATATACTGAATGAAGAACCCTAGAGCATTCCACTGAGGCCCTTCCCAGAAATCTTGCTCCAACCCAGGAAGCTCCGGAGGCGGCCCCGTGGAATACACAATTTCTCCTTCTATTTCGCTGCTGAACTCGATAAAAGAAGCCCGCGCATCAATCTCCTTCCCCAACGCCTCCCCGTCCAATTCCTTCGTGGCGCCGACCCCGTCTTTACCGCGCTTCTCGAGCCTGCGAGTACGCGAGTCAAGGCCCTTTCTCGAGCGAGCGATGAGGGCAGCTCTGCGATCTTGGAGGAAAGGGAGAGCGGGAAGGAGAGTGAGGGTCGGAAAGTGAAGGAGGAGCTGGGTAGGAGGAAGTTGCTGGAGGCGGAGACGACAGCCCGGCCGTTGTTGTAAGTGAGAAGGGTCATCGCCGGCAGTGTGCCGGAAGGAGATGGCAAGAGGGGACACAGAGAGTGGGAGCGGAAAAAAAAAGATTTGGGAGGGAGCGGATAAGAGCAGATTTCTGTCTCGCTTTCTTTTCTTTTCTTTTCTTTTTCAAAAAAATAAATGATAAAATAGTCTATTTTTTTTCTGAGCGAAAGGAAATAATTTGGAACGGGAGTCGGGACACCGGTCAAAAATGTGACATGTGTCCCTCTGAAAAATGATTTTAACTAATCAAATTTCTCATTTTTAAAAAAAAATAAACTATAAAATATTAATCATAACTTTTTTTTTACCATCATTTTAATATTTTATTTACCTATAAAAAAAATTATTATTCTTTTTTATTTATGTTTAAATTTTATTACTTTTTAATTTAAAAATAAAAATATATTAATAAATATATAATAATTTTAATTCATTCGTGTTGATACGAATCATATTTCGAGCGATTCAGTGCTGACTTAAAATCAACTCGAAATTATATTCGAGTCAAATTGAATATACTCAAATTGAATCGAATCAATTTTAATCAATCCGATTCTGCTCAATTTTCAAGCGATTTCGAGTTTCGAATAATATGTTCAGCCCTAATTTCCCTCTTTATTCTCTCGCGTGGATCTCTCGAATTATCCATCGGCCTTGGAGAAAATAGGCGCCGGTCTTGGAGAAGAGGATTTCAACTGATCTTGGAGGAGATGATATGTTGGGTTTTATGTCGGATTTATGATTGCGACCTCCGGTTGCAGAGTTCAGAGGAACTGATTTGGGCTTGACTTTGTTTGGCTTAGTCGGTGTTGGAGTTGATGTGGTGCGGGCGTGGCGGCAACGGCGCTTCTCTCCAGCGGTGGGGCTTGGTGTCAGAGGCGTGTGTGGGTGCAGTTGGCCTCGACAATACTTCTCTGGTAGTGGCAGGTGGTTTGGCCGTCATCCGTCGACGAAAGTTCCCGGTAAAACTTGTGCGTCCGCTGTGCTAGCGGATTGCAGTCCTTATTATTTTATCTCTTGCGGATCGATCGAGTCTGCCTTCTTTCTGATGTATTCTGCAACGGACGTCGGTATATTTCTTCATAATTTCTATTGTTGTAGTCATAGTATTTACATTTGTACAGTTTGTTCAGATTCCAGCTTATACATTTTTGTCTAAGTTGTATTTATTTGGTTGAAGTTAAGGAATAGTTTCCGCATTATATCCTAATATTTGTCAAAACGGATCTGTGATGTGTAATACAATTTTGTGAAATGATTATTATTCATTACGTTGTTTCAAATTTCAATTAAATTTTTTCAATTAGTTCTAGTGTTAGAATATTTAGTTTAAAGTGACAGTTTATACTTCTGGAATATATATATATATATTTAAGAAGATCTCCCTCATATTTCACTAACCAAATCTATCAGCATAAAATGTCTAATTTTCATACAAAAATTTCTAAAATTTAAATTGAAGTCATAGGAATTTCATAACTAGGAGAAAAAAAACAAAGCTTAGAAACACAAACAGTGTCTAACAATGATACAATCAGACCGTCCATCAAAGCAAACTCTAGAGAAAAATCTTTTCCAAGATAGGCGACCCAACAAAAGAAGCATAGAAACACAAACAATGTCCGTATTATATGCTCATTTTTGCGACGGGTGCAGATGTCTTATCGTAGTCGATGTTATAAGTTTGGTTGTACCCCTTTGCTACCAGTTGTGCTTTGTAGTGCTCGATCCGTCCTTCTAGGTTTTGTTTCATATTGAAATCTCACTTGCACTCAATTGCTCTTTTCCCTGGTGGTAGCGACACGATATCTCAGGTTTTGTTCTTCTCCAATACTTCAAGTTCTTATAGCATTACAGCTTTCCATCGAGGATCCTCCTTACCAACCTGTCAATACTTAGGAATAGAAACAATGCCCAAAGATGTAATGAATGTTTCATGCGCAGGGGATATATGGGAGTAGAAAACAAATTTGGTAATGTCATATGAAAAGTCATATCGACCAGTGAGACCCTCGCATTCTTGCGGGTACTTCGTCTTACCGACAAGGGAGTGTGAGTAGAGAGATAAGAGGTTATCTTACCTGGGATGTCTGAACTTGTAGTGGATGGTGCAGGTGTCTCAAGGATTGGTAGGCATAGGCAAGAGACCTGACACAGGTGGCAATGTAGGCATTATAGTCTCGCTCGGCTGCCTTTTTCTCGTATACACTCCTAACTCCTCCTGAATCTGAGGTCCATCATCAACAATTCTCTCTCCTTAAGAGTCGATTCTGTTGGCACAGGTGCCAATGGGATACTCATTATCCGTTTCTCACCACCACGATAATCCTCCCCCTCTTGTCTCATATTTTCTTCACCAAATGGTTCTCCGAGAGTCGAGTCAATAGAAGAGTAATATGACTCAAGCTCTCTGAACGTGGCATCCATGCTGATGAATAACTTTCTCTCTGCCAGAATCCAATATGCATACCCTTTTTGGGTAGCTGAATACCCAACAAAAACACACTTCAGGGCCCTCGGATCCAGCTTTCTCACATTTGGTCTTTTGTTGTGCACAAAACACATACAACCAAAGGTTTTGATGGGAAGACTATCTTCACTCTTTCCTCGTAGTAGACCAATCAGAGACTTTTGATCCAATACTTACGAAGGCATCTGATTTATTAAATAGGTTGTCGTTAGCACAGCTTGTCCCTATAAGTACTTCGACACTTTCATTACTATCATCAAACTCCGAGTTACTTCCAGAAGGTGTCTGTTCTTTCGTTCCGCTACTACATTACACTTTGGTGTATACAGACAAGTGGTTTGATTTTGACTCCTTGTGAGGACAAGTGTAACATCTCCATCAGTCGCATGATATATAACAGAGGGTCCGGTTGGGGGCCCACATCATATCCCACATACAGTCGGCGGAGATACATATTAATATCAAAACTAAACTATGTGAATCTTAACATAATACACAAAAGTCATTATCGTCGTCGATAATTACTGTCATCCGGCGACAGTTAACAGTACATTAAAACTGTTTTGGCTTTAAGGCCTTACAACTGTTGTCTTTTACAAAAGTATTTTCATACATCGGCATGCATACCAACCACACATGAAAACACTAAAAAGCCTTTGCTTGGCCTTCGAGGGCCGGCATAACAACAAGGGCAGCACCCCGTAATTTCCCGCTCGGCTCTCCAGCACCTGCACAGGGACAATCCGCCACAAGGACGGCAAACAAGGCAACGGTCAGCTTTCAGCCAACCAAATTATAACGACCTTACCTCATAATCGGGGCAGCGGTATTCCTTCCCTGCGGGCATAATATTTAAACAACAGATATATCACAAGGAGTTGCACTTAAGCACCAATCAATATATCACAAATGAATGCCTCCATGGCCAAACGTTTCGTGCACTCAGGGCACATTATCGGTGTACCGGATTTCTCCGGGTCCCACCACCATCCACAGTCCCAGACTTGATGGTATACTTGAGCATTTCAGTCTTTCCGGCACTGGGCCTAAGACTCACATCATGTCAACGACGAAAGCAGTTACTTTACGCAATTTTGTCTGAACGACATAACGTGGGTATAGTTCAGCTCATTCTCGTTGCTCAAATCGCCATGTCAACGCTGATGGTCCCAGCCATCATGGTGAACGACAAGATGCGTCAGCCTCCCCTTTCCCGTTCGACTCTCTGGCCTTTCCTCGACTACCGCCCACCGGGTCCCCAGGACCAGAGCCTGCAATCAATACACAATGGTACTCACGGACATAGTTGGGCACCCAGGCTCACAGCTCACCTGCTAGCCCTTCGGTCTCCGAGAGACGGGCTCTGCAAGTTCAAAGCTATCTGGAAGCTATCGCTTGGGATAGCCACTATTATCTGGCATTAGCGACAGAACTCTCATCTGTCTACAAACTCAGCTATAACTGGAACATCTGTCAAGAAAACCTTGCAACATCCTGTAGTGCCAGAAACACTGGACTTTCACATCAATCAGAGCTCACCAAGAGCTATCTCCAGCGATACTCGTTGTCTCCTAGCGACATCTAACAGTTATGCAAACTGCGAAACATTCTGGGTATTTTCCTAGAGCACCCCCCAGTACTTACTGCTACTCTCTTTTCACAGGTACAATCCACAGACCCCGTAAACTACATGTTTATACCCGGAACCTTCTCCGGCACGCAAAAGAAAACATCACCAATCCAGATCACCCTGTCCGGATGGGCTTCACACAACATGCATTTTCCGTACTGCGATTTCCGGATCTATATGCAAAACCAAACCCGGGGATACTACGTATCGACCCATCGGAATCCACTCGATTCTCTACCTTTTGGTGGGGATTCCATGCATATGCAAAAAGTAGGACTTCACTTGTCCAAGAAGAAAGATCATTACCCATGTAGTTTTCTTCGTAGTCATGAACGAGCTTTCTATCCGGATGGGAAGGAGCGTCTTGCTTTCCTCATCTCGGAGCTAGCCTCAGTTCTTGCTTCCGACCACAAAATCTCCTTCATCAATCTTTGATAAGCTCAACCTCAGCCCAAGCCTTTTTCCTTAGCTCCTTCAAAGAGAGCTTGAAGATGAAGAGATAGAGAGAGAGAAAAGTAAAATGAGATTACTCTCCACATCCCCTCTGGTTAAGTGGTCTCAGGATTAATCTAAGTCACAAACTCATTTCATCAAAAGGAAGCAAATGCCAAGATTTCAGCTAACAAGTCAAACAAAATGATATCGCCGCGCGATATCGGCTATCGCCTAGCGATAACAATAGTAACCACCTTGACCACCGCTTTTCGGCCACCGTCCGGCCATCTGACATGTGTCAAACCACACGTGGCAGTATCGCCTAGCGATACCTAATGTCGCCACGCGATAGCTCACTCCACGATTCGTCGAAAGCAACGAGTGTGTTGAGTCCACTCAACGCTTCATTGACAGTGTTGAGTGGTATCGTCGCGCGATACCGACTATCACCACGCGATAGTTTCTTACTCAACGATTCTTCGAGTTTACTCGATGCTCAAAAGCGTTGAGTGCGTCGAATGTTAACGCTATCGTCAGCGATACCCACTGTCGCCCGACGATAGCTACCAAAAGTTATGTTTCCATTTTGGAGTATTACAAACCTCTCCTTCTTATAGAAATTTTGTCCCGAAATTTACGTATCTGTAGACAATAAAAACAGTAACTAATATGGTACAAGATATTTGTTCTTTCACAAAACAATGTCTTAACATTACTTTACAAACAACTCCGGAAACTCATCGTGCATGTTTTGCTCATGCTCCCATGTAAGTTCTTCTCGGCCACAATTGTCCCAACGGACTTTGACCACCCCGATTGTTTTGTTTCGTAGCTACTTGATTTTTGTATCCTCGATCCGAATGAGACTAACCTTCGTTGTCAGCCCACCTTCGACCGGTACTTGATCATCCGCGATCACTTAAGTTGGCTCTTTCACAGCTTTTTGAAGCACCGATATGTGAAACACATCGTGCAAGCCACTTAGCTTCGTTGAAAGAGCTAACCGATAAGTAGTTTATCTAACTCGTTCAACCACTTCAAACGGTCCAAGATACATCGGACTCAACTTTTTCAAGCGTTGAATCCTAGACACGCCTTTGAATGGCTTGATCTTTAAATATACCCAATCGCCCACCGTAAATTCCACATTTCGGTGTTTAGCATTGTAGTATTTTGTCTGCCTATCTTGGGCTACCAGTAGCCACTCACATATCAAGCAGATAGTCGAATTTGCATCTTCGACTTCCTTCTGCTTATACCACTTTGATTCTCCTATTTCCGCTCAAGCTAAAGGAGTACGACACTTCCTACCGTATAAATTTTGAATGGGCGCCAACTGAATACTAGCTTGATAACTATTATTATAAGCAAACTCGATCATATACAGATGGTCCTCCCATCTCTTCCCGAAATTCAAGACGCACATCCGGAGCATATCCTCCATTGTTCTGTTGGTTATTTCAGTATGACCATCCGTCTAAGGATGAAAGACAGTACTGAACTTCAGTTGAGTACCCAACAACTGGTGGATTAGCCTCCAATCATTCGAAGTAAAGCGCCAATCTCGATCACTGACGATGTTACGAGACACAATTGCAAGCGTAATATATTGTCCACGTACAACTTAGCTAATTTTTCCACTGATTTGTCCATCTTGTTCGGTATGAAGTCTGATACCTTTGTCAATCGATCAACGATCACCCACACGGCATCGTTTCCGCTCTGTGATCTCGACAATCCGTGCACGAAATCCATAGAGATATCATCGAACTTCCACACCGGAATTGGTAATGACTTCAGGAAAACTTCAGGTTTCTGACATTCCGCTTTTACCAAGGTGCAAATCTGACACTTTGTCAAGTAAAGAGCTATGTCTTTCTTCAAACCTGGCCACCAGAACATCTCTTTCATGTCCTTGTACATCGTTGTGCTCCCTTGGTGAATTGAGTACTTCGTAAAGTGTGTCTTATACATCAATTCCTCCAGTAGTTTACCCACATTCGGGACGCACAAATGACCATCTTTTCTAAAAAGGCCGTCTTCCATGGATAACTGGGAATTTGTCTCATCCACTACATAGCACTTCATACTCTCATCGTGCTTCGTTGCTCACCGAACCCTATCTGCAAGGTCATATTGTACCTCTGTCCAGTTCATGCATGCATTAACAGTCGAATTCTTGTCAACACAAGAAATATTTAAGGCCTCCAACTTCTGGATCAGACGCTCATCGTGCATCTACAACCAACTTACCCTTAACAGAGCCCGTCGACTCAAGGCATCTGCGGCTACATTTCTCTTCCCAGTAGTATAGTGTATCTAGAAGGTATAAAACCTGAGGAATTTCATTCACCTCTGCTGCCGCATATTTAGATCTTTCTGATCTAATAAGTATTTCAGGCTCTTATGGTCTGTGAAGATGTCAACTTTCACGTCATATAAATAATGACACCACAGCTTCAGTGTAAATATCACATCTGTACAACATCATATTCGCTGGGTGGGACCTAGACACCCCAAGGACCAGGGTTGGGCTAGCATTGGGCTAGCCTTAGGCTAGCTTTAGGCTAGAAGTCGGAGTAAACATTTTTGGCAAAGAGGGTTCCCGCCCGGGGCATGTGAGAGGGCTTGTGCCTGGGTAAGTGGGATGCCCTTAGGGTTGGCGTTGAGTGAGGTTTTGCCACTCAACGTAATTTTGACTTCGGCATTGAGTGAGGCATTGTCACTCAACGCCCAGCAGTTCCCGATGTTGAGTGGGGCTTCGTCACTCAACGCCCAGTAGTTCCCGGCGTTGAGTGAGGTGCCGAGAGGGCTCCCTCCCGGGGCATGCTAGAGAGCTTGCGCCTGGATAAGTGGGATGCCCTTAGGGTTGGCGTTGAGTGAGGGTTTGCCACTCAATGCCCTTTTGCTCTTGACGTCGAATCTGGTTCTGTGGAAAGCCTACATAGTAGCGGAAGGGCTTCCGCCCGGCAGGGTCCAGGGGTAAATTATCTGAATGCCCTTTGGCTTGCATTTAGCTTCTCCGAACAGCCGAGTTACGTTGTTGGCATGGCAAGGTGTGATGTAAATATCCCTTTAAAGCAGCGGAGTTACACTGATGGTAGATCAGATGCAAAAAATCTATAAATAATCCCACAGTGTACCTCAGAAAGAAAGAGCTTTCATATTTTCTAAAATCCTTCTAGTGCTTTCTAAGGTACTCCTATCCCAACAATTGGCTTTGGAAGAGAAGTGATTAGAGATCTTCCGGGTTAGAGGAGGGTCCTCCCAGCTAAGGCTTAGGGTCAGTTCCATGTTCTTTATTGCTAGTCAAGGGTCAAGGTTTGGGAGAAATAGGTGTCAGCTACACCCAAGATCTTAACTCTCGTCGAGGCCAGTTTTTGGCTTCAACAACAGCCGCCAAATCCAAGTCATGGACTGGATAATTCCACTCATGCACTTTTAACTGGCATGAGCCAAAAGCAATAACTTTTGCAAACTGAAGAAGAGCACAGCCTAAGCCGCTCTCTAAAACATCACTATAGAACTCATATCTGTCTGTACCACATGACGAACTCAAAATAGGCACCATGATCAAACGACTCTTTAGCTCCTCAAAAGCTCGCGCACACTCAGGCGTCCAAACGAACTTCTGATCTTTCGTCTTCAGCGTAGTTAGAGGTAAGGCTATCCGCGAAAAGTTCTCTATGAAGCGCCTGTAGTAGCCAGCAAGCCCAAGGAAATTCCCGACTTCCGCTACAGAAGACAACACAAGCCACTCTCTTATCACAACTATCTTCGCCGGATCCACCACAATACCTTCTCTACTAACCACATGGTCAAGAAAAGCCACTGATGATAGCCAAAACTCGAACTTTGAGAACTTGGCATAGAGTTTGTTTCTCCTCAGGGTGTGCAAAACTATCCGCAAATGATTTGCATGATCTTCTTTGGACTGAGTGTACACTCACTGGCAAAATACACTGGCTTGCCACAAGTGTAACATGTGAGCAAGCCTTGCCCTGAAGTTGCTTCAGAAGTGTAAGTAGAAGGAGCCTGTCCAGAATACTTGGTCTTCTTACCTCATCTCTTGTGGTAGTCAGACTTTCCAGGATGCGACATTTTGAACTCGAGCTTTGTCACAGCCAAGTCCATCTTGCCCTGCACCCTTGTCATGTCTTTTTCTAACAAATGAGCTGTATTCACCAACACTTGGAAACCTTGGTTCATCGGCCCCGAGAGCAATAACCTCAGCTTATATCGCAATCCCTCGTAGAACCTATTGGTTTTACGCTCGTCGTCAGAAATGTAGACCCTGCATAACGTCCTAACCTAGTAAACTCATGAAGGTAATCATCCATACTACTCTCGCCATGAGTCAAATGCTGGAACTCATTTTCCATGGCAATTCACAATGACGATGGTAGATGCTTTGCCAGGAACAGTCTCGAAAACTCCTCCATCGAGACCTTTGATAGTCATCTGCCCGCGAAGTGGTGTAACTCCAACTCATCCCACCAAAGCTGAGCCTCTCCTTCCAACAGGAAAGTGGCCAAGGTGACCTTTTGTCCCTCCTCTGTCTCAATCGCCGCTAATATCCTCTTGATGCGCGAAAGTCATTCCTCTGCCTGCGTTGGGGATCCTATACCCATAAATGTAGGCGGACTAAAGCGCATAAAGTGCTTTAACTGCCGTTCAGTCGCCCTATTCTCAACCAAAGCCTCAGCAGACACTTGTCTATCAACTACAGGCTCGGCTACTCTAACCTAAACTGGCACCATCGCAGGTCGCACCTGCCTAGTCGGTTGTGCATTAATCATTGCAAACACTACCTCAGCAACTAAGCATACTATTTTCACAGACGGAGGTATAGACACAATAGCTGGTGTCACACTCTCAACGGAACGTTGGGGTTCAGACTGCCCCTCACCACTTCTAGTCACCAATACGTGTAAAATACACAAGTTAGGGACTACGCAAAAGGCAAACAACAATCAATAGGAACGCACTGGTTCCTCAAACATGTCTATTTTCATTCTTAAGTGAACATTCTTGAGTTCATCTTGTGTTATAACGGTAAGCACAAACACGTGCTCGTCACCCCTAAAAAGAATTCGACATGAATTCGCAGAAGGAAAACTAAGACAAGTTGATACCAAAATTGTAACATCTTCATCCGTCACATGAAATATAATAGAGGGTCCGGCCGAGGCCCCATGCCATATCCCACAGACAGTCGGCGGAGTTATGTATTAATATCAAAACTAAACTACACGAATCTTAACTCAGAGCATTCTAACGGAAGTTTTGAAGGGTAACAGTTTAACTCAAGCACAAACGAATGTTCACTAATATATATATATATATATATATATATATATATATATATATATATATATATATATATATATATATATATATATATATATCAGGAATGTGACAACATAATACACAAAAGTCACTATCGCCGGCGATAGTCACTGTCGCTCGGCGACAGTTAACAATACATTAAAACTGTTCTGGCCTTAAGGCCTTACAACTCTTGCCTTTTACAAAAGTATTTTCATACATCGACATGCAGACCGACCATACATGAAAATATTAAAAAGCCTTCGCTTGGCCTTCGAGGGTCGGCATAGCAACAAGGGCAGCACCCCGCTATTTTCCGGTCGGCTCTCCAGCACCTACACAGAGACAATCCACCATAAGGTCGACAAATAAGACAACGGTCATCTTTCAGCCGACCAAATTATAACGACCTACCCCATACCCGGGACAACGGTATTCCTTGTCTGCAAGCATAACATTTAAACAACAAATATATCACAAAGAGGCGCACTTAAGCACCAATCAATATATCACAAACGAATGCCTCCACGGCCAAACGTTCCATGCACTCAGGGCACATTCTCGGTGTCCCGGATTTCTCCGTGTCCCACCACCATCCACAGTCCAGTACTTGATGGTATACTTGAGCATTCCAGTCTTTTCGGCACGAGGCATAAGACTCTCATTATGTCAACCACGAAAGCCAGTTACTTTATGCAATCTAGCCCGAACGACATAACGCGGGTACAGTTCAGCTCCTTCCCATTACTCAAATCGCCAGGTCAACGCCAATGGTCCCCACCATCATGGTGAACGACAAGACGCGGGTCAATCTCCCCTTGGGTACCCAGGCTAACAGCTCACCTGCAAGCCCTTCAGTCGCCGCGAGATGGGCTCTCCAAGTCCAAAACTATCTGAAAGTTATCGTCAGTGATAGACACTATCGCTGGCATTAGCGACAGAACTCTCATCGGCCTCCAGACTCAGCTACAACTGGAACATCTGTCCAGAAAATCCTGCCGCATCCTGCAGTGTCAAAAACACTGGACTTTCACATCAATCAGAGCTCACCGAGAGATATCACCAACGATACTCGCTGTCTCCCGGTGACATCCAACAGTTATGCAAACTATGGTACTTTCTGGGTATTTTACTGGAGCACCCCCCAATACTTCATGTTACTCTCTTTTCACAGGTGCAACCCAAAGACCCCATAAACTACTCGTTTACACTCGGAGTCTTCTCTGGCATGCAAAAGAAAACATCACCAATCCAGACCAACCTGTCTGGATGGGCTTCACACAGCATGCCTATTTTGTACTGCGATTTCTGAATCTTTATGAAAAACTAAACCCGGGGATACTACGTATCGACCCATCAGAATCTCCTCGATTCTCCATCTTTTGGTGGGGGATTCCATATATATGCAAAAAGAAGGACTTCACTTGTCAAAGAAGGAAGATCATTATCCTTGTAGTTTTATTCGGAGCCACGAACAAACTTTTTATCTGGATGGGAAGGAGCGTCTTGCTTTCCTCGTCTTGAATGGATCTAGCCTCAGTTCTTGCATCCGACCACAGAATCTCTTTGACCAAGTTTTGCTAAGCTCAGCCTCATCCTAAGCCTTCTTCCTTAGCTCCTTCTTCCAAGAGAGCTTGAAGATGAAGAGAGAGAGAGAAAAGTAAAATTAGATTATTCTTCACATCCCCTCTGGTTAAGTGGTCTTGGGATTAATCCCAGCCACAAACTCATTTCATGATCAAACAGAAGCAAAGACCACGATTTCAGTTGACAAGTCAAACAAAATGATATCACCGCGCGATATAGTCTATCGCTTGGCGATAGCGATAGTAACCAACTTGATCACCGCTCTTCGACTGCCGTCCGACCATTTGACACGTGTCAAACCACACGTGGCGGTATCTCCCCACTATACCCAATGTCGCCACGCGATAGCTCACTCGACGATTCGTCGAAAGCGTCGAGTGCGTTGAGTCCACTCAACACTTCGTTGAAAGCGTTGAGTGCGTTGAGTGGTATCGTCGCGCGATACCCACAATTGCCACGCGATAGTCCCTTACGCAATGATTTTTCAAGTTTACTCAACGCTCAAAAGTGTTGAGTGTGTCGAGTGTTAATGCTATCGCCAGTGATACCCACTGTCGCCCGGCGATAGCTACCAAAAGTTCTATTTCCATTTTGGGGTATTACAACAAGTACTCTCCAAATGCTCTGTTAGTGTACTCTGTCTCATTGTCAGACCTTAACACCTTTATGAATGTACCATGTTGAGTTTGAACCCCTTTATGGAAATCCTTGAAACAATCAAAAACACCACTCTTATTTTTCATTAGATAAAGCCAAGTCACACGAGCGAAACAATCAATGAATGACACAAAATACCAAAATCAATTCACAGTTGGTGTGGGGTATAGCCCCCAAGCATCAGAATGTACCATATTAAACGAATAAGGACACCTACTACCAGAACCAAAATAAGAGTTTCTGGTATGTTTTCCCAGTTCACATGCATCAAATACAAGTTTGTTACAATTAACTTTTTCACACAAATTGGGATACTTTTGTTTCAAAGTCAAAAAGGATTTATGACCTAGACGTCGGTGATGAAGTAGGAGTAAGTCCTCTATGTTAAAATTCAACAAACCGCAGACGCCCCCTTGGATACCCTGTTGAAAACTCAACAAACCGGAGGAGGATACGCCCACTTATAATGTTGAAAGTTTCCTGGATCGTGGAGTTAGTGTTGGGTTTCTCTATAGGGTTGGCACAACGCTTGTGCACGCAGCGGAAAAGTAAAACATCAAGAAAAACCCAAAGAGATGTGGATCGGGCCATGAACAGTTGAATCAAGAAGTTAACAAAACTAGGCAAAAATTACCTCGGTGGCGTTGAGTCACAACTCAACGGAGATGCTCCAAACTTTATCTGCTTGCTGGTGGCGAGTTCTACGTGGAATAGTATCCACGTTTCTGCAGAAGTCCACACGAGCGGGAGAACACCGAGCTTTCCGTCGCACGGAAGATCGGGATGGAGAAGACCGCACCTCGGCTAATCCACGGACTGCTAGGTCCGCGCCAGGAAGAGCAGCACCAGCGACAGTCGCCGGAGAAAAGGTGGCAGCGGAGCGAACACGGCGGCGGAACTCTTCCGGCGGCGGGATCGGGATCGGCGGAGCGAACGAGCGGAACGTTTCCGTCGGGGTCGATTCGCACAGTAGCCCAAAAAGATATATCACCCGATAAAACCTAAGTGTTCTATTTATACTAGAGGTATAAATAAACCCAGGAAAATCGCTATCCGCAGACCACCCAGAACTAGGGTTCAGAATCGGCGAGTATCAATCGGTGAGAATCGGCGACAATCGGCGAGAATCACTGAGCAGGTTCGGCGAGAATCACTCGACGAGTATCACATTGGATCGGCGAGAATCAGAGTACAATACTCGACGATTCTCGCCGATCGTCGAGCTGCGCTCGACGATTCACAATGATACTCGACGATCGTCGAGCCGCGGTCGACGACAATTGTCAAGGTAGTCGATCGTCGAGAATCAATCATTGATTCTCGACGATTCTCGTCGATCGGCGAGAATCAGGGAGACGATTCTCGCCGATCGGCGGGAATCAGAAGACGATTCTCGACTAATGTCATTGACCCTCGGACGACAAACCTAACCAGCCCTTTAAGGCAACATTTGCCCAACCCGATGATCCTATAAGGCAACACTTTGCCCATAACCCTATTCAGGTCGGTGATTGGTAACCTTTACCAACACAGTCAGTCATCCAATTTCTCCACATCTCTTATGTGCGACCCTGCAGGCTCATATTGCGTTGGCAGTGAGATTACATGTTTGACCACTTCCAGGTCATCATGGTAACTCCAACAGACTCCCACTTGATCTCGAAAGTATCAAACCAAAAACCTCACAAACAATGAGCGGCATCTAGCAATGCATCATTGCTCCCCAAACAATAAGAGTTTATAACTCATAAGCCTTTATGACCAATGTATCAGAGTTGTCTTTGTCCCTTTGTCCCTTACATCCGGATAGAACTAGAGGCATGGACCGTGTCACCCTCGTAATAGCTCAATCCAAGTTTCTTGATCCAGGACGGACTTCTAGAGAATGGTGAGTCCAATATCACATATTGACTCAACCAAGCATGGTCATGCATTTCTCAGTCCAGATCCATCAAGGGGCCCATGGATGCAACTCCTGTCATACAGGAGGACAAATTCCATATCTGCTCACACACAAACACCCAAATGATTCGTAACATGCCCAACAACCACCCTTATCATCAACTTTTCTCAAGGAAGACTTTAGATGGCATCAAAGCACGCTCTTCCTCACTTGATGAATGCTGTGACTTCAGGTCAAAGTACCACAACACCATTGTCAATTGAGACCTACTCGTGACACGATTGGATGACAATCCACAGAGTAGTCTCAGGTTGGGTCTATCCAGTACAACTTGTTCATTAACAAGTACCCACGTGATGACTTGATATCATAATATCATGACCTGTGAGAACCAGTCATCAGTCAACACACGTGCTAGCCTTCATGTATCATCATCACCCTTAGCTTCTATGATGATACTCGACCAGGGACCTTTAAGAATGAAGCTTCAAATAAATCATAGGCTCTCACATTCAAGTCACGTACTTGATGTCCCATGGAAGCGAACATTCTAAGGGTATCTATTATGTTAACATTTAACTATCATATAGAAAAAGACATAATAAAAGAACTTGCCATTAATTATAAAAGAAAAACTAGGTACACAGTTTATAATATGAACAAACAGCCAACAAAATACATATTTACATGCAATCCACAAGATCCTCGCTAGAGTTGATCATTTAGGTATCGTATACTCATCGATCTAATATGACCATCATGCTTTCTCTGCGTGAGAGGCTTTGTCAGCGGATCCGCAATATTTTCCTCAGTCGGCACTCTGCAAATGTTTACATCTCCTCGTTCGACAATCTCACGAATAAGATGAAACCGCCGGAGTATGTGCTTGGAGCGCTGATGAGATCTAGGTTCCTTAGATTGTACAATTGCACCATTGTTATCACAGTAGAGAACTACGGGACCAACAATGCTAGGAACTACATCAAGCTCGCCGATGAATTTCCTAATCCATACAGCCTCCTTCGCTGCATTAGCTGCTGCGATATACTCGGCCTCTGCTGTAGAATCAGCAACTGTCTCTTGCTTGGAACTCTTCCAGCTTACAGCTCCTCCATTCAGGCAAAACACAAAACCTGACTGAGACTTGGAGTCGTCTCTATTAGTTTGGAAGCTAGCATCCGTGTAACCACTTACAACGAGCTCTTCCTCTCCACCATACACCAAGAACACGTCCTTAGTCCTTCTCAAGTACTTCAGGACATTCTTGACTGCAATCCAGTGACACTCACCGGGGTCTGACTGATACCTGCTAGTCATGCTCAAAGCAAAGGAGACATCGGGTCGAGTACATAACATTGCGTACATGATTGATCCAATTACCGAAGCATATGGAATCAACTTCATGCGGTCCTTGTCTTCACAAGACTTTGGACACTGGTCCTTAGAGAGATTCACACCATGAGACATGGGCAAAAATCCTTTCTTGGACTCAAGCATGATGAACCGCTTCAACACCTTTTCGATGTACGTACTCTGGGTCAAACCCAGCAACTTCTTCGATCTATCTCTATAGATCTTAATACCGAGTATATAAGTCGCTTCACCCAAATCCTTCATTGAAAAGCAGTTCCCTAGGTTGTTCTTAACAACTTTCAGGGTAGGAATGTCATTCCCGATCAACAGTATGTCATCTACATACAATATCAGGAAGACAACAATGCTCCCACTGATTCGCTTGTAAACACAAGGCTCATCTTCATTTTTGATGAAACCAAACTCTTTGATTTTCTCATCAAAACAAAGATTCCAACTTCGAGAGGCCTGTTTTAGTCCATAAATGGACTTATTCAGCTTGCATATTTTAGTGGCTTCATCTGGGAATACAAAACCCTCGGGTTGTGTCATATACACTTCCTCAAGGAGGTTTCCATTAAGGAAAGCCGTTTTGACATCCATCTGCCAGATCTCGTAGTCATAATACACAGCAATAGCAAGCAATATCCTAATGGACTTTACCATGACAACAGGGGAAAAGGTCTCATCATAGTCAATACCATGAATTTGCTTGAAACCCTTAGCCACCAGTCACCCTTTGAATGTCTGTACATTCCCATCCATGTCGGTCTTCTTCTTGAAGACCCACTTGCACCCTATGGGTCGTACCCCTTCAGGTGGTTCCACCAAGTTCCAAACTTGGTTTGCATACATGGAGTTCATTTCGGATTTCATAGCCTCAAGCCATTTGTCGGAGTCCGGTCCATTCATAGCCTCTTGGTAGGTTGCTGGTTCATCATCATGATCCATAAGCAACACATTACCTATTTGAGACACGAGAAATCCATATCTCTCAGGCTCAAACCTCGGTCTACCAGATCTACGTAGGACTTGTGTTCCCTGAGCAGGTTCTCTAGCTACAACATCTTGTAGTCCTGACTCAGAATCCAATTCCGGTTCATTCACTACATGTGGTTCTTGAACTTCTTCAAGCTCTACCTTTTCAGTCTTTCTTGATAAGAACTCTTTCTCCAAAAAGACACCAGTCCTTGCGACAAACATTTTGCCCTCAGACGGTAGGTAAAAGTAATACCCTTTCGTTTCCTTAGGATATCCCGCCAGATAACATTTATCCGATTTGGGTTCCAGCTTGTCAGGCATTTGACGTCTCACGTATGCCTCACAGCCCCAAATTTTAATGAACGACATACTAGGACGCTTCCCAGTCCATATCTCATATGGTGTCTTCAGAACCGTTTTCGTTGTAGCGCGATTCAATGTCATTGCAGCAGTCTCTAAAGCAAAACCCCAAAAGGAAACAGGCAAGTCTGCATGACTCATCATCGAACGTACCATGTCTAACAGAGTACGATTTCTCCTCTCAGACACACCATTATGTTGTGGTGTTCTAGGTGGAGTGAGCTGTGATACAATATCACACTCTTTCAGATGATCACGGAACTCATGACTCAGGTATTCGCCACCTCGATCAGATCGGAGTGCTTTAACCCTTTTACCCAACTGGTTTTCTACTTTATTCTTGAACTCTTTGAACTTTTCAAAGGTCTCGGATTTGCACTTCATAAGATACGTATATCCGTATCTACTGAAATCATCAGTAAATGTAACAAAGTAGAAATACCCTCCTCTAGCCATGGAACTCATGGGTCCGCATACATCACTATGTACAACACCCAAAAGATCCTCAGCCCTCTCAGTATAACCAGTGAAAGGAGCTTTAGTCATCTTGCCTAACAAACAAGATTCGCATCGCTCAAATGATTCATAATCAAATGAGTCCAAAAGTCCATCTCTATGGAGCTTGGATATGTGCTTCTCGTTGATATGGCCCAAACGACAATGCCAGAGAAAAGTAGGGTTCGAATCATTTGTTCTTAGTCTTTTATTGTTTTCTACATTACAGATCAGATGGTCCAAGTTCAAAACGTAAAGATCATTAAACAATTGGGCTACAACATAACAAACATCATTCTTAAATATAGAACAACAATTGTTCTTAATTATAAAAGAAAATCCAATCATGTCCAAACATGAAATAGATATAATGTTTCTAGTTATCGCCGGAACAAAATAACAGTTATCTAGTTCTATTACAAGCTCACTGGGCAAAGAAAGACGGTAAACTCCTACGGCTACAGCAGCAACTCTTGCTCCATTGCCGACACGGAGGTCCACCTCCCCTTTACTCAGCAATCTTCTCCTTCCCAGTTCCTGCACATTTGTACAAATGTGAGAACCACATCCGGTATCCAATACCCAAGTTGAAGGAGCAGAAAGGTTTATCTCTATAACGTAAACATTAGAAGCGGAAGTCATACCTCCCCTCAATTTCTGCAGACCCTCAATGTATGAAGGACAGTTCCTCCGCCAATGACCAGCCTTGCCACAATGGTGGCATTTCCCTTCCTTCACCGTGCTCTTCTTTTTCATCAGTGCTGAAGACTTGGGCTCAAGATATGACTTAAGTTCTACCTTCGTCTTCTTGGAGCCCTTGGCTTTGCCCTTGCCCTTATGCACCATCAGTATGGGGCTGGCAGGCTTGGCCTTCTTCATGTTGATTTCGGCAGTTCTCAACATGCCTAGGAGTTCGGGCAGTGTCTTGTCTATCTCATTCATGTTGTAGTTCAAGACAAACTGCTCATAACTGTCCGGCAACGATTGCAGGATCAGATCTGTGGCCAACTCTTGACCAAGAGGAAAACCCAGCCTTTCAAGGTTCTCTATATACCCAATCATCTTGAGTACGTGAGTCCCTACTGAGTCTCGAACTCCCATCTTGCACTGAAACAACACTTCGTGATGTCGAACCTCTCTTGACGAGCCTGCCCTTGAAACATTTTCTTGAGATGCTCGTCAATCTCCTTGCACCCCATGTTCTCATGTTGCTTCTGAAGCTCAGAGTTCATGGTGGCAAGCATAAGGCACTCGACATCCAAAGCATCGTCAGTATACTTCTTATAAGTATCTTTCTCAGCACGGGAAGAGTTCCCGGTCGGCACCTCGGGGGCTTCTTCTTCCAAGACATAGAGCTTTCGCTCTTGCCTGAGAACAATTCTCAGGTTCCTATATCAGTCCATATAATTTGTCCCACTGAGCTTATCCTTCTCAAGGATGACTCTCAGAGACAACGTGGAGTGCGCAACGCTTGCCATGGAATTCTACAAGGATTTATGCAGAATAAAATCAGTACCTAAATTTCAATTACAATTTATTCTAATTAGGACTTCAATTAAAATACTCCCACTATTTTATTCGAAATGATAGCCCTCACTAACAATTCGGAGAGTTCATGCGAGCTACTCTCTTAGTGGACAAGATCCGTATTTCACCAACACAATGAGTCTGCTTTGGCGTTTCTCTCACGATGTGGTTATTTAGGTAGGCAACGCTTGTCAATTGCATCATCATGCAATTCTTGTATGGTTGGTGAACAACTCCTTATTCGCATCCATCATATGGTGCATGCCAACCCTATGCCTCTAGGCACTCAACCTTTGAGGTCACCTAGTTAAGCTGGACCCGATGTCGACAGTGGGATATCACAATTATCCGCTCGCACCCTTACTAAGATAGATTAATGCACCTTGCTTTGGCAAGCCCACATTTCATCGATCGAGCCAGGAAGAGTGTCATCCATCGGAAGGCATCCGAACACTTAATATTAAAAGAAGGGATTTCAATTTTAGGTTAACAGTTAACCATGATCAACATTTGATGTATGTGCACATCCAAAGAAAAACAATTCTACACCACATGCATCCCTTATGTGCACATCCTTACACCATCAACAATTTGATAGAAGGAAGGGCTAAATCTGAACATCCGGAAATTTCCAAATCCTCAGATTTACATGCATTGGACAGAAGGCAAAGACAACTCAACTTAAGCAGTAGACAAGCTCATCTCTCTACGTTGGATTCTAAATCCAAAACATACTCGAGGGATGGTTACTGCTAAGGAGACAGCAATTTCTAACACTTAGAAATTCCACCGAAATTCCAGTCGTTCTTGGCGAAGTGCCAAGACTAAATCGAGACATTTAGAACGCTTCTAAATCTCTAGGTTTACACGCACTGGAATGACCAAACTTCCAAAACAACAGTCATGGCCGAACCTCGCTCTGATACCACTGTTGGGTTTCTCTATAGGGTTGGCACAACGCTTGTGCACGCAGCGGAAAAGTAAAATATCAAGAAAAACCCAAAGAGATGTGGATCGGGCCATGAACAGTTGAATCAAGAAGTTAACAAAACTAGGCAAAAATTACCTCGGTGGCGTTGAGTCACAACTCAACGGAGATGCTCCAAACTTTATCTGCTTGCTGGTGGCGAGTTCTACGTGGAATAGTATCAACGTTTCTGCAGAAGTCCACACGAGCGGGAGAATGCCGAGCTTTCCGTCGCACGGAAGATCGGGAGGGAGAAGACCGCACCTCGGCTAATCCACGGACTGCTAGGTCCGCGCCAGGAAGAGCAGCACCAGCGACAGTCGCCGGAGAAAAGGTGGCAGCGGAGCGAACACGGCGGCGGAACTCTTCCGGCGGCGGGATCGGGATCGGCGGAGCGAACGAGCGGAACGTTTCCGTCGGGGTCGATTCGCACAGTAGCCCAAAAAGATATATCACCCGATAAAACCTAAGTGTTCTATTTATACTAGAGGTATAAATAAACCCAGGAAAATCGCTATCCGCAGACCACCCAGAACTAGGGTTCAGAATCGGCGAGTATCAATCGGTGAGAATCGGCGACAATCGGCGAGAATCACTAAGCAGGTTCGACGAGAATCACTCGACGAGTATCACATTGGATCGGCGAGAATCAGAGTACAATACTCGACGATTCTCGCCGATCGTCGAGCTGCGCTCGACGATTCACAATGATACTCGACGATCGTCGAGCCGCGGTCGACGACAATTGTCAAGGTAGTCGATCGTCGAGAATCAATCATTGATTCTCGACGATTCTCGTCGATCGGCGAGAATCAGGGAGACGATTCTCGCCGATCGGCGGGAATCAGAAGACGATTCTCGACTAATGTCATTGACCCTCGGACGACAAACCTAACCAGCCCTTTAAGGCAACATTTGCCCAACCCGATGATCCTATAAGGCAACACTTTGCCCATAACCCTATTCAGGTCGGTGATTGGTAACCTTTACCAACACAGTCAGTCATCCAATTTCTCCACATCTCTTATGTGCGACCCTGCAGGCTCATATTGCGTTGGCAGTGAGATTACATGTTTGACCACTTCCAGATCATCATGGTAACTCCAACAGTCAGCAGGGGTTATCTCAACAAAGCAGTAACAACCAGCAACACATGCAGCACAAGCTTCTTTATTGATCAAGAGCAAACTTCTTTACAAGGCGAGACATTCATGGCGAGACATGCTTCACCAAAAAAAACAAACCGGGAGAGCAGAGACAGTTACAAAGACAAGAACCAAAAACAAGCCGCACGGACTCAACTACCAAGCCACCTGTAACGCCCCGAAACTCAAAGGAGCAAAGGGGGACGTTTTGGGCCAGTTTTGGTTTCTGGCTGAAGGCACACGGCCTGGGACACGGGCGTGTCCCAGGGCGTGTCAAGCGTGTGTCGACACTTAGTCGCGAAGTCGTCGAGTTATTCTCGACGATTCGTCGAGAATGGGCACACGGCCTGCGACACGGGCGTGTCGCAGGGCGTGTCGACCCGTGTCGACACTTAGCCGTGAAATCGTCGAGTTATTCTCGACGATTCGTCGAGAATGGGCACACGGCCTGCGACACGGGCGTGTCGCAGGGCGTGTCGACCCGTGCCGATGATCGTCAAGGTGAAATCGTCGAGATTCACTCGACGATCGTCGAGACAAGGCACACGGCCTAGGACACGGGCGTGTCCAAGGCCGTGTCATCCAGTCGTCGTTCTCCCCTCGACGAAATGTCCCGTGTACACGGCCTGGGGGCCCAGGCGTGTCAATGTGACACGGGCAAGGACACGGGCGTGTCCTAGAACCCGTGCAGTGCTCGGGTTGGAAACGGGGGAAAAATCATGGGTACACGGCCGGCTACACGGCCGTGTCAGCTGGAACACGGGCGTGTCAGCTCGAACACGGGCGTGTTCGATACCCGTGTGCGTGTTCAGAAGATTCGATTTTGACGGCGAATGCGGCACACGGCCCTGGACACGGGCGTGTGCCAGGCCGTGTTCGGCCCAGATTGGGCATTTCAGCCCCGAATCAAAGCCGCTCGTTTTCTTAGGTTGAGATCCGACGGCTGGGGATGATTCCTGGGAGGATATACACGGGTTTGACTTAGAAAAATCCACACTTTTCATCACTTGATCTCTGTCCAAACCCTTGGAGAAAGAAGAGCCAAGGCTAGAGGAAGAGGAGCTAGATCCGCCATTGGAGGAGCTTCGGAGCTCCGAATCGCAAGCCGACTCCGGATCCACGGAGGCAACGCAAGCGCGGTGATTTCTATCCGATTACATTTCGATGGCGCCAAAGAGGAACGCAAGGGTAACGATCCTCACTTGTGAGCATGATAGCTCTCTTTCTTAGCATAGGAAGCCCTCTCTCGCGAGTTTGCGAAGAGTTGGAGGCGTTCCTTCGGGTAGATATGTAAAGTCCCCGTTGTTTAGCGTCCGTATGCGAGAACGGACATAGGCATTTTGGTTGAAGCCTACCCGGACATGTTAGTTCGGATCGGTGATGTTGCATTGCATAAGGCCGGAGAAGACTCCGTGCTATTTGGTGTTTTCGGGTTTTCTACGCGGTAGATTGCAGCAGGGAGCCTTGGGGACTAACCCAAAGGTGCACCCGGAAAACTGGGCGGACACGAGGTCTTGCCAACTTGGTGGCCTGAGTGCCAACATGAACATAACGGGGTTATGTGTCTTGCGGTAGAATGGGACTCGGTGAAAGTTTGACCCGCACAAATGGCTTAAATTGCCGTTGCGATGTGAGCACGGGTTAGATGGAGCCGTACCCGCTTTATGTCGTTCGGGTTAGAGAGACCTAAAGTTACATGGCACTCGCCGTTGGCATAGATGTGAGTCTTCGGTGGTCAATGGCTTAAATTGACGTGACCAATACCATGAAGACGAATTGCTCATAGGAATGGCCGTCTAAGTGGCGGTGGTGAGTCCGGAATGTTAATGGCTTTAATTGACGTGACATCGACCGGTTCGCCGAGAATGTGCCCTGAGTGCACGGGACGTGTGGCCGTACGAGCCAACGTCTGTGATGAGATGGCTATGGTTATATGCATTGCTCGCTTGTGCTAATGAAATGCAGGGAAGGAGCATCGCCGCCCCGAGTTGGGGGCGGGATCGTTACAATTTGGTATCAGACTACTGGTTTTGGTCGGGCTTAAAGTGAATTCGTAGGCGAATTCTTTTTAAGGGGTGGTGAGCACATTGTGTGCGTCATCGTAATAACAGTAAAAAGAACCCATGAATGTCCACTTAGGAATGAAAATACTCGTGTTTGAGGAACCTGCGTGTTCCTATAATTGCTGTTTGCAATGTTAGTTGGTCGCTTAACGGTGTTTTGTACCACTATAGGTGACCCGAAGTGGTGTTGGGCCGTCAGAACGCCGAGGTTCTGAGGCTAGTAGTGCACCAGAGGTTGCTCCATTAACACCTTTGTCGGCGGAAAATATACGATTGGTTGCTGAAGCGGTGCTAGCCGTGATAAATGCGCAGCCTGGGAGGCAAGCGCAGCAGCCAGCTCCTGTGATGGAGCAAGTACCTCTTCAAGAGGCGGAGCCGAGGAGGATGGAGCAAGTGGTTGTAGAACCAATAGTGCCAAGGAGGGCGACTGAGAGGCAGTTGAAGCATGTAATGAGCTTTAACCCTCCGTTATTCTCGGGGTTGGGAACCCCATCGCAGGCTGAAGACTGGCTCTCTAGGGTAAAGAGAGTCATGACAGCGACGGAGACGGAGGAGTGGCAAATGACCACCATCGCTACGTTCCTTCTAGACGGGGAAGCGAGGATGTGGTGGGAAGGCTTGGAGCTGCATCATCTGAGAGGAAGATAATTGATAGACGTTCCGATGGAAGAGTTCTCGGAATTGTTCTTAGCAAGATACCTCCCTTCTACTCAGAGGATTTCAATGGAGAATGAGTTCCTGAGGTTGGTGCAGGGTGAGCGAAGCGTGGATGAATATCTCCACGAGTTTACGCGGTTAAGTCGTTATGCGAGCTCTACCATCATGGATGAGGAGCGCAAGACTAATCGCTTCTACGAAGGTCTGAGGGATGAGCTGAGACTATTACTGTCGGGGCCAATGACGCAGGGTTTCTTAACCTTGGTCAATACTGCCCGGTCCTTGGAGAAGGACATGAAGAGTGTACAAGCAAAGAAAAGCTTGGGTGAAAAGAAATCTGAGTTTAAAGTGCCGACTACTTCGAAGTCTGGCTATCAGAGGGCTTTCAAGAAGCATAGGACTTCGGGTCCAGCTCCTTCTGGCGCTTCTGGGGCGACTACGGGTCGGACCCCGGGTGCGTGTTTTACTTGCGGCAAGACGGGGCACTTTGCCCGTGATTGTTGGAGCGGACGTCCTAAGTCCGAAAGGAGGCCAGGAGCTACCTACGAAGAGAAGGGAAAGGCGGTGGAGTCGACCGCATCCCACTATGCTCCGGCCCAACCAAGGGTCTATAATCTTGGCCAACAGGAGGCCATTAAACAAGCTGACGTGGTGACAGGTACAGTTTAATTTATAGCAAGTCAACTTTATATGCTTGTTATGTATATGTTACCTTACCACTGCTTGTTTAGGATTTGTAATGATTTGTGAAAATCCCGCACGAGCACTCTTTGATACGGGAGCTTCACACTCCTTCTTATCCGAAGGATTTATATCACGCATCGGAGTCCCTTCTTCGATGGCGAAGGACAAGTTGGATGTGTTATTGCCCAATGGGTGTTCGATGCGAGCGGTTAGGATCTGCGAGGTTAAGACTCGTATTGGAGAGCAGGAGTTCGACCTGCGGGCGTCTTTACTTCCGTTAGTGGAGTTTGACGTCATATTTGGCATGGACTGGCTCTCGGAGCAGCAGGCCCATATAGATTGCGGTAGCAAGGAAGTCAAGCTGGGAGCGAGTCGTGAGACGACTTTTACGGGCTTAAAAGGGTCGAGCAGGACGTTGATGTCTGCTCTTCAGGTGGTGAAGGCGGTTCGTGCCGGAGCAGAACTGTTCTTTACACTGGTGGAGGTTGCAAAGCCGAAGCCTGCTTTGGATTGTATTTCAGTGGTATCGGAATACCCTGATGTGTTCCCCGCAGATCTTCCTGGAGCCCCGCCTCAACGGGAGATAGATTTTACGATCGAGCTAGTGCCAGGTGCAAAGCCTGTGTCACGATCTCCGTATCGGCTAGCGCCTAAGGAAATGGCGGAGCTGAAAGTTCAACTGCAAGAGTTGTTGGAACAAGGGTATGTGCGCCCGAGTTCTTCGCCTTGGAGCGCACCGGTCCTCTTTGTTAAGAAGAAGGACGGAAGCTTGAGGTTGTGTATTGATTATCGGGAGCTAAACAAGCTGACTGAGAAGAACAAGTACCCGATCCCCCGGATTGATGATCTCTTCGATCAGTTAGTCGGGTCGACGGTGTACTCGAAGTTAGATCTCAAGTCTGGGTACTATCAGCTACGGATAAGGGAGAGTGATATCCCGAAGACAGCGTTTAGTACGAGATACGGGCATTATGAGTTTACGGTCATGCCGTTTGGGCTGACAAATGCGCCGTCAGTGTTCATGGATTTGATGAACAGAACGTTCAGGGAGTACCTAGACTATTTCGTGATCGTCTTCATCGACGATATTTTGGTGTACTCGCAAAGTGAGGAAGATCACTTCAAGCATCTTCATTTGGTGCTGGAGACGCTAAGGAGAAACCAGTTGTATGCCAAGTTCTCGAAGTGCGAGTTTTGGCTATCCTCAGTAGCGTTCCTCGGGCATATAGTGAGTGGAGAGGGTATTGCGGTGGATCCGGCGAAGATTGTTGCGATACGGGAGTGGCCTGAGCTTGCTACGGTAGCAGAAGTCCGGAGCTTTTTGGGGCTTGCCGGTTATTATAGGCGCTTCGTAGAGAACTTCTCGCGGATAGCGCTACCTCTCACTACTTTGACGAGGAAGGATCATAAGTTCGTTTGGACGCCGGAGTGCGCGCGAGCTTTTGAGGAGTTAAAGTGTCGGTTGACCACGGCGCCTGTGTTGAGTTCGCCGGTTGGGACCGAAGGCTATGAGATATATAGCGATGCTTCAGCCAGCGGTTTGGGTTGTGTGCTACTGCAGCACGGAAGCGTGATAGCTTATGGCTCGAGACAGCTAAAAGTGCACGAGAGGAATTATCCGGTCCACGACTTGGAATTGGCGGCCGTGATTTTTGCCTTGAAGCTGTGGAGGCATTATTTGTACGGTGTGAAGATTGACATCTACACCGATCACAAGAGCCTAAAGTATCTAATAGATCAGAAAGATTTGAATATGCGGCAGCGTAGGTGGATGGAGTTCCTGGGGGACTATACTTTTAAGATCCACTACGTGCCTGGCAAAGGGAATGCGGTTGCGGATGCATTGAGTCGCCGAGCCCCAGCTCAAGCGAATTGGCTATCAGTGCATGATGAGCGGTTGGTGCAGGAGATGGAGGCGTTGGAGATTGTTTGTGTGGATAGACAATCTAGCGCTGAAGCAGTGCTGAATTGGACTGAAGTCCAATATGACCTGGCTGATCGGATTCGGCAGGCTTTGGATATGGATGCTCATATGAAGCAGTTCATGATAGAGGCTCTGGATGGGTCAAATTCCCAATTCGTCGTGGAGGACGGATTGCTTTGGAAAGACGGTCGTTTGTGCGTCCCAAGTGTGGGCAATTTACGGGTGGAGTTGTTGTACGAGGCACACCATACCAAGTACTCGATTCACCCGGGGAGCACGAAGATGTACCGCGATATCAAGAAGCTATTTTGGTGGCCGGGTTTGAAGAAGGATGTGGCGCTATACGTAGCGAAGTGCCAAACCTGCGCCTTGGTAAAGGCGGAGTGCCAAAAGCCGGGAGGATTTCTTAAGTCCTTGCCTATTCCGGAGTGGAAATTCGACGACATCTCTATGGACTTTGTGCATGGTTTGCCAAGGTCGCAGAAGGGGAACGACGCCATTTGGGTGGTGGTCGATCGATTAACGAAGGTGTCGCACTTTATTCCGCATAGGAAGGACGATCCGGTGGAGAAGCTGGCGAAGCTTTATGTGGATAATATAGTACGGCTTCATGGTGTGCCCCGCAGCATCGTGAGTGACCGTGATGGGCGGTTCACGTCCAATGATTGGAGGCTGGTGCAGCAAATGTTGGGAACAAAGCTGAAGTTTAGCACAGCCTTCCATCCACAAACGGATGGGCAGACCGAGAGGGTCAATAGAACCATGGAAGACATGCTTCGCATGTGTGTCTTGGACTTTGGAAAGCAATGGGAGGACCATCTTTATTTGGTGGAGTTCGCATACAACAACAGCTACCAAGCAAGTATTCAGATGGCGCCTTTCGAGGCCCTTTATGGTAGAAGATGTCGCACGCCGTTGTCTTGGTTAGAAACGGGCGAGTCAAAGTTGTATAAGCGATCGGAAGTGGAGGATGCTACTTCCTTGGTAAGAACCATTCGGGAGAGGTTGCTTATCGCTCAGGACCGACAAGCAAAGTACTATAATGCCAAGCACAGGAACGTGGAGTTCGCTGTGGGCGATTATGTATACTTGAAGATCAAGCCGTTCAAGGGTGTCTCGCGGGTGCGACGATTGAAAAAGCTGAGCCCGAGGTACCTTGGACCATTTGAGGTTCTGGAGCGAGTTGGTGAAGCGGCCTATAGGTTGAAGCTTTCTGTGGAGCTAAGTGGTTTACACGATGTATTCCACATTTCGGTGCTTCGGAAGGCGGTGCAAGAGCCTACGCAAGTGATCGCGGTCGATCAAGTGCCGGTGGATAGTGGGCTAACGACAAAGGTCAAGCCCGTGCGGATTGAAGACTCGGAGGTCAAGCGGCTACGCAATAAAGAGATTAGGATGGTCAAAGTCCGGTGGGACAATTGCGGTCGTGAGGAGCTCTCCTGGGAGCGAGAGCAGACGATGCTTGACGAATATCCGGAGTTGTTCCGCTCAGGTACAAATTTTGTTTTGTACATGTTTTTCCCTTTATGTAATTTCGTGGGCGAAATTCTTTTAAGAGGGGTAGAGTTGTAACGCCCTGAAACTCAAAGGAGCAAAGGGGGACGTTTTGGGCCAGTTTTGGTTTCTGGTTGAAGGCACACGGCCTGGGACACGGGCGTGTCCCAGGGCGTGTCAAGCGTGTGTCTACACTTAGTCGCGAAGTCGTCGAGTTATTCTCGACGATTCGTCGAGAATGGGCACACGGCCTGCGACACGGGCGTGTCACAGGGCGTGTCGACCCTTGTCGACACTTAGCCGTGAAATCGTCGAGTTATTCTCGACGATTCGTCGAGAATGGGCACACGGCCTGCGACACGGGCGTGTCGCAGGGCGTGTCGACCCGTGCCGACGATCGTCAAGGTGAAATCGTCGAGATTCACTCGACGATCGTCGAGACAAGGCACACGGCCTAGGACACGGGCGTGTCCAATGCCGTGTCATCCAGTCGTCGTTCTCCCCTCGACGAAATGTCCCGTGTACACGGCCTGGGGGCCCAGGCGTGTCAATGTGACACGGGCAAGGACACGGGCGTGTCCTAGAACCCGTGCAGTGCTCGGGTTGGAAACGGGGGAAAAATCATGGGTACACGGCCGGCTACACGGCCGTGTCAGCTGGAACACGGGCGTGTCAGCTCGAACACGGGCGTGTTCGATACCCGTGTGCGTGTTCAGAAGATTCGATTTTGACGGCGAATGCGGCACACGGCCCTGGACACGGGCGTGTGCCAGGCCGTGTTCGGCCCATATTGGGCATTTCAGCCCCGAATCAAAGCCGCTCGTTTTCTTAGGTTGAGATCCGACGGCTGGGGATGATTCCTGGGAGGATATACACGGGTTTGACTTAGAAAAATCCACACTTTTCATCACTTGATCTCTCTCCAAACCCTTGGAGAAAGAAGAGCCAAGGCTAGAGGAAGAGGAGCTAGATCCGCCATTGGAGGAGCTTCGGAGCTCCGAATCGCAAGCCGACTCCGGATCCACGGAGGCAACGCAAGCGCGGTGATTTCTATCTGATTACATTTCGATGGCGCCAAAGAGGAACGCAAGGGTAACGATCCTCACTTGTGAGCATGATAGCTCTCTTTCTTAGCATAGGAAGCCCTCTCTCGCGAGTTTGCGAAGAGTTGGAGGCGTTCCTTCGGGTAGATATGTAAAGTCCCCGTTGTTTAGCGTCCGTATGCGAGAACGGACATAGGCATTTTGGTTGAAGCCTACCCGGACATGTTAGTTCGGATCGGTGATGTTGCATTGCATAAGGCCGGAGAAGACTCCGTGCTATTTGGTGTTTTCGGGTTTTCTACGCGGTAGATTGCAGCAGGGAGCCTTGGGGACTAACCCAAAGGTGCACCCGGAAAACTGGGCGGACACGAGGTCTTGCCAACTTGGTGGCCTGAGTGCCAACATGAACATAACGGGGTTATGTGTCTTGCGGTAGAATGGGACTCGGTGAAAGTTTGACCCGCGCAAATGGCTTAAATTGCCGTTGCGATGTGAGCACGGGTTAGATGGAGCCGTACCCGCTTTATGTCGTTCGGGTTAGAGAGACCTAAAGTTACATGGCACTCGCCGTTGGCATAGATGTGAGTCTTCGGTGGTCAATGGCTTAAATTGACGTGGCCAATACCATGAAGACGAATTGCTCATAGGAATGGCCGTCTAAGTGGCGATGGTGAGTCCGGAATGTTAATGGCTTTAATTGACGTGACATCGACCGGTTCGCCGAGAATGTGCCCTGAGTGCACGGGACGTGTGGCCGTACGAGCCAACGTCTGTGATGAGATGGCTATGGTTATATGCATTGCTCGCTTGTGCTAATGAAATGCAGGGAAGGAGCATCGCCGCCCCGAGTTGGGGGCGGGATCGTTATAATTTGGTCAGCATTGCTGACCGTTGCTTTGTTTGCCACCGTGCGGTGGTTTGTTTGCTTGCAGGTGCAGCTGGACCAAGCGGTCAATAGCGGGCTAAAGCCCTTTTTGCGAAGCTGGCCCTCGAAGGCCCAAGTGGAAATGTTTTCTATTTTATTCATGTATGGCCGGCCTGCGTGCCGAGGTTGGTAAATCATGTAATAGACAAATGAAACATCTTGTAAGGCCTTAAGGCCGACTTTTGAGTATTTTGTAATGACATTCCTTTTGGTTTTAGTGGACATTCATGCTTGTGCTGGGTTCTTGTTTTGCAACTTTCATAAATTGCTTCCGCTAGAATGCTCTGTGTAGGACGTTGAGATTGGTTGGATGGTTTCCATACGTAACCACCCGGTCTGTCTGTGGTATATGGCGTCGGGCCCCGGCCGGACCTACTGCTATATGCTATGCGACGGATAGGGGGTGTTACACCACCGGTCTACTGTTGTGGAGCCCGCTCAGTCCGCCAGGTCGCCAGACCGCAACCCAAGTCGCGCGGACTACCCCTTATTCCAATGCTTAGCTCTTCACCGCCGATCTGCAGGCCGCCTGACCGCGAGTTCGCCTAGCCGCCAGACCGCACAAGTTGTGCCACCGAATGGAACAGTCCGCCTGAGGCAGGCGACTTCCTGAACCCCGAACCAAGTTGCCAAAGAGGAGACCGCCTGGTCGCTATCCGCGACCTGCTGTTTACCGCCTGTTGCTTAACCGCAGAGTCCGCACTGTCCCTGACCGCAATCAGAGCCAAGTCCTGGCTTTCCAGCGCTATCCGCACAACCTGCACAACACAATCGGGTCAACTCTCTATCCGCGCGGACACCAAAGTCCAGACCGCAGCAACTTACACGAGCTCAAATACTGTTCACTTACTTCAGTTCTGGTTAGTTACTCCTGATGTGACATGGGTTCTATTTATAGGCACGATGATGAGTATGGTCACCGCCCTAGCCGATAGGATCACCGCCACATCCCGCAGCAAGAACAAGTGTGTCCGCCAGCCCGCGGACACACATTCCAGTTCGCCGCTCCTGTGCAGATAGCCAGTCCGCCCCAGCTTCTCCAAGGCCGGACTCCAAAATCCAGCCCGCCTTACCGCTAGAGGCCAAGCCAGGACCACCACAGCCGGACTCCACAACAGCTGTGTCCGCCAATCTGCGGATAAGGCATCGGCCCGCAAACCCCGAGCCCGCAGCCTCGCCATCAAGGCACCTGCCGGACTCAGCGGACACCCGACTACCGTCCGCACCTCCTGAGTCCATTGCCTCCATCTCCAAGGCACCGCCGGACTCAGCGGACACACCGATCCAGTCTGCTAACAGCAGACTCCAGTCTGCATGCACTGCAGACTTCTCCAGTTCGCATCCCTGCTGACTGCCTCAGTCCGCATCCCTGAGTCAATAACCTCATCACAAGGCTAAACCGGACTCAGCAGACTCTGGCTCCAGTCCGCACGCTCATGCACAAGCAATTCTCCAGTCCGCATTTCCCCAAGCTAGCAAACAAGGCAACAGCACTTCTACTACGCTTGACGGACTGAGAAACCAGCCCGCGCTCCACTGCGCGATCTCCTCGGACTGGGCCATCCTGGACTTGGTTCAGATCACACCAAGTCCAGTCCACTGGCCACATGGGCCAGTCCGCACTTACTGGCGGACACTGGATCTAGCCCGCCATACCGGGCGACCTCCAGTTTCTGTCCGCGCTGACCGGCGATCTCTGCGGCTTCCGCTTGCCGCTTCACTAGAGCAAGACCAAGGCAACTGCCAAACCGGTCTGCCGAGCTACAGTTCATCAGTCCGCTTCATGTTGGACTCCGCGGATAGGATTTCTATCCGCCCGGTTACTTCCTGGGAACCAACTGCCTGCTGAGTAATCCCCGACCTGACAGACCGCCGCTGCTGTCCGCGTAGTCCGCGCGAACAGCCCGCCCAGGCCGCCACAGAGCAAACCGCCTGCAACATTCCTGCCGACTTAGCAGTCCGCAAACCCTGTCCGCGTAGTCCGCGCGGATAGGTTGCCCAAGCCTTCCATTCACCCACTTTCACTTCACAAGTTTCAACACTCTACACATCTTCTACCCCTTGCAGTGTCATCTATAAGTGTTGAAAGAGCTGAGTCCATATTCTCCTTATCTAGGTACCACAAGCCACTTTGTCATGTGTCAATCTCAAGCCTCCTGCTAGTCTCTTTTTCATGGAAGATCACCTTTAGAATATCAAACATGACAACACATTTTATTTGAAATATAATTGTACCGATGGATAAGAGATTCACAGGAAATGAAAAAGCATGCAAAACATTGAACAAAGTTAAAGTGTTTTCACATCGCACAGTACCCTTACCAACCACTGGCTGAGTTGTGTCAACGACTGATTGGATACGTTCTGGGACTGCTAAGGGATTATATGAAAGGAACTCCTTAGCATCCCCAGTTACATGGCGAGAAGAACACGAGTCATCTGTGTTGTTGTTTTGTTTTGCTTCTTATTGTTTTGACTCTATTGATCGGTGTGAGTTGTCGTTATCTTCGGAACCCCCATTTACCTATCAATTTTCAATATTTGAAACTAATTTATATATATATAATTTTTTAAATTTTTAAGAAAACACGAGTCCCTCATCACAATCGCAATTAGAATCTCCATACATCGTCGCTCAAAATTGAAGAACAAAATTACAAAAGAATGAATTGTCAATGTATTTATATATCAGTTCCCTCAAATGAATTGAATTACAAACAAAATAATTCAAAAAACAATAAAGAAGAAGAAGAAGAACATTAAAGAGATCTGTATAATTAAATAAACTAGTAAGCAGTGGATTTAGGAATGAAAACTCCAGTTCCTCTCCTCCCCGTGATCTGATAATTAGGCATTCTATTGTATCCACTACTGCCTGAACAGCACTGAACCAAAGCCCCAATCCTCTTCCTCCCATTCCAATAATCATCACTTCCATAAAAACCTCTCTGCTGCTGTGTAAATGGATTAATTATAAGTGCTTCCTGGTTAAAGTTGAAATTTTTATGGCCCAAAGTCTCCCTAGCATTAATCTTCTTCATGCTCGCTGCTTCTTCTTCTTCTTCTTCTTCTGAAATGAGAAGCATTATCCTCTGTTCTATCTCCAGGTAGTACATGTCGAACGACTCTGTTTCCTCTGCTTCACTGCACTTGCTTACACCTAATACACTCATTCTGGTTAGATAGAGAGAGAGAGAGAGATACGAGTATTTGTTGTGTGATAAGAGTGCAGGTAGAGAGGTTTATATATATATTCAAATATGAGAGTATTTGTTGCTCCGGCGACGGAGAGAGTAAGTAATTTAGGAATTTAATTAACTAGGGGATTAATTTAAGGGGAATTTATTGATCGAGAGATTAATAAATATAATTTGTATCCGCCGGAGCTGAAGCCGCCGCCTTCAGATTTAATTAATCTTCCGGCCGTGGGGAACAAGCAGAGGAGCAGAGTCGTCGTGGTCTCTCTGGGACGATGACCGCTTCTTAAAAAAAAAGACACTCTCTCTCTTCCCCCTTATGTTGGGCGATTGTTAACCGCAACCCATAATTGGTTAGTGACACTCCAAAATTTTTCATTTTTTGCGGTTTTTCGAAATACGTCTTGTACATGCAATTTCAGGAAAAGTGTTCCACACAAAAGTTGTCTTTCGTGTTGAATACTTTTCCTGAAATTGCATGTAAAACCTATTTCGAAAAGCGCAAAACTGAGCATATTTTCAAAGTACACTTTGTACATGCATTTTGAGGAAAAGTGAACCCCACAAAAGTTGCAGATCTCGTCGATTTCTACAACTTTTGTGTTGAACATTTTTCTTGATATTGCATGTACAATGCGTATTTTGAAAAGGTGCGAAAAATTGGTAGATTTTAGAGTGAAACTAGCCAATAACGGGTTGTGGAATCACCTTATTTTGATCTTTATTTATTAAAAAAACAAATTTAAAAAAAAAGATTTGATTTTTAGCAAAGTCATGTAAGAAATATATATACTAGCCAAAATAAGAACAGGTATGTGCTTCGCTGATCCACTGCACTGCTTAAAGTGTATAAATAATTTCAACTATTCCATTTTGTATACTTTTTCTTTATTTATTTCATAATTTTTATGTATATTTTATTTTATTCTATATTTTAAATTTTCTTTTATTATTATTATTATTATTATTATTATTATTATCATTATTATTATTATTGTTGTTTTGTGTTGTAACTTGTAAGGCTAGCTCGCACGGATTGGTCCAATAAGATTGTTTTGCTTATGAGTGAAATGAATGGACAAACAATTAAAAAGGGAGTCAACGATTATGTTTTTAAGTTAAAATCAGATGATGAAAACAAAATCGCAATCTTGATGGGTGAAAATAAGTCCTCCCAAATAGAGTTGATGGGGATGAACTCTCTTTTTATGGAGGAATTGGTGTGCCATAGCCTGCTCATCCATGCTCTCCACAAAATTAGTGGAGATCATGAATTTGGTCGGCGCGATCGGCGTGCGCGATGGGCTCGCGATCCCGCTACACACACACACACCGACGGCCGGCGCCATCACACCAACGGTGGCCGGCCGCCGCGCCTCCCGCGGCCGCGAGGCGCTACTTAAGCGGTTGACCGCGCCTGGCCACCCTGCCTCCCGCAACCGCAAGGCAACGCTCGGGCGGCCTGCCACGCCCGACCGCCCCGCCTCTCGTGGCCACCTCCCGCCGCTGCGTGGCGCCACCCGGGCGGCCGGCAGCGCCACCCGGGCGGCCGGCAGCGCCCGCCGCCCCGCCTCCCGCGGCCGCGAGGTGCCGCTCGGGCGGCCGGTCGTGCCCGACCACCCCGCCTCTTGCTGCTGCCTCCCGCGGCCGCCTTTCGCTGCCGCATCCCGCGGCCGCGAGGCGCCGCTCAGAGGGACCCTGGTCCTCCTGAGATGTGAACGAGTAAACAATCATCCACCTCAACTCGGACGAACCCCGATCCTCCTGAGATGTGAACGAATAAGGGATCTTCGTCACCTCCACTTGGACGGACTCCAATCCTCAAAAAATGCAAGTGGACGAAAATACCCTGCTAGCGACCTGTTCAAGATGTCAGCATTCAAGCTGGACGGACTCCAATCCTCCTGAGTCTGTCAAAAGTGTACACACACCAAAACATAAATAGAACACGAGAGATATGAAAAGGAGGGTCTCTGTTCAAGCAAAATTTGTCCACGGGCTGCTTTATAATGTGACAGTGCAAAGGTGCACCTGCAAGATAAAGCAAAAGCGAAGCAAGCAAACAAAAAAGGGCACAATAAGATCATCCCTCAACATCAACGTTAGCATCACCATTTGAGGCATCCCCCATGCCCAGTTCACCGCGCTCCGGTAATCTCCGAGCAGCCTTGCCAAAGCCCAAGTGGTACGCGACATCGCACTCAAGCAGATCAATCCAAATCACCATTGACTTAAAGAGGACCTCCTCTAACATACGGGATCGCTCCATCTCAAAGTCATGAGACCGACAGTACTCGGTCACCACAGACGCTCGCATGACCTCGACGTCCCTTAGTTCTACGGTTAGTCGAGCCTTCTCTTTCTTCAGTTGCCCCACCTCCATCCGGTGGACTCGGGTCCTCCTAAAGAGCAATCAAACAAAGGTTTTTCACCACTACCGTACAGACGGACCCTGGACCTGAAAGTGTTGCTCGAAGCATCCGGATGGGGATCAAAGTGGAATCCCCTACCTGTTGCCCCTAGGCGGGTATAAATAGGCAAACCCAAGGAGTTTCTACGGGTATCGGATCTACACGTGTCCGAACTGACCCGTTATGCCTCTGAACCCGTTATTAGTCCAAATATACACTAACAATCTCCTCATATATTTGTGACAAATAACGTGTACGTTTCGGAGTGCAGAAAGTGGAGAATATCAAAATAAATTTCCGACTTTACACATTTTCATAAGAGTTAGCACAATTTTTAAAGAAAAACACAAACATGAGTTTCAAAAACAGTAACATAACACATCCAACAAATAAAAGTGCTACTTAATAATAAATAAGTCTGGAAAACAAAAAAATGACTATAGATAAACGTGTAACAATTCTACTCAGAGAGTAGATCATCATCATCTATGTCAAAATCCACTTTCTCTCCTCCATCTTCACCAGTGCCTGCAAGGAATTTCATGAGTCAGACTCTATGAATTCATAAACATATGCAGTGACGTATCAAAGTAAACTAGCTCTACCAAAATGAGTTTAGCACTTGTAGCAGTAGTGAAGTAACACTATCAGCATCTCTATCCAGTCTAGCTAGGATCAGTCAAGTTTTGATTTTAATAAATCAAACGTTGTTATCTTACGCATTAGTGACCACTATTTACCTTATCATATGATTTGACATACCGTCATTTGCAACATTATCAAATGTGGAATAATGTGCTATGATCATTAATGTTAGATTAACACATACAACGACTTTCTATTCCCAGTTGAATAATTCTCAAATCAACTTACAACGAGAAAGATGTTAAGTCATCAGGTGTGGAATGACTAGCATCTGACCATCTTGGGATTTCATTGAGAAATTATTTGGGGTTTTCAGTCTGTTATTAGATGCTTGAATGTTGCGACTATACGTTCTTGCTATGAAAACATAAACATAGGAGGAAGTTTCATATCTTTATGAACTTTAATCTCATCTCCCTCGATATTTTAATCGTGAGAACTCTATTTAAGCCGTTTGTTAAGGCGTCTGCAACATTATCTTTTGACCTCACATCAACGAGTTTCACAATCCCTTGACTCGTAAGGGAGGTCAACCAGGCTTGTTTCATCCTGAGTTGCCTTCTTTTGCTATTGAACAAAGTGTTCGTAGCAATCGTTTTAGTAGCCTGATTGTCGCAGTAAACTGCAACAGAACTCAACTTCAGGCTTGACAGTGGAATGTCCATCACCAAATCTCTTATCCACTCTACTTCTTCTCCTGCTGAAGCTAGAGAGTAGAGTTCGGATTCCATAGAAGACAGTGCAATACATGATTGTCTCTTGGACTTCCAGGCTACAGCTGCTCCTCCTAGTGTGAATATAAATCCATTAGTGGACTTGCTGTCGTTTAATTCTGAGCACCATGATGCATCAAAATATCCTTCCAAAACTGGAGGATGACCATGGTAACATAAATCATACTTTTGAGTGTGCTTTAGGTATCACATCAGCCTATCGAGGGCATCCCAATGGTCTTGGCTAGGATTACTAGTGAATCTGCTTAACATGCCGACCGTAAAGGCTATGTCAGGTCTTATACAGACCATAACATACATGAGACTACTAATCAGTTTAGCATAATCTGACTGTCTAATCGCAGCTCCATCATTGGGCTTTAAGCGATTATTGTAATCGTAAGGTGTCTCCACTGCTCTACGTTCACTGTATCCCCACGTGTCCAACAAGGACTTTATGTAGTGGCTTTGACTTAGGGAAATGTCATTTTTCCCAAAGCTCACTTGCATGCCTAAGATAGTTTCAGCTACACCTAGGTCTTTAATGCTAAACGTCTGCATTAGTTCTGGCTTAACGTCATCCACCATGAATTGATCAGAACCAAGAATCATCATATCATCCACATATAAGCATATTATAGCGACTGTATTCGACCTATGACGTATGTAAAGACATTTATCCGAGAGACTCGACATGAATCCCATGTTCATTACACTATAGTCAAACTTCTCATGCCATAATTTTGGTGCTTGTTTAAGTCCGTATAGCGATTTCATCAACTTACAGAACTTACTTTCATGACCATGAACTATGAAACCTTTAGGTTGACTCATGTATAACTCTTCGGTCAGATCTCCGTTCAAAAATGCAGTCTTAACATCCATTTGATGAACAATAAAGTTCTCAATAGACGCAATAGCAAGGAGTATCCTAATGGTTACTAAGTGACACACTGGTGAATATACATCAAAGTAATCCACCCCACTAACTTGTGTGAAACCTTTAGCCACCAGGCGCGCTTTATACTTAGCTACGCTACCATCAGGATTGAGCTTCTTTTTCAGAACCACTTACACCATATAGTTTTAGCCCCTTTTGGCTTATCAACCAACGTCCAGGTGTTGTTCTGAAGCAAATAGTTCATCTCTTCATCAATGACCTATTTCCAGAGTACGGAATCCCTTGATCTCATCGCGTCCTTATAGGTGGATGGATCAGCCTCAACGTGGTAAGTGACAGAATCACTACTGAAGGTTCTGGGAGTTCTCTCTCTCATCGAAGTCCATCTAGACTCTAGGACATTATTGTCTACCTGGACTGAATAGGAGGTGTTCGGTACAGATTCAGGTTCTTCCTCAGTAATAGTTGCTTGCATACCTGGGATTGTCAGGTTCTTATCCTTAAGGAACTTATCCTCAAAGAACACAGCATCCCTATACTCAATAATTATATTATTAGACAGGTCTAAAAATCTATCTGCAACACTATCTTCAGCACAACCTAAGTAGACACATGTGTTGGTCCTAGGTCCAAGTTTAAACCGTCTAGGGTCAGAGACCCTGACATAGGCTATGCAGCCTCAGGTCTTAAGTTTAGTTAATGTCGGGGGTCTTTTAAACCAAAGCTCGTAGGGTGTGACGTCTAACTTAGCATGAGGAACTTTGTTCAGAATGTTGTTTGCAGTTAAAACTGCTTCTCCCCAATAGGCAGTAGGCATGCCAGCAGTGAGCAACATAGAGTTCAACATCTCTGTTAACGTTCTATTCTTTCGCTCGGCTATACCATTCGATTGGGGTGAGTAAGGAGCAGTGGTTTCTGCTATGATCCCTTGAGAGGCAAGGAAACCCCAGAACTCACTAGATATGTATTCTCCTCATCTATCACTTCTAAACCTCTTAATTTTCATGTCTAGTTGGTTCTCTACCCTACTTTTTAAAAGACAAAACTTTTCAAACGCTTCATCTTTAGTTTTAAGAAGATATATGTGACAGAACCTAGAGCAGTCATCTATAAACGTGATCATATACTTCCTTCCTCCTCTGGTGATAAAACTTTTAAAGTCACATATGTCGGAATGTATAAGCTCTAGAGGTGTTGTGCTCCTAGTAACCGCACTAAAAGGTTTCCTAGTAATTTTAGTCTGAGCACACACGTCACATTTCTCAGGCTGTGACTTAGTGTCTAATGTGATCTGGTGAGTTCTAGCTATTTGAAACATTTTCCTATAGTTCACGTGTTCTAGACTCTCATGTAGAGTCTTAAGGCTAACTAAGTTTGTTTGAACTTGTTGAACTACTTCGTTTGCTAGACTTAGTCTGTACATCCTATTTTGGACGGATGCACATCCAAAGTAGTGGGAGTTAACTGACAATGTTACTCTACAGCTACAAAAAGTAAATGACATACCAGCATCACATAATAGACTAATAGACACTAAGTTAGCAGCTAATGAAGGAATAAATTTGACGCTCTTTAAAATTAAAGACTTACCTGAGGATAACAGCAAGGTTGCGTTCCCCACCTTCAGTACGTCAGCTGTGTCGCCATTGGCCACCGTCACAGACTCTTTCACAGTAGTGAGACCTGTCATAAGAGCAGAATTGTTGCAAACATGGCACATCGCCCCCGAATCCAAGTACCACTCCGTGCTGGCCGTAGCGTTTCCGTCCATTGTAACAAAGTCAGAAGGCTCAGCTTGGCTAACCATATTGGCTTGGTTGTCATCCTGTGGTGCTTTGGTTCTTTCCCTTTTAGGGAGCCTGCAATCAGATGCGCTGTGTCCCCACTTGTTGCAGTTGAAACACTTGCCCTTGAATTTTTTATTGCGTTTGTTAGGGCCTGTAACTTGGGAGCTACCATGGGAGGGTCTGGTCCGCTTAGGGTTCGGCACGCGTGTTAAACTAAGAAGCATGTTAGCTGCAGCCTTCTGCTTGCTAACAGTTTTTAAAGCGTGTCGAGTCCTATTTTCATCCTCAATGTGAATAAATCGCTTGAGGTCCGTAAGACTGACCTGCATCTTCTTGCGGTACATTTCAGTTTAAAAGTTGTACAATGTAGAGGACAGTTTAAAAATAATCATGCCAGCAACAAAACTGTCTGGCAGAGAAATGTTCTCACTATGTAAAGAATCTACTATAGCTTCAAAATCTGATACCTGAGGGAGAATCACCTTCTCCTCGTCGAACACATGAAGGAGTGGAATTTGTCCACTAGGTGTGCCTTGGACAGATCCTCCTCTTGCCTGAAGTGCTCCTCCAGTGCCTCCCAGATTTTCTTGGCGGTCTTCATTTTGATGTACGTCTTCGCCAGGCTGGAGGATAAGCAGTTCAGCAGGTAGTCGCGGCAGAAGTCCTCATCAGCGATCCACTGTGTCTCATCGTCAGTCCCCATAACATCAGCACGATCAGACTGAACTGTGTAGAACACGTTCAGGTACTTCATTCCAAACTGCGTATTCAACTTCCAGTCATTGAACTCGGTCGCCGTGAATTTTTCCAATTTTATCATTGGAATCGGAGATGAGAAGTTGTTCCCCTTCATCATCTTGTCTTTCCAAAAAATATGTGCTCCTCTACGATTGAAAACTTGAAAAACTAAATCCTCCACAAATTGTATCGAGGCTCTGGCTTCTGTAGATGCACGACAACCACTTGAGATTCCACGAAATGGTCAAAACTTTTCCTATAAAAGTCACTAGCTGCTAATACAGCAAGCTGATTCAATGTCATTGTTGCGATCGAGGCTCTGTTAACAGCAAATCCCCAAATCTGATGCCTCCAACGTGAATCAAGCGTTCCCGAGCCAAACAACTTTTCTAATGTCTGCAGGCAAAGCAGTAGCGGCGATGGCAGGCCAATCTTGACGGAAGGTAGCAGGCGGGGCTTCCTCCTTCTATCGGTCGGAAGAAACGGCGATGGCAGGCGGCAAGAATCTTCCCGCTTTTTCTGTTCGACACTGCAACGGAAAATCAAAACCGAGAGTGCGATTCTCCTCCCGATTTGCTATCCTAAGCGACGATGGTGAGCGCCCGGAAGAAGAACAGGAGCGACAGAGGCGTTAGGGAGATTTTTTTTTTCGATTCCGTGTTCCTTCTTCCCGATCGTCGGCGGCCAAGGATGTGATTTCTCCCTTTTTTTTGATCGGCTACAGCGGCGGGAGCACACTGGGGAGGGGATTTGTTCCCTCTTCCCGATCTGAAGACAGCGGAGGCGGATGGCGCTTTCTCCTCTTCCCAATCTGAAGACAGCGGCGGCTGGCCCTTTCTCCTTTTTCTCCGATACAGCAGCAGTGGTAGAAAAACAAAGGGGCTTCTTCTCTCAATCTACCGAAATCGGGAGCGATTGCCGGCGAAACAGGAGCACGGGAGCGGTTACGGGAGAAGAGAACGAGAGAGCTTTTCCTTCGCGATGGAAACGAGAGCAGTTACGAGCAACGGGGGCTTTACTTCGAGATTGAAAGTGTTGCTCGAAGCATCCGGATGAGGATCAAAGTGGAATCCCCTACCCGTTGCCCCTAGGTGGGTATAAATAGGCAAACCCAAGGAGTTTCTACGGGTATCGGATCTACATGTGTCCGAACTGACCCGTTATGCCTCCGAACCCGTTATTAGTCCAAATATACACTAACAGAACCTCCTAAGGCAAAAACGAGCAAAGTCTCTCCGCCAAATCCCGGGCCCCAGCAAAGTCTCTCCGTAAAATCCCGGGCCCTCTCAATGCGCGCATGAACCATGCATGGTCCGTCGCCGCTTCCCGAAACAAACAGACCACCGAGTACATCCGCACTGCCAATGCAAGTGGGGCAAGCATACTCCCTCATTACACCTAAGCAGCGAGCACCCGCCTCTAACACCCGACGACGATATCTGGTAATTACGCATGATGAATGAGGAACATGAAAGCACCAGATGCTCTCGGGCTGCTGTAACACATGTCACGACACCAAGTAGCCACCACAAGGATAACAGCGGGGAACAGTCTGGCAACTGCCAAGATCCTCTGCCTAATGACGACGACAGGATCTTCACCACGCAATGTTGACGCTCTAGGGATGCCACATGCTCAACATGACAAGCAAAACACGCGCGGCCAAGCAAAGGAAGTGATAAAGGCTATATGCATGCCAACAACGCCAAGCATGTGTAGAACACGGGCGCAATTAAGTGACCCCCCGGTCGTTAGCACCATCTTTCAAGACAACTCCTGCTCGGTGGACGAAACGCCTCCACGTCCCTCGCACAATGTGAATCCCCCTGCCAAGTACAGGACAGAGCTTAACAACACGTGTGTTTAGCAGCGATGAACCTACCTTTATAGCTGTCATCGCCGAGGCCGCTCAGCTATTTGGCACCGCTCCGCTCCAAAGCCCCAGGATTCCCAGCATTCTGCTAATGCAAAAGCTCGCGTCGTTGCAATGTCCAGAGGCACAAACGTCATCAATAGCCTTCGGCTCCAGTAGAATTTTGAGCTATCTTGGAAATGGGGCCATGGGGGCGGCGTGGAGGTTTGCAGCACAGGAGCAGTGGAGAGGGAAGAAAATGGCTAGCAGGCTAGGGCAACGGATTTTAGTAAAGAAATTATATATATATATATATATATATATAATATATCCCTTGAATCCGCCCCTGCTCACCGCTGTTGAAACAAACGGCTTAAAAACTGCGTTTGTGAAATGAATAGAGCTTTCCGAATAAAATTAGCCGCCACAAACATACTCTAAATATACAAGACAACACAACATTATAACAAAAAAGTTAATTTGGAGAGCCAACAAATCAGTTGGAACCATTTTTCTATTTGACACTTAATATATGAACTATATTCCAGATGTCTACAGCCAAATTAATAATTAACTAAAGTATTAAGCCAACATCACATACAGAATAAAAGAACACTTACAAGTTACAAGTGAATTTTAAAAACCCTAGCTAGCTAGCTAGGAGAAGGAAGATGAATCAGGTGCAGCTTCCTGATCAACTGCAGTAGCACTCCTCTGATGAATGTTGTCGCAAACCCTGGTCTTCCTCTTCTGTAAGAATCTCTGCAGAGATTTCTTCATCGACAGCCCCTGGTTCAGCAGTTGCAGATCTTGCCGCTGCGCCGCCGCCTCTGCCCTTAATGAAAATGATTGTACTCTTCTTTTCATTGCCGTTTCCTCCATCTCCCTCATTGCCATGCTTATTATTGCCCTTGCCTGCATGCATGCACGCTCTTTCAGGATTATTGATCAACATTGTGATTATATGTGTGCACCGGCGGAGTTTCGTGCATGACTGCTAATATGTGTGTGCCTATGTCATGTATCTTTACAATATTAAAAGGTAAAAGTTGTCTTTAATGAAACATTCAAAATTGTCAAGTATAAGTGTATAACCTTATTTTCTTCGTCTAATGACCTAATATATGTTATAATCAGAGCTGACAAAGCAGTTTTTTAAGGCGATTGATATACGCACTACAATTTTGGATATCCGCACTACGATTACTTATAATTTTTCGCGCCTTTTGAAAATACTCCTTGTACATGCATTTTTAGGAAAAGTGTTCAACACGAAAGTTGTAGATCTCGACGAGATCTACAACTTTCGTGTTGAACAATTTTCCTAAAAATGCATGTACAAGATGTACATTAGGAAATACGCTCAGATTTCGCGTCTTTTAGAAATACGCCTTATACATGCATTTTTAGGAAAATTGTTCAACACAAAAGTTGTAGATCTCGTCGAGATCTACAACTTTCGTGTTGAACACTTTTCCTAAAAATGCATGTACAAGGAGTATTTTCAAAAGACGCGAAAAATTATAAGTAATCGTAGTGCGGATATCCAAAATTGTAGTGCGGATATCAATCGCCTTTTTTAATGCGGAAAAAACAATTTTAGAAAAAGAAAGGTGACAAAGCAGTTTTTTTAATGCGAAAATTCCCGGAAATGAGTGAAAAACCACGTGGCCGGATCGATGCCGACCAAACTTTTACTATATGGTTAGCTCTTTTTGTAAGAAGGCGAGTGCGACAGACCGCTACTTGTTACAATTATTGGGGGAGAGAGAGAGATAGTTTTAGGCTCGGAGGGTGACAGGTCACTACTCACGAAGCTAATTCTTTTGCTTGCTACAGTGGGGAGAATTGCACTCAGTAGTCTTTGACTGAGACTTGGAAGTTTGTGTGGTGTGTTATGCGCGCCTTGTCTATGTGGCTTGACTCTTGTTGTGTTCAGGAGTTTGGAGCGGCTGTCTTGTTGTAGACTGGAGGCTTGTGTTGGTAATTATGCTTAAGAATGACATGATCACAGGAATATAGAGATAAAAGTTCTAGTCTTTCTCTTATTATTAGTTCTCATTACAAAGGACTTTTTTATAGACATATAAGCACAGGAGTAATTGTTATAGATATGTATGCTTTTGTCTTTGAACTACAGTCAACAACATATATAAGTACTTACTCATCTATATGTATCATTCTATCCTTTATATATTTCCTATTTATTTATTAAGGAGCAGTACATCACTCAGCCAGGTCATTTTTTATCATTTCTTACATCTCCCCTGAGCTGGATTTACGATTACCCACAATTTCAGTCAGAGGGTGAGAAAACGAGCCCTAGGTAGCGGTTTGGTGAGAATGTCGGCGATCTGGTTTTCGCTGCTGCAATAGTTTACTTTGATCTTTCCTTCCTCAATCTTCTCCCTTATGAAATGTAGGCGTAGATCTATGTGCTTCGTTTTGTGTTGCGTTAGTGGATTTTTGGCCAATGCGATAGCAAAAGTGTAATCACATTCCAGAATGGTGGCTTCTTCTTCTTCCTTCCCTATTATTTATTTCATCATTTCTCTTAATCACATTGCTTCACAACTTGCAGTACTAAGAGTCATATATTCGGCTTCAGTGGTTGATAAAGCCATTGTTTGCTGCTTTCGTGAGCTCCAGGTAACGACCTTTTGACCTAACATGAATAAATACCCACTAGTACTCTTTTGATCTTCTAAGTCTCCTCCCTGATCTGCATCACTATAACCATGTAGTCGGAAATTGCAATCTTTGGTATATCGAAGTCTAAATGTGAGGGTTCCCTGGATATAGCATAGAATGCGCTTGAGAGCTGCAAAATGCAATTTCGAGGGACAACTAACAAACTGTGAAACAATATTGACTGTATTCTCTATATCCGTTCGCGTATTGGACAGGTAGATCAAAGATCCGACTATAGATCTATATTGGTCTTCTGCTATACTTTCTTCAGCTGCTACTTTTTGTAATTTTTCTCCTTTGCCCGTGGGAGTGAGTGAAGGATAAAAGTTCTAGTCTTTTTCTAGTCTTTTTCTAGTCTTTTTCTTATTATTAGTTCTCATTACAAAGTACTTTTTTATAGACATATAAGCACAAGAGTAATTGCTATAGATATGTATGCTTTTGTCTTTGGACTACAGTCAACAAGATAAGTACTTACTTATCTATATGTGTCATTCTATCCATTATATATTTCCTATTTATTTATTACAGAGCAGTACATCACTCATCCAGGTCATTCATATTTTATCATTTCTTACAGCTTGCTGCCTACTGGAGGGTGCAATGCGCGTGGAGGCGCTGGTGTACGCTAAGGATCAGATGTTTTACGTTCCATATAGGAATTCTTTGGACTACCGACGTTGTTCGGGATGCACATTGGGAAGCGGAGTGAGCTGAGCGCCCAGAGTCACGCTTAGAGTGGGTGCACAAAAGCACACTTAGAGCGGCTTGCCAGATAGCGTGCACTTGGAATGGAGCGTGCGAGGATGCCTTTGGAATGGAGCGCGCAGGAGCCACTTGCAGCGGCGCGCGCAGGGGAGCACTTGGAGCGACACACGCACAGGTGTACTTGGGATGGAGCGCATGGAAAAGCACAGGGAAGCGAAGCGCGTATGAGTGCGTTGGGAAACAGTGGCGTGGAGCGCGTAGGGAAGCGGCGTGCATGGGAGCGTGCAAGTAAGCGGTGTTAATAATTAGTTTTTAATTATCTGAACTGTTTTTTACCGTTACTTTGTTTTCATGGGCCTTAATGTTGCGGCAGTTTTTTGGAGTTTATTTCCCTTAAATGGTTTAGGAGTTATGTTTTAATTATTTGTTAATTGTTTGGGTGTTTCGTAGTATATCTCCAACTATATAAAGGAGTTGTATTGCTGAACAAATCAATCAAGAAATGAAAAGTTTTCTTCCTCTTATTGTTGTGCACTATCTTTTAGTCTTGTTCTAACATCTGATATCAGAGCTAGACATCGCCGCCACAGACCATCGTTCTCGGGAGGAGATCGATGACATCTTTGAGAAACGATGTGCTCAAATACCCGGTGCTCACGAGTAGCAACTATGGCGTTTGGGCTATCCGAATGAGGGGGATCCTCGATGTTCAAGATGCGTTGGAGGCGGTGGAACCAATCGATCCAACGACGAAAGTGGATGCGAAAAAGAACAAAATAGCTTTTTCGGCCATCCAACAAGCACTTCCAGATAACGTTCTCCAGATGATTGCGGAGAAGAAAACTGCGAAGTAGGTATGGGACATGCTTAGGATCATGTACCAAGGCGCGGACCGCGTCAAGGATGCAAAGATCCAAACTCTACAAACGGAGTTTGAGATGCTTCGCATGAAGGAGACGGATTCAATAGATGATTTCACAATGAAGCTTACCACAAACGTCAACATGCAAATGGCGTTGGGAGGAAAGGTAGCGGAGGTTGCGGTTGTGAAGAAGTTCTTGCGATCCGTCCCATCAAAGTTCGCCCAGATTGCTTCGACGATAGAGCAATTTGGCGACTTCACGACAATGACCGTGGAGGAGGTTGTCGGCCGTCTCAAGACTCATGAAGAGCGTGTTGGTGGGGCTACCAACAAAGACGAGGAAAAACTCCTCTTGATGATGAGAGAGTTTATGGCTCGTGACAAGAAGCCATATAATGGTGGAGGACACCAAACCGGAGGCCGTGGAGGCCGCGGCCGTGGACGAGGGCGCGGCGGACAACATCGTAACAACGATCGACGCGAAGGTCCAGATCGCAACGATGGTGTTAAAAATAAGTCAAAAATTGAGTGCTTATATTGCCACAAGATGAGCCACTATGCCTCGGAGTGCCGCTCGAAGAAGAAGGACAACGAGGAGAAAGCGCACATGGCCGAAGCCTTTGAGGATATTGAACCGGCTCTTTTATTGGCGGAGGGCGAAGAAGATCACCCGAAAATGGTATGTTCTAATTTTCTCCTTAATGAAAAGAATGTACAACCGGGCATTTTTCCCGGCGACGTGGAGAAATCGGATTGGTACCTTGATACGGGGGCTAGCAACCATATGACGGGTTGCAAGGATTTCTTTTCCTCGCTAGATGAGACAGTGAGAGGCAAGGTGAAGTTTGGCGATGGCTCCTCGGTGGAGATATGTGGTCGGGGAGCAGTCTTCCTCAAAGACCAAAAGGAGCAGCACAAAGTGTTTACCAACGTCTACTACATCCCAAAACTTCGCACAAACATTGCGAGTTTGGGACAATTGGAGGAGAACGGATGCAAGATCGTCATGGAGGATGGATTCTTGTGTCTATTCGATCAAGAGAGGCGTCTCTTGGCGAAGGTGGAGAGGTCCAAGAATCGTCTCTACATCCTAAATATGAAGACGGATGCTCCGGTGGCCTTGCTAGCGGAACAATACAAAGACGAGACATGGCTATGGCACGCTAGATGGGGACATCTCAACTTTCGGGCACTTCATGACATGGGGCGTTTCAAGATGGTAGAGGGAATGCCCTCCATTGAGCACTCACAAGAACTTTGCGATGGGTGCTTGGTGGCGAAGCAAAGGCGATTACCTTTTCCAAGTGTTGCGGCGGATCGTGCAACAAAGCCTCTCCAACTGGTACATGGAGATTTATGCGGACCCATCAATCCGACCACCCCGGGAGGTAAAAATTATTTTTTCTTGCTAGTGGATGATCATAGCAGGTTCATGTGGGTGGAATTATTAAAATCCAAAGATGAAGCCTTGAATGCTTTCAAGAGGCTAAAGGCGCGAGCGGAGATGGAAACGAAGTTCAAAGTGAAGGGGTTCCGTAGCGATCGAGGTGGGGAGTTCACCTCCAAGGGGTTTGATACATATTGTGAGGAAGTCGGGATCAAACGATTTCTCACAGCCCCTTATTCTCCGCAACAAAACGGCGTGGTGGAGCGCCGCAATCAAACAGTCATGGGGATGGTTCGGAGTCTTCTAAAGTGCAAAACCGTACCGGCAAAGTTTTGGGGAGAAGCGTTAGCAACCGCGGTGCATCTTCTTAACCGGGCGGCTACTCATAGCGTTGTTGGGAAGACGCCTTACGAGGCGTTCTACGGAAGGAAACCAAAAGTGCACTACCTTCGCACTTTCGGTTGCCTTGCATACGCGAAGACAACAAAGCCTAATCTTGCAAAGCTAGAAGATCGGGGCACCAAGATGGTACTCATCGGCTACGAGGCGGGTTCTAAGGCGTACATGTTATTCAATCCAGAGACGGGCAAGCTCGTGATCAGCCGTGATGTTGTCTTTCGTGAAGAGGCAAAGTGGGACTGGGAAGAGAAAGACGGAGAAATGCCCTCTGGCTACGATCAGTTTTTGACGATAGAAGGGGCAGCAGTTCCTCTCGCGGCACTTGTACCAGCCACCCCCACCGGCGACGGGTCGCCATCGATCCACCGAGGCTCACCCGCGGCCAGCGCCTCGCCCGCTGCCAGCAGCGCAGCCAGCGGGTCGCCCGCTGCCAGCAACTCGCTCGCTGTCAGCAGCGCAGCCAGCAGGTCGCTCGCTCCCAGCAGCGCAGCCAGTAGGTCATCCGCTGCCTGCAGCTCCCCCGCGACCTGCACTCCTCTCCACCGCGGCTCACCCGCGGCCAGTGCCTCCCCCACCGCCGAGGCAACGTCGGGCTCCAGCGGTTCGACTCGGTTCCGGTCCCTTGAGGAGATCTACGGCAAAACTGAAGAAATAGAATTGCAACAGGAGGCTGGACTCTGTTTCTTCGCTGCAGGAGAGCCAACAACTTATGAGGAAGCTAAAGACGATCTAAGTTGGAAACGAGCTATGGAGGAGGAACTAAATTCCATCCGGGACAATGATACTTGGGAGATCACCACCCTCCCGAACGGTCAAAAATCCATTGGACTCAAGTGGGTTTTCAAGACGAAGCGGGACCCGGAGGGAAACATCGTGAAACATAAAGCTCGTCTTGTGGCGAAAGGGGTATGTGCAGCGGCATGGGGTTGACTTCGACGAGGTTTTCGCACCCGTGGCGAGATTGGAGACGGTCTGTTTGCTCATTGCTTTGGCAGCAGAGGAAGGATGGGACATCCACCACATGGACGTCAAATCGGCATTCCTTAATGGGGATCTAGTCGAAGAGGTATACGTCTCTCAACCTCCCGGTTTTGTCATAGCTGGAGAAGAGCACAAGGTGCTAAAGCTCAAGAAGGCGTTGTATGGCCTTCGCCAAGCCCCGCGGGCTTGGAACTTCAAGCTGGACCAAAGCCTATCCTCATTGGGTTTTGAGAGGAGTCCGACTGAGCATGCTGTTTACAAGCGAGTTGTGGGAGATTCAACCTTACTGGTTGGAGTCTATGTGGATGATCTCATCATCATCGGATCAAGCGGCGTGGAAATAAACAAGTTCAAAGCTCAGATGAAGGAGTTGTTCCGTATGAGCGATCTCAGATTGCTCACCTATTACTTGAGGATAGAGGTATCTCAAACACCTCAGGTAATCACCCTTTCTCAGTCTTCGTACACATTAAAAATTCTTGAGAAATTTGGGATGGAAGACTGCAATAGCTCTCAAGTTCCGATGGAACCAAGACTCAAATTGAGCAAGACGGGCGATTATCCTTTGGTGGATCCTACGGAGTATCGAAGCGCAATAGGATGCTTGAGATATTTGGTGAATACGCGTCCGGATATTGCATATGCCGTTGGGATAGCAAGCAGGTTCATGGAGAAGCCCAATACCCAGCATTTTGCGGTGGTGAAGCAGATTTTGCGATATCTGAAAGGTACAAGCGGGTTTGGTCTTTCTTATGAGAGGAATCTTCGTGGAGGAACGAAGCTAGTTGGCTACTGCGACAGTGATCATGGAGGGAGCATTGATGATAGGAAGAGCACTACGGGAGTTGCATACTTCCTAGGCCAGAACATCATCACTTGGATGTCGCAGAAGCAACGGGTTGTAGCATTATCTTCTTGCGAGGCCGAATATATATCAGCTTCAATTGCGGCACAGCAAGGAGTATGGTTACTCAACCTACTCGATGATATTCGGAAGCGGATCAGGTGCAAAGCAACTCTCTTTGTTGACAACAAGTCGGCAATTGCACTAACCAAGAATCCCGTGTATCATGATCGGTCAAAGCACATTGATACTCGTTACCACTATATTCGGGACTGCGTGGAGCGTGGGATGATCGAGGTCGAGTATGTACATACTAACGACCAGCTTGCTGACATATTCACTAAGGCACTCGCAGGGAACAAGTTCGTTGAAATGCGGGAGCGACTTCGAGTGTTAAATTTTCTCAACGTGGTCAGCAAGATAGCCCAAACGCCAAATTAATATCTTCGGAACTACCCAGTTCGCACGCTGAACCTGCGGAAACCCAAGGACTAGAGGTTGCACCCAACAAAACAATGGAAGCACAAGAAGATCTTATTATGCATTCACTTCTTTACAATCCGAGGCATACATAGCGAGACATGATTTCGCTAGTATTACAGCTGTAAACAGAAGAAACCAAAAAACAAGCCGGGCGGACAGCACTCCAGTCCGCCGAGACCGCGAGGTCGCCGAGACCGCTGAGCTCGCCCAAGCTATGCTGCAATCCGCTGAATACCACGGAGTCCGCCGAGACCGCGAGGCCGCGCGGACAGACCGTTATTCGCCTCCTGCTGAACCCGAACTGAGTAACTCCCCTACCCGCCTGAAGCCGGCGGACAGGTTATTGAAGCTGGGAAAGTTGAAACAGAACTGACAAGCCGCAGAGCGACCTCCTGCTGAGTCCGCAGAGACCGCACACTTCCAAGCACTGACCGAAGTCACAGCCAAACTCCTGGCTCCTTGAAGTTATCCGCGCGACCTGCACACAGCAAACCGTCAGCCTGAAACAATCCGCGCGGACTGAAAAACACAGACCGCAGCACTCGCCCAACCCAAATTACTGTTCACTCACGTTACTTAGGTTACTGTAGATGTGCCAGGGGGGTCCTATTTATAGGCCAGGTGAGGAGTGTGGTCACCGCCCATGAGATAGCGACACCGCCCCAGCCCGCGCGAATACAAACGACCGTCCGCTCAGTCCGCGAGGACTTAGCCAGTCACCAAGGGAAACCGCTAGGAGCAAGGCAACCAATGACGAACCCTCTCCAGTCCGCCCATGCTAAGCGGACAAGGCACCAGCCCGCAAAGCTCCAACTGCTTCAGGACAGCACCCTCTTCAATGGCAGTCCGCACCAACCCGAGGCAGCCCGCAAGACCCACACCTCAATCCGCCACAAGTCCACGACCAAAGGCAAACATCAACAGTCCGCCCGGTCACAGCGGACTTGGCGGATACGGCGGACACCATGAACTTGACACCAAGTGTGACCAAGTCCAAAACCATCAAGGGCCAGTGCGAGCATGGCGGACACAAAGTCCCGTCCGCCAAACACCCTAGCACAGACCGCAACCAGTCCGCGAGCTCCTCGCACTTGTCCAATGCAGTAGCACCAAGCCGGACTTCAAACATCAGTCCGCCAACCGGTCTCCACAGCAAGACCTGCTGTATCACCTGAGCTCGACAAGGCCTCAGCCAAGCTCAAGGCCCAGTCCGCAACAGCCCCAACCGCGGACACACCAGTCCGCAAGGCTTCCCGCGAACTCGAACCAACCCGCCAACAGCGCAAGCATGCACCCGCGGCCACTGAGCAATGCACCAGTCCGCAAGCCTCTCTATCCGCAGATACCAGGCCGCACCAAACCGCGGACTCCATGCAACAACCCGCTCAGAACACAGCCGGCTTCCACCAGACTTCTCATCAGGCCGCAACCTCAGTCCGCCCAGTCCGCCCAGTCCGCCAAAGCTGTCCGCACAGGCCGCGCGGCCTGTCCCGTCACCCACTTCCACTTCACAAATTTCAACACTCCCCCTTGAAGTGAGAAGTGGTGACCAAGCCCAGCAAGCTGCGCAAGCGTTCAAAGGGCCCCTTCGACAGCGGCTTCGTGAAGATGTCAGCAAGATTATCTTCACTCCGAACATGCCCGACCAGCAGAGACCCCTCCAACACCTTCTCCCTGATGAAGTGGTGATCAATCTCTATATGCTTGGTCCTGGCGTGACACACTGGATTGTTTACCAGTTTGAGAGCACTCTCATTGTCACCCCGGAGTAAAGTAGGCCCTTGCACTTCTTCATGAACATCCTCTATGAGTCTCCTCAACCAAACGGCTTCCCGAGCAGCCAAGGCCGAAGCCTTATACTCCGCCTCCGTGGTTGAAACCGACACCGAGTCCTGCTTCTTGCTACACCACGAGATGCTAGCTGAACCGCAAGTGAACACATAACCTGAAGTAGACCTTCGATCATCCGAATCACCGCCATAGTCAGCATCCGTGTACCCGAGCAACGCAAACTCCGCATCCCTTCCATAGAGGAGTCCCATCTCAGAAGTCACCTTGACATACTTCAGAATTCCCTTCGCCGCCAACAGATGAGAACTCCTTGGTTCAGCCATATATCGACTTACTCGGCCAACAGCATAAGCTATATCCGGCCTTGTAATCGTCAGATAGATCAAGCTCCCAACAAGAGCCCTGAACACCAAGGGATCATTAAGAACCCTTCCCTCATCCCGTCGAAGCTTCAGCCCAGATTCCAGTGGAGTAGAGCACTTCTTCCCTTCGCCCATGCCAAACCGCTTCACAATACGATCAGCATACCCTTTCTGGCTAATGAGAATCCCGCACTCCTTCCTCTCCACTTCCAGACCAAGAAAGTGATGCAACTCTCCCAAGTCTTTCATCTCGAAGCGTATAGCAAGCTCTCCCCTGAGCCTTGCTACTTCCTCCTCCGAGTTCCCTGTGATGATCATATCATCCACATACAGCAGGACCAAGACTCTTAGCTCTCCCTTCTTCTTGACGAACAAGCTAGAATCCGAGTTAGAAGCCAGGTATCCACAGAACTGCAGGTACTCTGCAATCTTCCCATACCACGCTCGAGGAGCTTGCTTCAACCCATAGAGAGCCTTCCTGAGTTTGCAGACATAGTCCGGATGCTTCTCAGAGACGAAACCAAGCGGCTGATCCATGAAGATGTCCTTGTCAATCTCTCCGTAAAGAAAGGCATTCTTCACATCGAGTTGCCACAACCTCCATCCCTTGCTAGCAGCCAAGGCGATCACCACTCTTACAGACGTCATCTTCGCAACTGGACTGAATGTCTCCTCATAGTCTTCTCCATACTGCTGTGAGAATCCTCTAGCGACCAGGCGAGCCTTGAAACGATCAATGCTCCCATCAGCCTTCTTCTTCAACTTATACACCCACTTGCAAGTAACCGGAGTAATGCCATCAACCTTGGGCACAAGGTCCCAGGTTTCATTCTTCTTCAAAGCATCAATCTCTTCCTTCATGGCACCTTCCCACTCCTTCACTCCAGTGGCCTCGTTGAAGCTTGCAGGCTCTCGCTCATCCAGAGGACCTGCAAAGAAGCAGGAGACAAAGCTCACTGCATTCCCATCACAGTACCGAGCCGGTGGCTTAACCACCCTCTTTGATCTCCGAAGACACGGCTCCTTGCTCACGACTTCCGTTGCTTCTTCAGGCTCCACTCCTACCTGGGGCAAGCATTGAGCAGTGCTCCCCCTGCTTCCTGAGCCAGAAGGCTCAGCCTCGGAGTTCGAAGCAACAGGAGCTGCTGGTGAAACATCAAGCTCCTCTTCCAAGCCTTCAGCAGCCTCCACCGGTGCTTCCTCAACCTTGCTACTTCCGGTAGGCTCCACCGAGCCACCTCCATATGACGTCAGCTCGTCAAAGACAACGTCTCTTGACACCACGAACTTCTTCGTCACAGGGTCCATGCACTTCCATCCCTTCTTCCGCTCATCATAGCCAACAAAGACAAGTTTCCTTGCCTTCGCATCCAGCTTTGTCCGTGAGGCATCCGGGACATGCACGTAGCAAGTTGAACCGAACACCCGAAGGTGTCCAACACTCGGCTTCTCCTTCAGCAACAGCTCAATGGGCATCTTCATGTTGATAGGGCTGAGTGGCATCCGGTTGATAACATATGCAGCACAAGACATTCCCTCCGCCCAAAAGGACCTTGGGATATCTTTCGCATGCAGCCAGCATTTGCAGGTTTCCGTCAAATGACGGATCTTCCGCTCCGCTACCCCATTTTGTTGTGGAGTGTGAGAACAAGTAAGCTCCCGTTGGATCCCGTGCTTCCTGCAGAAGTTAGAAAACTCGGAAGAGACAAACTCCCCCCCGTTATCAGTTCTAAACTTCTTAATCCGCAAGTCAAGCCGGCCTTCTACCAACTCCTTGAACTCCACGAACAAACGGAAGGCATCCGACTTCTACTTTAAGAAGTACACCCAAGTATACCTTGAGTAGTCATCAACCAAGACAAGCATGTATTTACTTCCACCAAGGCTGGCAGTAACAGTCGGTCCCATCAGGTCGCCATGAACACACTCCAATGGTTTCTTGCTCCTTGTTTGAGATTTATCAAACGGAAGGCGATGTGCCTTACCGTATTGACAGCCCGCACAAACATGCCCATCACCAAAGGAAGACAACATCGGCAACCCCCTCACCAGACTTCTACTCGCCATTGCCTTTAGCTTGTCCATGCCAACATGCCCCAGCCTCTCATGCCAGATAGCCGCACTATCATTGGCCCTCATCCTATCAACATAGGCACTGATGGAAAGAACAAACAAGTTCTTCACCCTCCTCCCAACATGAGCAACATCAGCCTTCACCGCTGATACGTTGCGAAGGAACCTCACGTCTGTTGGCCCAAACAGAACGTGATACCCAGCGTCCACCGCGTTGGTCACCGAGAAGAGGTTCTTCTTTATGCCCGGCACGTGATACACACTCCTTAACGTGAGTGGCCCCTGATCACTACCCAAAGACACGACCCCCTCCTTCTCTACTGCATAAACAGTATTATCAGCAGTGATAATAGCTTCATTACCTGAGTAAGCCTGCATGGAGGTGAACTTCGACTTGTCTCCGGTGATGTGATGACCACAACCGGAGTCGACGATCCACTCGCTGTTGAAGTCCTCAGCAGATAAGGCCCGGACACAAGTGCCCGTCATGAAAGCTCCTCCCCATTCTGCTTCTTCACTTCGCGAGCAAGCTTCTTCCTTTCCCGCAGCATGCCCAGGCTGCAGTTTGACCTTGCAGTCCCGCTTGAAGTGCCCACGCTGATGACACCGGTAGCACTTCAGATTCTTCTTCCAGTCCTTAGGAGCATTGCTCCTCTCTGGCGGATATGAAGTTGAAGTCTCCTTCTCAACAGCGGCCTGCACCTTCTTCTTCTTCCTCCCTTCCCATCCCTTCTTCTTGCCTGAGAAGAGAGCCTCGCTGCCTTCCTGATTCAGATTCACTCCAGCCATCTGCCTTGCTAAGCTCTCCTGCGAGGCAAGCAGATTCTCCAGCTCCAGCAACGACGGCTGAGTAGCCCACCCTTGAACAGATGTAACAAAGGCCACATACTCCTTCCGCAAGCCGCGGAAAATGTGCCTTTTCATCTTTGCCTCAGAGATAGGCTCATCAGGATCCAGCGCCGACAGCTCAGCACACAAGCTCTTCATCTTTAAGAAGTACCTGGAGATGGAAAGGTCTCCCTGAGTTGCCCTGGCCAACTCATTCTCCAGGAACTGAAGCCGCGCCACATTCTTCCTATTGAACAACTCATCAATGGTTGTCCAAATATCAGCAGCCGACTCACATCCAATGATGTGATCAAACAGTTCCGGAGAGACAGCTCTCTTCAGAACGAACTCTGCCTTAGCATTAGTTCTTCTCCAGAGCCTCACCTGTTCAGCAGTACCGAAAGCAGCAGTAACTTCCTGTCTGTCGTCTCCACCGACAACTTCCCACAGCTCCTCGCCCAGAAGATAACTCTTCATGCACGACTTCCACTTTTTATAGTTAGTCGGCGTTAAGAGTTCAATGCCCAGACCTCTTGCTAAGCTTCCTTCCATTGCAATCACCTGTTGGTACCCTTCAGCAGCACCGAGCAACAACACAGGTTGATCACCACTCAATCACTGAGTAACAACACTGGTTGACCTCCGCTCACGCGACTGAACCTCCGCAACCTCAGGAACCTCGCTCTGATACCATGTTAAATTTTCTCAACGTGGTCAGCAAGATAGCCCAAACGCCAAATTAATATCTTCGGAACTACCCAGTTCGCACGCTGAACCTGCGGAAACCCAAGGACTAGAGGTTGCACCCAACAAAACAATGGAAGCACAAGAAGATCTTATTATGCATTCACTTCTTTACAATCTGAGGCATACATAGCGAGACATGATTTCGCTAGTATTACAGCTGTAAACAGAAGAAACCAAAAAACAAGCCGGGCGGACAGCACTCCAGTCCGCCGAGACCGCGAGGTCGCCGAGACCGCTGAGCTCGCCCAAGCTATGCTGCAATCCGCCGAATACCACGGAGTCCGCCGAGACCGCGAGGCCGCGCGGACAGACCGTTATTCGCCTCCTGCTGAACCCGAACTGAGGAACTCCCCTACCCGCCTGAAGCCGGCGGACAGGTTATTGAAGCTGGAAAAGTTGAAACAGAACTGACAAGCCGCAGAGCGACCTCCTGCTGAGTCCGCAGAGACCGCACACTTCCAAGCACTGACCGAAGTCACAGCCAAACTCCTGGCTCCTTGAAGTTATCCGCGCGACCTGCACACAGCAAACCGTCAGCCTGAAACAATCCGCGCGGACTGAAAAACACAGACCGCAGCACTCGCCCAACCCAAATTACTGTTCACTCACGTTACTTAGGTTACTGTAGATGTGCCAGGGGGGTCCTATTTATAGGCCAGGTGAGGAGTGTGGTCACCGCCCATGAGATAGCGACACCGCCCCAGCCCGCGCGAATACAAACGACCGTCCGCTCAGTCCGCGAGGACTTAGCCAGTCACCAAGGGAAACCGCCAGGAGCAAGGCAACCAATGACGAACCCTCTCCAGTCCGCCCATGCTAAGCGGACAAGGCACCAGCCCGCAAAGCTCCAACTGCTTCAGGACAGCACCCTCTTCAATGGCAGTCCGCACCAACCCGAGGCAGCCCGCAAGACCCACACCTCAATCCGCCACAAGTCCACGACCAAAGGCAAACAGCAACAGTCCGCCCGGTCACAGCGGACTTGGCGGATACGGCGGACACCATGAACTTGACACCAAGTGTGACCAAGTCCAAAACCATCAAGGGCCAGTGCGAGCATGGCGGACACAAAGTCCCGTCCGCCAAACACCCTAGCACAGACCGCAACCAGTCCGCGAGCTCCTCGCACTTGTCCAATGCAGTAGCACCAAGCCGGACTTCAAACATCAGTCCGCCAACCGGTCTCCACAGCAAGACCTGCTGTATCACCTGAGCTCGACAAGGCCTCAGCCAAGCTCAAGGCCCAGTCCGCAACAGCCCCAACCGCGGACACACCAGTCCGCAAGGCTTCCCGCGAACTCGAACCAACCCGCCAACAGCGCAAGCATGCACCCGCGGCCACTGAGCAATGCACCAGTCCGCAAGCCTCTCTATCCGCAGATACCAGGCCGCACCAAACCGCGGACTCCATGCAACAACCCGCTCAGAACACAGCCGGCTTCCACCAGACTTCTCACCAGGCCGCAACCTCAGTCCGCCCAGTCCGCCCAGTCCGCCAAAGCTGTCCGCACAGGCCGCGCGGCCTGTCCCGTCACCCACTTCCACTTCACAAATTTCAACATCGAGTGCGTGACGTGAAGGACAAACTAATTAGGGGTTGAATGTTAATAATTAGTTTTTAATTATCTGGACTGTTTTTTACCGTTACTTTGTTTTCATGGGCCTTAATGTTGCGGCAGTTTTTTGGAGTTTATTTCCCTTAAATGATTTAGGAGTTATGTTTTAATTAGTTGTTAATTGTTTGGGTGTTTCTTAGTATATCTCCACCTATATAAAGGAGTTGTATTGCTGAACAAATCAATCAAGAAATGAAAAGTTTTCTTCCTCTTATTGTTGTGCACTATCTTTTAGTCTTGTTCTAACAAGCGGCGCGCGTAGGAAAGCAGAGCGCAAGGAATCCTCACATTCGAGAGCGCACAAAGAAGCGGTGTGCATGGGAGCGCGTAAGAAATCAGCGTGTGTAGGAGCGCTCATGAAAGCAGCATGCACAAGGAAGCGGCGCGCGCGGGAGCGGGCAAGGAAGTGGTGTGCGTGGGAGCGCGTATGAAAACAGCGCGCGCAAGAGCGTGCAAGGAAACAGAGCACGCATGAGCGCGCAAGGAGAAGAATCAAAGGAGGGAGAAGTTCATATGGGGAAATTCGGGGAGAGGATGATGTCAATGAAGGAGGGACTGGGGTCCTAATTATATGCCCTATAGATAGTTACAGTGGCTACCCGACTATCCACAGACTAAAACCACCATAATTACTATTCGTAGGCCGTAATTCTATAGTTTAATACACATATTTTTAGGGGAATTATTATATATAGACCGAACATTATTTTTTGGGTGAAGTTATGCGCGGATCGAAGGGTGAAGGATGTACCAGAATGATCAGATAGTAGAGGATCGGCGGCGGCCCAAGGGCCTCTCGGCAGCAGAAGACGGCCAGCGAGGGCCAGCCGATGGAGAGAATGGTCGAGGATCCAAGGAAGATGGCCGCCTGATTCAGGCAACCAGAGGGCGGGGCAGACATAAGGTCGCCCGCCCTAGGAAGAGAAGCAACCGCGTGAATTGGGCTGCTAAGTGGTCGCCCGATTCATGCGATCGGAGGGCGAAGCGACCATGGAACCGCCCTCCCCAGGCAAAAAAACATCCACCCGAACTGGGTGGCCACTTGGGCCTCATGCCCTAGGTGGAAAACAACCACCCGAACTAGACGGCTATGAGGCCGCCCGCCCTAAACGAAAAATGCCCGCCTGAACTGGGCAGCCCAGAGGCTGCTCCATTCGGGCGGCAAGAGGGCAGGGCGGCCATGAGGCCGCCCTCACTAGGTAGAGAAATGACCATCTAATCTGGGCGGCCAAGAGGTTGCTCGATCTAGGTGGCCGAAGGATCGGTTGGCTAGGAGGCTTCTCGACCAGAGCGGCGGGGCTACATGCAGAAGCATGTAGCCAAAAATGCGGGCAAGCATGCATGGCCAGACCGCGCACAGGCTCATGAGCAGTCTGGCGGGGCCGTGTGGCCAGGAGCCTTGCGCGGTCTAGGGTGCGCACACACGATATTGGAGTCGCTCGGTGGTACTCATGAGAGGCAGACATTTATACAGGGGTACGTGCGGGTGTAGCCTGAGGTTGAGGTTGCGCTTAAAGAACCCACGGTTCAACCGAACCCATACTGGGGAACCCCATCGAATGCCCCCAATTTTATGGAGGTCAATTTCGCAGAAAACGAGCCCAAAAAATTTCCGGGCACAAATATTTGAGTGTATTTATTTGTTTTGGTGAATGGTTGTACCTTGCACAGCTGGGAGCTTTTTGCGTGGCGCGGTTACCTGAGTTATTGTTTGGCATTAGCATTAGAGGCAACTGCAGCTAGGGGTAGGACCCTTTGTATGGCAGAGCGAATGCTTTGTCATGGTGTCTCTGGGCTCGGCGTTGGAGACCTTTCGGTGGACAAGTGCTCTTTATACCTCGCTGTTGCTTTGTATATTGTTTGCGACACTTCAGACTCCCTTTTGCATCATATATTTTTTTGTGGATTTCTGTGGCGTAGAGCCTTGTTTTTGTGTTGATCACGCTTGTTTTGTGTTGGTACCATCGCTTTGCACGTGACTTCTATCTTCTTTTTGGATGTTTGTGGTTGAGGACGAAATCTTGACAATGTCATAGTATTCTACCTGGGTGAAGGGGGAACACTTCTAGCCAAGTAGTAAGCGGTCACAGGAGCAAGGCCCTAGAGACAGCGAGGGGTAGACAATACCAGCCGTTCGTCAAACACGAGGGGAGATTTCCCTAGCAATGTTGTGACCTACTGCAGTGGAGAAGGGTGAACCTTCGATTCAGGGCAGTGAGAGGTCACAAGGGCACGACCCCGGAGAGGACAAGGGGTAAATACTACCAGTCGTTTGGTGAACGCGAGGGAGGATTGCCCTGGCGACGTCGTGACCTATCACGAGAAAGAAGGGCAAACCTTCGATCCGGGGCAGTGAGAGGTCATAGAGGCCCGACCCCAAAGACAGCGAGGGGTGGACCCAACCAATTGTTTGGAGAACATGAGGGGGGCTTGCTCTGGCAACGCCATGGTGCCCATACAGTATATGAGCAAGGTGCTCTGCAACGCAAGTGCGAGTGTTCTACAGCGCGTGGGCATGATGCCCTTCAGTGTACGAGCAAGTGCTCTGTAGTGCAGGGGCATGGAGCCCTGCAGCGTGGGAGCGGGTGCTCTGTAGCGTGGGGGCATGATGCCCTGCAACGCGGGATCGAGTGCTTTAAAACGCAGGTACATGCTGCCCTGCAGCGCGGGGGCATGCTGCCCTGCAGCGCGGGGGCATGCTGCCCTGCAGCGCGAGGGCCCGATGTCCTATAACGTGGTAGCGGGTGCTCTGTAGAGCGAGTGTGGGTGCTCTGTAGTGCGGGGGCATACCGCCGTACAACGTGGGAGCGGATGTTCTAATTTTCAGACGAGTCATCCTTCCTTAAGTGGAAGAGTCTATTGCTTGATGTCGAAAATTGGTTCCATGATTTTTCCATCGGAATTTCTTCAGAAAATCTGTACTTTTTGCAAAGTTAGAAACAATTATAGTTGCGTAGATAATTAAAGCGTGCCTACATGTGTTAGTAGTTAGTTACATCAAAGAAAATAATAATAATAATTATAATAATAAGCGAGGCTACGGATAAATAAGGGGGCTCAATGAGGAGGGGATCCCCCTCACCCGTAGCCCTTGATTTATCCATGTTGGGGTACATCGTTGTCCTCTGTTGAGTCGACAGCCTGGGGCACGCGCTGGTTTGGGTCTTGGTTCAACAGAAATCTTCTGAGAAGTCCTTGTTGCACGAGACACTCGATCTCCATCTTAAGCATGTGGCAGCCTTCTGTCCTATGTCTGTGTCTGCGGTGGAAGTCACGGTATTGCGACTTATTTTCCCGATTTGGTGAGAGCAGTTCAAACCTACGAAGGGTCTCATTATCACTGATGGAAAGGAGAACATTGATTCGAGTGGTGTTGAGGGGAGTGTATTCCTGGTGATGATGCGGTCCTTGGTCTCAGTGGGGTTTATATATTGTGGTGTGTTTCGTTCTTCTTGAGAACTGATGACGACGATGATTCCTACTATGGATATCTTTTCGAGTTCTCCTCGAATTGTTGGCGGTGCACTTAAATTGCCTCTTCTGCTGCAATCTGGTCCTCGACTCGTTGAATGAGATCGAGGTCACTAGGTACAGACTCTCGCATTAGTGTTGAATAGAAGCCACCGGGGCAGAGCCCCCTAGGAAAAATCCTCGTAGAAGCTCAGGGTCCACTCCTGATATTTTTCGTGCCTCGTTGGTGAAGCCGTGGAAGTACTCCTTAAGGTTTTTTTCCTTTTGCTCTGGCAGATCCCAGAAAGATGAGAGGGGTCTCGTATAATCTTCTTGTTTGCGATGAACTGGCCAATAAAGAGTTGAGATAAACTTGTAAAGTTGTCGATCCTTCCTTCTTTCAGAGAGTAAACCAGCTCCGAGCTTGTACTTTCAGAGTTGCACTTGATACATCAGTTGATCAGAGGCATTGTGAAACCTCATGATGTTGGATAAATGGTGGACGTGCTCTCATGGGTAATCTGTTCTATAGAATGTCTCAATTTTTGGAGGCTTGAAACGTGCGGGATTGGGTGTGCCAGAACTTCAAGCACCAGCGGTGAGCCGGTCCTGATGGGGCAGTGCAGATGCGTGACTCGCCCACCGACTGGGTCGTACTCTTCCGTAATTAGCTCTCTGGCTTCTTCTATAGTCGCTCATCTTGTAGGATTTTTAGGGGCGCTTGCCTTCTGGAGATAATGTTGTCAACAGTCTCAATGTCTATGGCCAGGTAGGCAGTTGGCGTGGAATTTGTCCGCCGAGACCGCCGAAGCCGCCTAACCACTGTTAACTGTGCAGACTGCCATTATTGCAAATTTTGAGACAGGAACAAAACCCGTCGATTGACTGAGCGAACTGCTCCACTTATCTGCAACTCTGAGGAAGAGGACTAGTCATAGATACCACAACTAGGTGCTAACCGCTGATTGTATTTGTGAACTATTCCACACCAACGTTACTGCTTACTAGTAGCTCAGCCGTTTGGTGTTATCCGCACAGCCTGCACAGAACCATCTTCCTTAGTCGCAGCGGTTAGAAAACCGTAACCAAAAATCAAACGTGAGCTCGTTCTTACTGTTCACTGCCTATTTATGACGAGCCGAGGGGTCATATTTATAGATGTGGGGAGGAGTGTCGTCACCATCTACATCGATAGGATAATTGCCCATCAGACCTGTCGGCTAACACACAGTATCCGCACAATGCGGACACCAAACCAGTTCGCCACGTCGCGCCAAATAATTAATGCAGGATAGACGACCAGCCCTCCTAACCCCGCAGACACTGCTACTAGTCCGCATATCCACAGCCCGTGACTTGGACAATCAGTCCAAGCAATACTGCCGAACTCGGCGAATACAAGAGTAGTCCGCTCCAGGTAAACTTGGTGAATACCGACCAGTCTGCATCAAGGAGAACTGGGCGAGGTAGGCAACTAACCAGACTTAGTCTCCCCCAGACCAAGTCCTCCAAACTCTGTGGTTACCAAACTTAACCGTGCCACCTGATACCAAGATCGTGCCCTACTGAACAACTCTAGTCTGCCACCATTCAGACTGCTCCATCAGTCAGCGCGACCTCCAGGCAACCTATCCGCGCAACTGTGCTTACTCCACGATCCAACACCCGGACCACAAGAACAGATCTGTGTCGGACACCGACGAGCTCCAAAGAGTCCGCATTCCGCAAGACCAACCTAGCGAGCTCTGATCTTCCTTGCCCAAGAAGACACAAGCGACCTGGTGGCAAGCCGTATCATTCCGTTATATCTGGCTGTCTTCTTAAGAATCAGGGAACCTGCCGAACATGACGACCTCCAAAGGAGTCCGCCACTAACCCGCAGATAAACAAACATATCCGCCCGGTTACACCACCAGAGTGCTTGCTGGTCCAGATCGCCGGAGAAGTCCACAGCCGAAAACAGCTGCCCGACTAGGCTAACCGTCAGGGCTATTCGCCTAGTTCTCGCGGTCTCTGCGGTCTCTGCGGGCACTCCAACCTGTCCGCCCGACTTCCTCACTTCACACTTGAACAATTTCAACAAGGCGTACGTAACCCACCTAGAGGAAGATAGGGGAGAACCGTGAACTGTCGGATCAACGATCCGACAATTCACAAAATCCGACCGTATTTACTAAAAAAAAGAAAGAGAAATAAAAAAAACACTGCATTTTAAAAATCATGAACCGTCCGATCATACAATCATATAACCCATTAATTTTCCTTGCCATTCTTGTAGGTAAGTTGCACATACCTAAAAAGTTTTTTTAACTTTAAATTTGTTTTGGTGTAGATGTAACCTATGAATGTGCGCTTATATGATCCAATGAAATAAAAATAAGAGTTATTTTTCCACGCTTTATGGCTCGATTTGAGAGGAGTTAGGCTCCGTTTGGTATAGTCTGATTCATGCGTCTGCAATCGCTTGACCGGTGAAAATAAGTCTCTTAAAGTCCGATTCATGCGGTCGCAACCGCTTGACCGGTGAAAATAAGTTTCTCCAAACGGAGCCTTATTTTCACTGTTCAAGGGGTTATGACCGCATGAACCAGACTTTAATTATGATCTGATTCATGTGATCATAACCGCTTGACCGATGAAAATAAATCCCCTCAAATGGAGCCTATATCCTTCTTTTTTTTTCTTTTTAATTAGTTGAAGTGCAATATTTTTCGGGTCTATCATACTTGCTGAGTATCTCTTTTGAATTATATATGGGCCTACCAAATATATATTGAGAATTTTGATGTTTTTTGCTTCTATGAATTTTGATGTTTTTCTGTCGGTCACTTAGAAAATAAAATTAATTTTGAACATAAAAATTGACAACGTTTCTTGGGTGAGGTAACGCACGACCACCGACATTGTGTTCATGACCGCTGCCACAGCGCCAAAGGTAGCCATAGAGACAGACAGGGCTCCGTTTGGCACGATGGTGGCGATACATGAATGACGGTTTAACCTGTGCTTTTACGACCGTCACCCCGTTCCTAACGGAGCCAGCGAGAGAGAGAGAGAGAGTGAAAGAGGCACGACCTGAATTTCAGTAGCGTCGCAGACGCAGACCCGACCACCGTAGAAAATTGTGATAGCATGCTTCTGCTCAGCTCCGGCGTCGTTACTACGGCTTCTCGGGCTGCCGCCCGCAGTGAGGCAGAGCTCAGTGTTGCAATCCAAGTTTCCCGCCGCCATCCTTAATTTCTTACACATGTATCAAAATATTTACAAATACTTATATCCCCCAAATAGATATCCTATTTGGATTCAAATTTCTATCTCCTTCATTCCACGGCCGTGACGACGCTAGTGAAAACAGAGAAGCTAGCCTCTTCTCTGTTGCCCCAATACAGAGATGAGAGATTTGTTGATTGTGTTAGAGAGAGAGAAAGATGAGAGAGAGAGAGAGAGATGTGTGACAGTGGCAGTTATAGTAGTAGCAATTGAATTTATAAGCTTAGCCCGTTATAACAAGTTTCTATTATTCCGGAGGTTAGTTAATGATAATAATGTGGGTGGAGGAGGAAGAAGCATTTTTCATGTGGTGAAATAGGAGTGGGCCGGTGGGGTTCATCAGCGTGGGACAGCACGTGATGAAATACACGAATGCCACATTTTCAAGAAAAACTAATAACGAAGGGAATTGATATTCGCAGATCATTTTTGTCTATTTGCACCTCATTTATATTATTTATTTTTTTTTCCAAAAGAAAAATTCTATTCATACCCCCTCCCCATTACTCATCCCATGAAACAGCCGCTCCCCCTCCTTCCTCCGAAACATCCCCGACGGACGGACTACGCAGCCGCTCACCCCTCCTTCCGCTGCCCGCCCCTCGCTCCTCCCTGGACATTGCCCTCTCTAACGCCGACGACCTCCTTATTACCGTCCTCCGGTGAGTTCTCTCTCATCTTCCCTCGTTTTTTTCTAATCTCCCTAAGAACTGTTGGCATAGGCAATGAATTTTGACTACTTATACGTCAAAAACGGTGGTCAGATGAAGGAGAAAAAACTCCGATAAGATAAAAACGTTTAATTTTTTTTCAAGAAAGTTGATGTCTGGGTTCCCATTTTAAAATTTTAAGAACCCGGCGACGCATTCAAAAAAAAATTTATACACCCTCATTATTAATTTTCTGGATCAATCATTGTGATGGAGGTTGAACCATTGTTAGTGTCATGCCAAACATACACTCTATAATAGTGTCGTATGCCGCATGAAAAGAGGCCTAGCTAGATGTCATTATGCACCCTAAGCCTTCCTGTTTTTTTGAGAATCCAATATGAGTCACGTGCTAGAATGTTTTTTAAAATTCACGGGGAAATAATTTTTATTTATTTTAAGGATATTATGATAACAGATCCATGTGACAAGAAATTAAAGCAAGATTAAATAAAAGTTTAGATAGAAATGAGAATGAATAAGGCTTATAACTTTGCTCATTTTTTCAATGTATAACATCCGTCTAGATCACAAAATCTCAGATACATGCAGAAGAAGCACACACCCAAACATATACTTGATGACGCGAACATAATGATCGAATAGAGCAAGGTTTCAAAAAATGAAAATACAAAAATGTTAAGAGTATGTAAAAGATTACAGTAGATCATATATAAGATGTCTCGAAAAAAACCGCAAGTATTAATCACATAATGATTATTTTTAGAAAGCCATCGTATCAAAAAAACTGATACTTTGAACATTAAGGCTTCGTTTAGCATAACGGTGGTGTTCATAAACGTATGAGTTAAACCGTCAATCGTTAACGACCACCTAACAAACTTCATCCATTTCAACATAAAAGTGGATGAAGTTTCTTAGATGTGCATTAACAAATGTCATTTTAACCACCCCCTTCCCCCTCACATGTTCACGACGACTGCCGTCACCATGCCAAACAGAGCCTAAAACATTAAGATTATAAGCTCGATCGTCGGAATAATTCGACTGAGTATAAATCAACTGTCATAAAAATAATAACAATATTTGCCAAACCTAGATTACTATTAGACGAATGTTCAAATCAAAACAACTAATATGATTTACTACACAAGGATAAATGAACGTTCGGTGCAATTGTTCGATCATCAAGTCAATTCGTTGGAAACAATCAACCAAATGCACATTTGTCTTGGTCAAGAACTTAGATATTACTAATAGTCAAATCTATAGTGCGAATAACAATCGTCTTTTACTTTATTTCAACAATAAGAGAGAAGCCTCTACCTCCACTTGGGATCTGGGGGTGGTGCAGTGCAGCGAATGCACTGCATCAGACGGTTGCGCTGAGATCTCGCGCGAGTTCAGCTTTGCACCGTGATTTGTGCATGCTTTGAGATGAGTGCGTTGATCAAACGTGCACACATCTCATCACACTCGTATCTCAGCGCAACCGTCGGACCGCACTTTACCGACTGCACCCCCCCCCCCCCCCCCCCCCCCCCCAACTTGCTTCCCGTAAGAATTGCCCCCCATTTAAAATGTGCGTTAATAGTAGTTAACTTGGTACCGACGCCTCTAGCCCAAAAGATAAGCATTTTTTTCCGAATTTGTCATGCGGAACCAAATTATATATATACAAGCACACAACTTTAATTATTTATTTCTATTATAAAAAAAAACATCAGCTGCGTGCACGTGCATAAATAGATTCGCACGACATTTAAACCGGCCAAAAATTTCCATCAAAATCTCATCACCCCCACAAGACTTCCGCTCCGATCAAATGAAAGTCGATAGACTTACGACCTTCTTTTGGTGTGCCCACATGATAAAATTGGCGTCAGCCCGAATTTTATTTTTTTTAATTCTTTTTGAAATAAATTATTATTTTCATTAAGTTTCGCTGAAAGGGATCCGACATGACGAGTGGCACTAATTGCGCGGGAGATGGGAGAAGCTTAACTAAGATGATTTGGATATGTACTAAGGAGATAATTAGAGGTATTTGTAAGGTGCTGGGAGAGTTTAGTCATTAGGCATGTTAAATCGGTGACGATAGATCAATAAAGAGTTGGGCTCTGTTTGAGATTGCTTATATTGATGAATAAGCTTTTGATTGAAAAGTGATAATTGAATACAGATGTTATAAAAGTAATGTTGAATAAGTAGTAAATTGTTTGAATAATTTGTTCATAAGTGTTAATTTAAAGTTTCATTCATTCATAATAGTCTGTTTGTTTGGACGAGTTTTTTTTTTACCCGAGTGCGATTTTTTCGAGCGAGCTCGATTTTTTTCGTCTGGGAGCCATTTTTTGCCGGTGCTCATTTTTTTGCCCGGCAGTGTTTTTTTCGCCCGATCGCATCTTTTTCGTCCAGACACGTCTTTTTCGCCCGGACGTGTTTTTTTTGTCCGGGTGTGATTTTTTCCCCGACGACGATTTTTCAATTTTCACTTGGGCGCAAAATTTTTGCCCGGGCTCGCTTTTTTCGCCTAATCTCATTTTTTCGCCCGGGTGCGATTTTTTAGCCCGGACGCAATTTTTTGCTCTGACGTGTTTTTTTCGCTCGGACACGGTTTTTTCCGAGAGAGCATTTTTCACCCGGGTGCTCTTTTTTCATGATGTGTGCTTTATTCCCCCGGGTGCGAATTTTCACCATCGACCAAGCAAAAATTTAGGGCTTGGGTAAAATGCGCCCAGGAAAAAAAACGCCTCCGGCGAAAAATGCGTGCTCAAGCGAAAAATGCGTGCCCGAGCGAAAAATTCTCGCTCAGGAGAAAAATTCACGTACGGGCGAAAAATTCGAGCTTGGGAGAAAAATTCGCTCCCGGATAAAAAAAGTACGTCAGGCCCTGTCCGGGCGAAAAAATCACGCTCTTGCGAAAATTTCGCTCAATGGCAAAAAAATGCGCTCGGGGAAAATAGACGCGCACGGGTGAAAAAGGCGCATTATGGTGAAAAAGACGTGCCCGGGCGAAAGAGACAATCCGAGCGAAAAAGCGCGGCGGAGCGAAAAATGCCGCCATGGAGAAAAAAGCGCACCCGGATGAAAAATTCGCTCCTGGGCGAAAAATTCGCTCTCATGCGAAAAAACATGTTCGAGCAAAATAATTGCGTCCGAGGGAAAAAAAGCTCTCAGGCGAAAAATCCGCGACCAGGCTAAAGAACTAACTTAGGTTTTTTAAGAGAAACGCTTATGAGAAGTCGTAAGCTTGACCTGAATTGCTTATGAAAAATCAAATTATCATCAATTTTAAAATAAATCATTTTCTATAAACTTTTTAAACAAACAGCTATAAATTACGTTTGCATTTTGAATAGAGATTATACATCAGCATAAGTTCTCCCAGATAAATCCTTGGAAAGAAACTGTAAAAAAAAACTTGATGTGAAGATATGGTGTAACGCCCCGAAACTCAAAGGAGCGAAGGGGGACGTTTTGGGTCAGTGTGGGTTCGGGCTGCAGGCACACGGCCTGGGACACGGGCATGTCCCAGGACATGTCAAGCGTGTGTCGACACTTAGCCGCGAAGTCGTCGAGATTGTCTCGACGATTCGCTGAGAATGGGCACACGGCCTGCGACACGGGCGTGTCGCAGGGCGTGTCGACCCGTGTCGACACTTAGCCGCGGAGTCGTCGAGATATACTCGACGATTCGTCGAGAATGGGCACACGGCCTGCGACACGGGCGTGTCGCAGGGCGTGTCGACCCGTGTCGACGATCGTCCCGGGGAGTCGTCGAGATTCGCTCGACGATCGTCGAGACAAGACACACGGCCTAGGACACGGGCGTGTCCAAGGCTGTGTCATCAAGTCGTCGATCTTCACTCGACGAAGTGTCCCGTGTACACGGCCTGGGGCCCAGGCGTGTCAATGTGACACGGGTAGGGACACGGGCGTGTCCTAGAACCCGTGCAGTGCTCGGGTTGAAAAAGGAGAAAAATCATGGAGTACACGGCCGGCCACACGGCCGTGTCAGGTGGAACACGGGTGTGTCAGCTCGAACACGGGCGTGTTCGATACCCGTGTGAGGTTCCAGGTGATTCGATTTTGACGGCGAATGCGGCACACGGCCCTGGACACGGGCGTGTGCCAGGCCGTGTTCGGTCCAGATTGGGCATTTCAGCCCCGAATCGAAGCCGTTCATTTCTTTGACTGAAGATCCAACGGCTGGGGGTTGTTCCTGAAGGGATATACCCGGGTTTTGACTTAGAAAACCCTTACTTTTCTTCACTTGTTCTCTTTCTAAATCCTTGGAGAGAGAGGAGAGCTAAGGGAAGAAGAACGAGCTAGATCCGCCATTGGAATAGCTTCAGAGCTCCGAATCGCGAGCCGACTCCGGATCCACGGAGGCAACGCTAGTGCGGTGGTTTTCATCCGATTACTTTTCAATGGCGCCAAAGAGAAACTCAAGGGTAACGATCCTCATCTTGAGCATGAATAGCTCTCTTTCTTAGCATAGGAAGCCCGCTCTCGCGAGTTTGCGGAGAGTTGGAGGCGTTCCTTCGGGTAGATATGTAAAGTCCCCGTTGTTTAGAGTCCGTATGCGAGAACGGACGTAGGCATGATGTGTGAAGCCTACCCGGACATGTTAGTCTGGATCGGTGATGTTGCATTGCATAAGGCCGGAGAAGACTCCGTGCTATTGGTTGTTTTTCGGGTTTTCTACGCGGTAGATTGCAGCAGGGAGCCTTGGGGACTAACCCAAAGGTGCACCCGGAAAACTGGGCGGATACGAGATCTTGCCAACTTGGTGGCTTGAGAGCCAACTTGAACATAACGAGGTTATGTGACTTGTGATGGAAATGGGACTCGGTGGAAGTTTGACCCGCGCAAATGGCTTAAATTGCCGTTGCGATGTGAGCACGGGTTAGGACGAACCGTACCCGTTCTATGTCGTTCAGTTAAAGAGACCTAAAGACACGTGACACTTACCGTTGGCATAGAGTAGGGTCTTCGGCGGTTAATGGCTTAAATTGTCGTGACCCAGGCCAAGAAGACAAATTGCTCATAGGTTTGGCCGTCTAAGTGGCGGTGGTGAGTCCGGAATGTTAATGGCTTTAATTGACGTGACATCGACCGGTTCACCGAGAATGTGCCCTGAGTGCACGGGGCGTGTGGCCGTGCGAGCCAACGTATGTGATGAAATGGCTATGGATATATACATTGCTCGCTTATGCTAATGAAATGCAGGGAAGTAGCATCGCCGCCCCGAGTTGGGGGCGGGATCGTTATAATTTGGTCAGCATTGCTGACCGTTGCCTTGTTTTGCCACCGTGCGGTGGTTTGTTGCTTGCAGGTGCAGCTGGACCAAGCGGTCAATAGCGGGCTAAAGCCCTTTTTGCGAAGCTGGCCCTCGAAGGCCCAAGTAGAAGTGTTTACTGCTTTATTCATGTATGACCGGCCTGCGTGCCGTGGTTTGTAAAACATGTAATATTCAAGTGAAACATTTTGTAAGGCCTTAAGGCCGGTTTTGGTATTTTGTATAACATTCCTAATTTGTACTAGTGGACATTCGTGCTTTAATGCTTGGGTTCTTGTTTACAACTTTTATAAACTGCTTCCGCTAGAATGCTCTGTGTAGGACGTTGAGATTGGTTGGATGGTTTCCATACGTAACCACCCGGTCTGTCTGTGGTATATGGCGTCGGGCCCCGGCCGGACCTACTGCTATATGCTATGCGACGGATAGGGGGTGTTACAATTTGGTATCAGACTACTGGTTTTGGTTGGGCTTAAACTGAATTCGTGGGCCGAATTCTTTTTAAGGGGTGGTGAGCACATTGTGTGCGTCATCGTTATAATGGTAAAAGAACCCATGAATGTCCACTTAGGAATGAAAATACTCGTGTTTGAGGAACCTGCGTGTTCCTATAATTGCTGTTTGCAATACTTTTTGGTCGCTTAACCGTGTTTTGTACCACTATAGGTGACCAGAAGTGGTGTTGGGCCGTCAGAACGCCGAGTTTCTGAGGCTAGTAGTGCACCGGATGTTGCTCCCGCAACACCTCTGTCGGCTGGAGAACATACGATTGGTGGCTGAAGCGGTGTTGGCCGTGATTAATGTGCAGCCTGGAAGGCAAGCGCAGCAGCCCGCTCCTGTGATGGAGCAAGAACCTCTGCAAGAGGCTGAGCCGAGGAGAGTGGAGCAAGTGGTTGTAGAACCGGTGGTGCCAAGGAGGGCAACTGAGAGGCAGTTGAAGCATGTAATGAGCTTTAACCCTCCGTTATTCTCGAGGTTGGGAACCCCATCTCAGGCTGAAGACTGGCTCTCCAGGGTGAAGAGAGTCATGACAGCGACGGAGACGGAGGAGTGGCAAATGACCACCATCGCTACGTTCCTGCTGGACGGTGAAGCGAGGATGTGGTGGGAAGGATTGGAGCTGCATCATTTGAGAGGTAGACAACTGATAGACGTTCCGATGGAAGAGTTCTCGGGATTGTTCTTAGCAAGATACCTCCCTTCGACGCAGAAGATAGCGTTGGAGAATGAGTTCCTGAAGTTGGTACAGGGTGAGAGGAGCGTGGATGAATATCTCCACGAGTTTACTCGTCTGAGTCGTTATGCTAGCTCCACCATCATGGATGAGGAGCGCAAGACTAATCGCTTCTATGAAGGCCTGAGGGATGAGTTGAGATTACTACTCTCGGGGCCGATGACGCAGGGTTTCTTAACCTTGGTCAATACTGCCCGGTCCTTGGAGAAGGACATGAAGAGCGTACAAGCGAAGAAAAGCTTGGGTGAGAAGAAATCTGAGTTCAGAGTGCCGACTACTTCAAAGTCTGGCTATCGGAGGTCTTTCAAGAAGCATAGGACTTCGGGTCCAGCTCCTTCTGGCGCTTCTGGGGCGACTACGGGTCGGACCCCGGGCGCGTGTTTTACTTGTGGAAAGACGGGGCATTTCGCCCGTGATTGTTGGAGCGGACGTCCTAAGTCCGAGAGGAGGCCGGGAGCTACTTATGAAGAGAAGGGAAAGGCGGTGGAGTCGACCGCATCCCATTATGCTCCGGCCCAACCAAGGGTCTACAATCTTGGCCAACAGGAGGCCATTAAACAAGCTGATGTGGTGACAGGTATGATTTAATTTATAGCAAGTCAATTTCTTTAAATACTTGTTATGCACATGTTACCTTACACTACTTGTTTAGGATTTGTATTGATTTGTGAAAATCCGGCACGAGCACTCTTTGATACGGGAGCCTCACACTCCTTCTTGTCCGAAGGATTTATATCACGCATCGGAGTCCCTTCTTCGATGGCGAAGGATAAGTTGGATGTGTTGTTGCCCAATGGGTGTTCGATGCGAGCGGATAGGATCTGCGATGTTAAGACTCGTATTGGGGAGCAGGAGTTCGACCTGCGGGCGTCTTTACTTCCGTTAGTGGAGTTCGACGTCATATTTGGCATGGACTGGCTCTCGGAGCAGCAGGCCCATATAGATTGCGGTAGCAAGGAAGTTAAGCTGGGAGCGAGTCGTGAGACGACTTTTACGGGCTTAAAGGGGTCGAGCAAGACGTTGATGTCTGCTCTTCAGGTGGTGAAGGCGGTTCGTGCTGGAGCAGAACTGTTCTTTACACTAGTGGAGGTTGCAAAGCCGAAGCCCGCGTTGGATTGTATTTCAGTGGTATCGGAATACCCTGATGTGTTCCCCGCAGATCTTCCTGGAGCCCCGCCTCAGCGGGAGATAGATTTTACGATCGAGCTAGTGCCAGGTGCAAAGCCTGTGTCACGATCTCCGTATCGGCTAGCGCCTAAGGAAATGGCGGAGCTGAAAGTTCAACTGCAAGAGTTGTTGGAGCAAGGGTATGTGCGCCCGAGTTCTTCGCCTTGGAGCGCACCGGTCCTCTTTGTTAAGAAGAAGGACGGAAGCTTGAGGTTATGTATTGATTATCGGGAGCTAAACAAGCTGACTGAGAAGAACAAGTACCCGATCCCCCGGATTGATGATCTCTTTGATCAGTTAGTCGGGTCGACGGTGTACTCGAAGTTGGATCTCAAGGCTGGGTACTATCAGCTGCGATAAGGGAGAGTGATATCCCGAAGACAGCGTTTAGTACGAGATACGGGCATTATGAGTTTACGGTCATGCCGTTTGGGCTGACTAATGCGCCGTCAGTATTCATGGATTTGATGAACAGGACGTTCAGGGAGTACTTGGACCATTTCGTGATCGTCTTCATCGACGATATTTTGGTGTACTCGCAAAGTGAGGAAGATCACTTCAAGCATCTTCATTTGGTGTTGGAGACGCTAAGGAGAAACCAGTTGTATGCCAAGTTCTCGAAGTGCGAGTTTTGGCTATCCTCAGTGGCGTTCCTCGGGCATATAGTGAGTGGAGAGGGTATTGCTGTGGATCCGGCGAAGATTGTTGCGATACGGGAGTGGCCTGAGCTTGCTACTGTAGCGGAAGTCCGGAGTTTTCTGGGGCTTGCCGGCTATTATAGGCGCTTCGTAGAGAACTTCTCGCGGATAGCGTTACCTCTCACTACTTTGACGAGGAAGGAGCATAAGTTCGTTTGGACGCCGGAGTGCGCGCGAGCTTTTGAGGAGTTGAAGTGTCGGTTGACCACGGCGCCTGTGCTGAGTTCGCCATGTGGGACCGAAGGCTATGAGATATATAGCGATGCTTCAGGCAGCGGTTTGGGTTGCGTGCTACTGCAGCACGGAAGCGTGATAGCTTATGGCTCGAGACAGCTAAAAGTGCACGAGAGGAATTATCCGGTCCATGACTTGGAGTTAGCGGCCGTGATTTTTGCCTTGAAGCTGTGGAGACACTATTTGTACGGTGTGAAGATTGATATCTACACCGATCACAAGAGCCTGAAGTATCTTATTGATCAGAAGGATCTGAATATGCGGCAGCGTAGGTGGATGGAGTTCCTGGGGGACTATACATTCAAGATCCACTACGTGCCTGGCAAAGGGAATGCGGTTGCGGACGCGTTGAGTCGCCGAGCCCCAGCTCAAGCCAATTGGCTATCAGTGCATGATGAGCGGTTGGTGCGGGAGTTGGAGGCGTTGGAGATTGTTTGTGTGGATAGACAATCAAGTGCTGAAGCAGTTCTGAATTGGACTGAAGTCCAATATGACCTGGCTGATCGTATTCGGCAGGCTTTGGATATGGATGCTCATATGAAGCAGTTCATGGTAGAGGCTCTGGATGGGTCAAATTCCCAATTCGTCGTGGAGGACGGATTGCTGTGGAAAGACGGTCGTCTGTGCGTCCCAAGTGTGGGCAATTTACGGGTGGAGTTGTTGTACGAGGCGCACCATACCAAGTACTCGATTCACCCGGGGAGCACGAAGATGTACCGTGATGTGAAGAAACTGTTTTGGTGGCCGGGTTTAAAGAAGGATGTGGCGCTATACGTAGCGAAGTGCCAAACTTGCGCCTTGGTAAAGGCGGAGTGCCAAAAGCCGGGAGGATTTCTTAAGTCCTTGCCTATTCCGGAGTGGAAATTCGACGACATCTCTATGGACTTTGTGCACGGTTTGCCAAGGTCGCAAAAGGGAAACGACGCCATTTGGGTGGTTGTTGATCGATTAACGAAGGTGTCGCATTTTATTCCGCATAGGAAGGATGATCCGGTGGAGAAGCTGGCAAAGCTTTATGTGGATAACATAGTGCGGCTTCATGGTGTGCCCCGCAGCATCGTGAGTGACCGAGATGGGCGGTTCACGTCCAATGATTGGAGGCTGGTGCAGCAAATGTTGGGAACAAAGCTGAAGTTTAGCACAGCCTTCCATCCGCAAACGGATGGGCAGACCGAGAGGGTCAATAGAACCATGGAAGACATGCTTCGCATGTGTGTCTTGGATTTTGGAAAGCAATGGGAAGACCACCTTTATTTGGTGGAGTTCGCATACAACAACAGCTACCAAGCGAGTATTCAGATGGCGCCTTTCGAGGCCCTATATGGTAGAAGATGTCGCACGCCGTTGTCTTGGTTAGAAACGGGTGAGTCAAAGTTGTATAAGCGATCGGAAGTGGAGGATGCTACTTCTTTGGTGAGAACCATTCGGGAGAGGTTGCTTATCGCTCAGGACCGGCAAGCAAAGTACTATAATGCCAAGCACAGGAACGTGGAGTTCGCTGTGGGCGATTATGTATACTTAAAGATCAAGCCGTTCAAGGGTGTCTCGCGGGTGCGACGATTGAAAAAGCTAAGCCCGAGGTACCTTGGACCGTTTGAGGTTCTGGAGCGAGTTGGTGAAGCGGCCTATAGGTTGAAGCTTTCAGTGGAGCTTAGTGGTTTACATGATGTATTCCACATTTCGGTGCTTCGGAAGGCGGTGCAAGAGCCTACGCAAGTGATCGCGGTTGATCAAGTGCCGGTGGATAGTGGGCTAACGACAAAGGTCAAGCCCGTGCGGATTGAGGACTCGGAGGTCAAGCGGCTACGCAATAAAGAGATCAGGATGGTCAAGGTCCGGTGGGACAATTGCGGTCGTGAGGAGCTCTCTTGGGAGCGAGAGCAGACTATGCTTGACGAGTATCCGGAGTTGTTCCGCTCAGGTACAAATTTTGTTTTGTAAGTCTTTCCTTTATGTAATTTCGTGGGCGAAATTCTTTTAAGAGGGGTAGAGTTGTAACGCCCCGAAACTCAAAGGAGCGAAGGGGGACGTTTTGGGCCAGTTTGGGTTCTGGCTGCAGGCACACGGCCTGGGACACGGGCGTGTCCCAGGGCGTGTCAAGCGTGTGTCGACACTTAGCCGCGAAGTCGTCGAGATTGTCTCGACGATTCGCTGAGAATGGGCACACGGCCTGCGACACGGGCGTGTCGCAGGGCGTGTCGACCAGTGTCGACACTTAGCCGCGGAGTCGTCGAGATATACTCGACGATTCGTCGAGAATGGTCACACGGCCTGAGACACGGGCGTGTCGCAGGGCGTGTCGACCCGTGTCGACGATCGTCCCTGGGAGTCGTCGAGATTCGCTCGACGATCGTCGAGACAAGGCACATGGCCTAGGACACGGGCGTGTCCAAGGCCGTGTCATCAAGTCGTCGATCTTCACTCGACGAAGTGTCCCGTGTACACGGCCTGGGGCCCAGGCGTGTCAATGTGACACGGGTAGGGACACAGGCGTGTCCTAGAACCCGTGCAGTGCTCAGGTTGAAAAAGGAGAAAAATCATGGAGTACACGGCCGGCCACACGACCGTGTCAGGTGGAACACGGGCGTGTCAGCTCGAACACGGGCGTGTTCGATACCCGTGTGAGGTTCCAGGTGATTCGATTTTGACGGCGAATGCGGCACACGGCCCTGGACACGGGCGTGTGCCAGGCCGTGTTCGGTCCAGATTGGGCATTTCAGCCCCGAATCGAAGCCGTTCATTTCTTTGACTGAAGATCCAACGACTGGGGGTTGTTCCTGAAGGGATATACCCGGGTTTTGACTTAGAAAACCCTTACTTTTCTTCACTTGTTCTCTTTCTAAATCCTTGGAGAGAGAGGAGAGCTAAGGGAAGAAGAAGGAGCTAGATCCGCCATTGGAGGAGCTTCAGAGCTCCGAATCGCGAGCCGACTCCGGATCCACGGAGGCAATGCTAGTGCGGTGGTTTTCATCCGATTACTTTTCAATGGCGCCAAAGAGAAACTCAAGGGTAACGATCCTCATCTTGAGCATGAATAGCTCTCTTTCTTAGCATAGGAAGCCCGCTCTCGCGAGTTTGCGGAGAGTTGGAGGCGTTCCTTCGGGTAGATATGTAAAGTCCCCGTTGTTTAGAGTCCGTATGCGAGAACGGACGTAGGCATGATGTGTGAAGCCTACCCGGACATGTTAGTCTGGATCGGTGATGTTGCATTGCATAAGGCCGGAGAAGACTCCGTGCTATTGGTTGTTTTTCGGGTTTTCTACGCGGTAGATTGCAGCAGGGAGCCTTGGGGACTAACCCAAAGGTACACCCGGAAAACTGGGCGGATACGAGATCTTGCCAACGTGGTGGCTTGAGAGCCAACTTGAACATAACGGGGTTATGTGACTTGTGATGGAAATGAGACTCGGTGGAAGTTTGACCTGCGCAAATTGCTTAAATTGCCGTTGCGATGTGAGCACGGGTTAGGACGAACCGTACCCGTTCTATGTCGTTCGGTTAAAGAGACCTAAAGGCACGTGGCACTTACCGTTGGCATAGAGTAGGGTCTTCGGCGGTTAATGGCTTAAATTGTCGTGACCCAGGCCAAGAAGACAAATTGCTCATAGGTTTGGCCGTCTAAGTGGCGGTGGTGAGTCCGGAATGTTAATGGCTTTAATTGACGTGACATCGACCGGTTCACCGAGAATGTGCTCTGAGTGCACGGGGCGTGTGGCCGTGCGAGCCAACGTCTGTGATGAAATGGCTATGGATATATACATTGCTCGCTTATGCTAATGAAATGCAGGGAAGGAGCATCGCCGCCCCGAGTTGGGGGCGGGATCGTTATAATTTGGTCAGCATTGCTGACCGTTGCCTTATTTTGCCACCGTGCGGTGGTTTGTTGCTTGCAGGTGCAGCTGGACCGAGCGGTCAATAGCGGGCTAAAGCCCTTTTTGCGAAGCTGGCCCCCGAAGGCCCAAGTAGAAGTGTTTACTGCTTTATTCATGTATGACTGGCCTGCGTGCCGTGATTTGTAAAACATGTAATATTCAAGTGAAACATTTTGTAAGTCCTTAAGGCCGGTTTTGGGTATTTTTGTATAACATTCCTAATTTGTACTAGTGGACATTCGTGATTTAATGCTGGGTTCTTGTTTACAACTTTTATAAACTGCTTCCGCTAGAATGCTCTGTGTAGGACGTTGAGATTGGTTGGATGGTTTCCATACGTAACCACCCGGTCTGTGTGTGGTATATGGTGTCGGGCCCCGGCCGGACCTACTGCTATATGCTATGCGACGGAAAGGGGGTGTTACATATGGCACAATGGAGGGCTTGTTTGGGAGATTTTTTTTGCCTTTTCATTTTCTATAAAACGCTGCTACCATGCTTAAATGATCGTTTGAATTGTCTACTGGTGAGAGGCCAACACTATGGAAACTCTAGTCTCTCCCAACAATCCAGCTCTCCTGACGATCCAATTTTCACACGAACGTGAATTTTCTGCACGGCCGCACATTTTCCCTCCAAATCGTATTTTTGGCTCAAATGCGAATTTTTGGCCCGGGACCGCATTTTTTTGCCCGAAAGCATATTTTTCCGCCCAATTGCACATTTTTTGCTCATGCGCCCACTTTTGCCCGAACACGAGTTTTTCACACGGACGTGCATGGTTAAATTTGGTAAAAGAAGTATTAAAAATACTAAATGATAAAGATCGGTTAAAAACAACTTCTATTTATTAGAGATATTGGGATGCATTTACTTTCATTTTTAGTAGTTCCCAAAAATCTTTCTACACAAGAGCACAAAAAATTGAGGATATTATTACTAGCAAATTTAATTTGGTTTCTAGCAAATTCTTATTTTTCAAAATAGTTATTTGAAAACCATTTTCTTAATAGCAAACCAACATGAATTTTTTTTTTAATTAAATTTTGTTTAAAACAATCATTTTTTCAAAATAAACTAATACATATAATGACATAACAAATGATTTCAAAAGTATTCATTCAACAATTTATGTTAGCATTAGAAATGAGTCAAAATGTCGCATAGTTTTGTTTAGTATGTACAAAACTTCATTTTCAAGAAAATATCATCAACTGCGTCAAAATCTTTAAACAAAATATCGTCCGGTTTAGAAATATATTTGATTTTTAATTTCTATAAGGGTATGTTGTATATACAAGTTAAGTGTATATAAGAATATACACGTATTTTTGAACCGCGTCTTATACATACATTTTCATGAGAAGTGTTCAACATGAAAGTTGTAGATCTCTGCGATATCTACAACTTTCATGTTGAACAGTTTTTGATTTGAAGCAATTTAGACCCCCAATTTGCCCCCAGAAAAAAATCACGTCGAACATATGTACGGACGTCCGAGATCGGCGTGACTTTTTTGGGGGTCAAATCGGGCATTTAAACAGCTTCAAATTAAAAAGTGTTCAACATGAAAGTTGTAGATCTCGACGAGATCTACAGATTTCATGTTGAACTATTTTTGATTTGAAACAGTTTAGATATCCGATTTGAGTCCTGAAAAAAATCATGGCGAAAATCCATACCGACAACTCGTTCCGTGTGTGTCTGTTTTCTGGCTCAAATTGAAGGTCTAAACGGCTTCAAATCAAAAAATGATCAACATGAAAGTTGTAGATCTCAATGAAATCTACAACTTTCATGTTGATCATTTTTTTTCAAATGAGAAGCACTTGGGGCTCAAAATTCAAAAATATAAAATTTGAAAAAAAAAAAAAACAAGATTAGTTTGCTAGTAGTTTTTGTGAAGAGAAAAAAATACAAAAAATGACTGAATCTGTTTTTTTTCTAATTTGCTAGTAACGAAAGTGGGTTTGCAAAATTGAACTTGAGTTGTTGAGGATTTTTTAAGGCAAAGTGACAATTTTTATCGGATGTGTTTGAATTAAAAGCTAATGCCATAAAATATATTTGACATGGTTGGTGCGGCAGTGACATGGTTGTCATGAACCAACGTTCTTGAACGCCCTACCAGCCGGTCCAGCCTAGCTCATCTAAAATTTCATGCATTTTATGCTCAAAACTAGTTTATTTTCCTGACAGCGGTCATAATCTATCTTTCGAAACATAAATGCTCCGTTTGGTTCGGGGGGGGGGGGGGGGGGGTAGTTAGTAGGTTCATGTGGTCCTAACTGCTTGACCACTGAAAATAAGCCCCCCCCCCCCCCCCCCCCCCCCCCCCCCCCCCCCCCCCCCCCCCCCCCCCCCCCCCCCCCCCCCCCCCCCCCCCCCCGCAAACAGAGCCATATGATAATGACAGTTTCGATTAAACTCATCAGAGCAAATAAGCGGCACCAAACGAAGCCGAAATTTCATAGGTGTGATCGGACATTTAAAAACGAGAGTTAATAACTACCGCGCGTGTTGACGACTGCCATCTTCATGCCAAATAGGCCCTTAGATTCCATGTATAGTCTCACTCCACATAGGCTCAATTAAATGTATGCTTTGTAGTACAAATTAGTTCGTCACGTGTCCACATAAGACCATATGGAAAGCATCAGCAATTCAACTTCCGATCAACGGATCAAGACGCCTGTTTGGTCGCCAACTCTATCTGAATTATTATTATTATTTATTTATTATTTCTTCTTCATGTGAAGCTCTTGGCCTGCCCATGTTATGAGAGAACCCACAAAATAAATAAATGAATGAATACTAAACACAATTAGCAGATAAATGTAATAGATAAACCCGCAAAATACAAATAAGTTAAGGGGCATTTACCGGGACCACCCCTCTAAGTTTAAAAAATTACCACTGCACTACTCTTATTATGAAAATTACAAAAATCTTTCATCATTGTCACAAAACATAACATTTATCTCCCCTAAAATACACATTTCATAACATCCATGCACAAAAATACCCCCATCAGAGTACATTTACATGGGAGGTATTTTGTGCACGAATGTTATGAAATGTAAACTTCAAGAGATGTAAATGTTATGTTTTGTAAGAGGAGTGCAAATTGTAATTATGTTATCTTCCAGGCGAAGTTTTCGTAATTATTCAAATAAGTTATCTCAATTAAAATAAAATGCAAATTAAATGCTCTGGAGGAAGGATCTGGGAGGCAGCCCAACCTCATCGTCCATCTCGGTTCCAAAAGACCGCCGAACGTCGGGACCTGGGCCCGGACAACCACTCCACTCTCTCTCCATGCACTTTTCTGCCATCAATGAAGGAAACCCAAATCTTCGGACCCCGTACCTCACACTAAGCTCCAGTAAACTCCAATTCGAAAGTTCCCCGGAGTTTTGGTGCTGATACCATTTCACTGTAGATGAACTAGATTCGATCGTATGAGATATACATGTCTGATCAAAAAATTGCCAATGGCATTAGACTCTCATGCCTTGCAATGTACTAAAAGAAAAATACTAATAAAAGACAAGTCAATAATAAAGATAACAATAATGATTAGACCCGGTGCCCATAACACAGACGCACTGTACTATTATCACGCTGGGCATAGGGTTCCTCATGTGAGATTATTTGTGTGTGCATATAATAAGAGTAATCATCACTTAAAGAGGAGCAAGTACACAAGAGGTGAAAAAAATAACTTCAAAAAAAACAAATAAATAGGTAGCTTTAATAATGGTCATTTAAAATTCCAATAACACATCCAAAACATACATTACCATAAATGTAGAAGAAAGTATATGATTTGTGTGAAATAGCTTTCAAGCTTGGCAAAGCATAAAAAATAGTAATAATGCTTGCAGGGTAAAGAAACCAGGGGGTAGGTAAGTAGTAACCACAGAGAAATGGAGTTTGCCATCAGCTTTCTGCATCACACAATCAAACAACAATCCCCTTGGAAGAACGGTGGCACTAACTTTATGAACAGAATCATCCCTCCCAATCCACAACCATATAAATATAGAAAAAAGTATATGATTCCCGTGCATTTTAATTTCGAACAATCCGGACGGAACAAGGTCATAAGACTCGCAGACTGACTCGCAAATCCATCCCATAAAACAGAAATCATCCGTGAGGCACAACCGGACCCGACCCGTGCGCCGATCAATCTTCAAACTCGTGGATGTGGTCCAAAAGGTAATTCGCAGCCATCTCCTCGTTCTTGTTGCAGGCGAAGAAAACTTCCCAAACAAGCGCCCTATTGAATCCCATCGATTCAAGCTGCCATCGCGGAGAAAAAACATATCGTGTTAGCGGACAATATGTTACCGGCAAAAATAAAATCTGAATAAGAAGCTATAAAATGACAAACAGCAGAGAAGAAAAGCACACTGAATGATTGCAACACCAAACATACAAAAAGGGAAGGCCTAACTGCCTAACTCAATGATGAGCAAATTTTAATTGGCCCCAACTCTCTGGAATAGAAATTAAGAAAAAGCTTAAGAAATTACTAGAAATGGGGGGGGGGGGGGGGGGGGGGGGGGTTATTAACGAAGATACATTCGATGCCGAGGGGCACAAGGGATTGGCATACATGATTGCCTATATTTAAAAAACAATCAATATTGAGTTAGTTAGACATAAATTTTATAAGTATGGTGATGGGGATCGCAACACTGGCCTCTACGACGATCGGAGTTTTGTTGATTGACGATCCATGAAATTTTTATCACTTTTTTTTTCTGATTTCTATTTTCATTTATATGAGGGTCATCATGATCAGAGAATCATGACCGTTCATGGTGAAACTTTAGTCTATAAATAGGTATACAAGGCTCATGTAGAACTTAAGAGGACATTGAAAAATTGAGTGAAGAAGAAATTACTCCTTTCGATCACAAGATGCTGAAGACGGAATCCAAGTGCCCGCACTTGGTAGTTATCATTTTTTTTTCCATCGGCTAGTCGGCCTCCTTCCCACCTCCACCCACATCCATCCAGCCGGCGCCCCTCCCACAAAATCCTTCCTCTCCTTAGCTAGCCTAGCGACCGCTAGCTACAACGGCCGTGTTATGCTGGAATAACGTCGCAGTGCACCGGTCGAAGTAATATAAAACGACGAGTTCCCCCACCAAGTATTAAATCACGTGGAGTGTGGGTGAACATATTAGAACTTCTTAAATCTTGGGCTAGCTAAGCAAATATTATAATAGGGGGATTTCTAATTTAACTAACAATTAACCTAACACGATCACAAGTAAGAACTATCTCAACAATCACCAAGCGCGACAACTAGAGCAAATCCACTTCCACAATAAAGTATATATGGAATTGAAAAAAAATCCAATACATGGAAGATTACACATAAATAAAATAGGCACAAAATTCCATCAATAAAATAGATAAATCCAACAGAGGAAGAGCGCGGCAAGGCACATGTGCGTGCGTGATCTTTGAACATGTATTTCCTTAATATGCACAAAATTCCACACATGTACAGAAATGCAACCAAACATATCAAAATATATAATACATAAAAAGAAAAAGGACCATATTTCATACAAAACTAGCATGTTATCAAAAGATTAATTAACGATTTACCGGGGTGAAAACAGGGGATAAAATCAATGTATCACCTAGCCTTTCCACTCCAAAACAACAGCGGGCCCTACCATTCCCCTTTTAATTTCCCATGGCGGCTCCCCATTCCAGCCCTCCCACAAACCTCCAACAACCGCCCCAGTATTTCCTCTCCACTTTCAGTTTTCAAGCGATCGTCGGAAACCGTTGTTACGAGCGCGAACAGCGGCACGGAGCTCAAAGGGGAATCAGCAGCATGGCGAGACTATTCCAGGAGGAAGCTGCGGTGGGACACCGACGTGATTTATGAAGACGAAGGAGGGGTGTTATCATATAAGTTTTTTTTATTAAATTGTATTTTTAAAATTTTAGTTGGATATTTTAGGCTTATGCCCGGGGGAGGAGGTTCTAATACCCCAAAACCTCTTTGTATTAGGTTAGGTTTTGAGATTTGGAGAAAAAGATTGGATTCCAGGACTAGCCAAGAGTTCTCTTTGGATATTCTCTCTTCCCCCTTCATTCTTCCTGATTTGGAGCAGTGAAACCCAAGAGGGTGACATTGGTCTGACCACGTCCACTTGTTCTGAAGCCGCCGAATCTCGTTCGCTCGCTCCACAGCGTGATTTCCCCGAGCCCGCTATCGTGCGTCTATTCTATCGAGTTCCCGTCCAAACTTCCACCGAGCTCCACAATGTGATCTCCCCGAGCCCGTTGTGCGTCCATTCCATCAAGCACGCGTCTAGCTTTCCACTGAGCTCCACAACGTGGTTTCCCCGCGCAGACTATTATATGTTCTGACGCACCCCCCCCCCCCCCACCTGCTCGCGTCCAGATTGTCATTCTCCCGCCCCATTTCCATCTACTGGTACCGCCGTCATGACGACTGAGTACCTGTGCCATGACGGACGCCCGCCTTGACGACCAAGCAAGCCTCCTCGCTTCGATCCAAGACAGTCTCCAACACCTTGAGGCTTGTGACACCCGCTCAGACAGCCAATCCACTCACCCGCCGCCCTTGAAGGACCCGTCCTCTTTCATTGGCCCTCCGACCAACCCCACGATGCCCCCTTCGCGCCCCACACTTGTCGCGGTACATGCGTTGCACGCTCTCAAAGTTCCTCATTTCAATGGGACTGATCCTCTTGGGGAACTGCCACTCCACTCACCCGCGGCCCTTGAAGAACTCGTCCTCTTTCAGCGACCCTCCGACCAACCCCACGACGCCCCCTTCGCGCCCCGCACTTGTCACGGTACACACACAGCGCGCCCTCAAACTTCCTCATTTCAATGAGACTGATCCTCTTGGGGGATTGCAAAGGCCAAACAATTCTTTGACATCCAGGGAACCACAGACACGCAGAAGATCTCCATGATTTCCCTTGTCATGCAGGGTTCCACTTTACACTGGGATCGTTTGCTCAGCCATTTCACCCCGCTCCACTTGTGGGCCGACCTTAAGCTAGCCCTGGTCAAGCGCTACGATCATTGCTATTCTGACAATGTCGTCAAAAGCCTATGTGCCTTCCATCACACTTCTTCGGTGGACCCGTATATTGATGAATTCATCAAGCTCGCCAACCACATCCTGGTCTTCCTCCTAATCACTATATGGATTTCTTCCTTCCGGGTCACCAACCTCACATCCTCCCGGGGCTGCGTACTCATCATCCGTGAGATATTACCGACGCTATGGATGTTGCCCACCTGGTGGAGGTGGAATTCCCAGTCAAGCCGATAGACCGGCCTCATTTCCAGTCGACCGAACCTAGCTCCTCGACTCACTCCAGTTCATTCCTCATGTACCGCCATGACTTCCGACAGGGGATCCTCCACCTTTAGTCATCCACCCCCAAGTCGGCCCTCCTTTGCCCCCACGGCCTTCGACCCCCAACCGACTCTCGACACAGGAGTATAATGATATGCGTAGTAACTATTTGTGCTTTCGTTGCAGGCAACCCTACTCCCCGATGCACAAATGACTGCTCAAGGAGCTGTGGGTTCTCATGTGTAATGATGGGGACAAAGTCGGGGTCCCCAATTTCGATGCTCGTCGCCCTTATTTTTGATGATGACCCTCTGGCGGGACCCAGAGATAGGTTCCTTCAAGTGTTTGGAACTTTCGAGTTTTCCCACTGGGGGTATTTCGGGACTCCTCACTATGAAGCTGCGGGGACTTCTGCAGAGGATTTTCGCGGTGTTTATGATTGATAGTGGAGCGAACCACAACTTCGTCTCCCACGACTATGTGGCTTGCTTGTTGTTGCTCCCCGATGCATCCCCTCAACGGATCTACGTCCCATCGAACGTGTGGATAAAACCTCAAACTTGTATATACTTTCTCAATAAATCAAATACAAGGTATGAATACGCATTTATAGGAGGGAGAAAGAGAGAAGAGATCTTTATACATGATGTGAGACTAAAGAGGAGAGAAGAAGAAACATAAACAAATGGGCTCCATCATGGGCCTCTATACACGAGCTTTTCCAACACTCCCCGCAACCTGGAGCGTACAAGTCATAGGCACCCAGCTTGGACAGGAACTGATAAAATAGGGTACTTGGTAGGGCTTTTGTGAGGATATCAGCAGCTTGTTCAGTACCCAGAACATGCTTCAATTCTATCTTCTTCATTTGAACTCTCCCGGATAAAGTGACAGTCCACTTCAATGTGTTTCGTTCTTTCATGAAAAACCGGATTCTTTGTTATGTGTATTGCCTCTTGTATGTCACAGAACAGGATGGATGGTGAGAGAAGTTTCACTCCTAGATCGGCGAGGAAACTTTCAAGCCACGTGAGCTCAAAGAACACCGATGCCGTCGATCGATATTCTGCTTCGGCTGAGAATCGAGCAACCACAGCTTGTTTTTTACTCCGCCGGGTAACAAGATGTCCTCCAAAATAGGTACAAAAACCACTGGTTGACCGTTGATCATCCAAGGAACCAACATAGTCTGCATCAAAATATGCAACCAACGTTAGAGTAGAGGATGAGATTTTGTATACCAACCCATGACCCGGAGCTGTTTTAAGATATCTTAAGATGCGTTTGACGATTTGAAGGTGAGATATTCGAGGGGCATGCATAAACTGGCTGACCACCCCAACAACAAAGGATATATCTGATCTTGCGACCGTCAGATAGATCAATTTTCCAACAAGTCGTCGATAGTATTCAGAATTTTGGAGAGGAAGATCTGTATCGGAAGCATGTGCACACAGCTTATGATTTGCATCCATCGGAGTAGTAGTCGGCTTGCATCCAGAGTAGCCAGCATCTTGAAGGAGATCAATGCAGTACTTCCGTTGGGAGTGGACAAGTCCATCCGGATGTCTCGCGACCTCCAAACCAAGGAAGTATCGAAGGTGCCCCAGATTTTTTGTTTGAAAGACGGAGCTAAGGTGTTGTTTGACCGCTTGGATTCCATTTGAATCGTCTCCAGTGATTAAGATGTCATCAGCATATACTAAAAGAAGAACCGTTTTAGTTGCCCGATGTCGAGTGAATGGGGAGAAGTTTGCTGAGCTCCGAATAAAGCTGACTTCCCGAACTGCCTTACTGAACCAGTCGAACCAAGCCTGAGGGGATTGTTTGAGCCCATAGATGGACTTCTGAAGATGAAAAACTCGGTACTCCCTCGTGGTCTCAAACCTGGAAGGTTGTTGTATGTAAACCGTTTCCTGAAGGTCGCCATTTAGAAACGCATTCTTGATATCCAGTTGATGTAAGGGCCAATGACGATACACAGCCACGGAGAGGACACGAACGGTTTTCAGCATGGTTACGGGAGAGAATGTTTCCTCATAATCGAGACTTTGTTGTTGGGTGAAGCCACGAGCCACCAGCCGGGCTTTCAGTCGGTCAATTGTCCCATCAGGAGCATGTTTGATGACAAAGACCCATTTACACCCAACCAGTATCTAACCAGTAGGTAGAGGTACCAGGTTCCATGTCTGATTAGCCCAGAGAGCCGTCATTTCTTCTTTCATGGTCGCCCGCCAGCCAGGATATTGGAAAGCCTCCTGCACAAAGTTAGGTACAAAAATCAAGGATAATGAAGTGGCAAATGTTTGAAGTTGTGGGGATAGGCGATCTAAGGAGACATAATTCGTCATGGGATGAGCGGTTGATTTTGGTACCAGAGTAGCAGGACGCGGAGCGTCAGAGGTCAAAACCGACTGCATTGGGGCAACAGAGCCAGGATGGTGACGAGTGTAGACATGTATAAGAGGCGGCTTGGAAAGAGTGGGATCCCGGTCAGGAATTTTTGGTGGTGGAGTGGTAACGGGAATGACGGGTCGTAGGACGGGTGGTGGTAGAGGAGTTGGATCTGGAGCGGAGAAGAAAAGAAGATCCTCCTGAAAGGTAACATCAGCACAAACAGTCACCTTGCGGGTAAAATGAGAATATCACACATAGCCTTTTTGAGTTCGTGAATAGCCAATGAAGATGTGTTTGGCCGCCCGGGGATCCACCTTGTCCGTGGATGGACCAAGAATGTGAACATAGCACGTACAACCAAAGATGCGGGGTGTGAGAGAGAATGTCGGAGTATAGGGGAACATGAAGCTGAACGGAGTGGAATTGTAGAGTATGGGGGAAGAGAGACGGTTAATCAGATAGCATGTCGTTAAAAGCGCAAAGTTCCAATAAACTTTGGGGACATGCGTGTGAAGCATAAGAGAGCGAGCGACATCAAACAGATATCGATTCTTACGTTCCGCGACTCCGTTTTGTTGGGGGTATAAGCACACGATGTTTGGTGAATGACCCCAAATTCAGAGCATATACTTGTAAATTCGTGGCTAGTGTATTCACGAGCATTGTCGGTGCGAAGAGTTTTGATGTTCCTGGAGAATTGTGTGCGGGTCTCAAGGAGGAATGCCCGAAAGACACGGAGAAGCTCAGAGCGATCACGAAGTAAATATAGTCACATCATCCGTGAATAATCATCAATAAAAGTTAAAAAATAGCGATACCCAGAAATGCTAGTGATTTTGTACGGACCCGAAATATCGGAGTATACTAAAATAAAATGAGCAGAGCTCCGAATACAATGAAATGAAAAAGATTAACGGGGTTGTTTGCCGAAAATGCAAGATTCGCACTGAATACAATGAAATGAAAAAGATTAACGGGGTTGTTTGCCGAAAATGCAAGATTCGCACTGAAAACGAGGAAGAGATACATCTGGTAGAGCCTTCTGGAGGACTGGTAAAGGGGCATGCCCAAGACGCTGATGTCAATCGACGGAGGAGACGGATGAGAGGATAGTAGGAGATTCATCACGAAAGTAGAGCCCGTTCTGCAGTTGTCTCTTACCAATGACATTCTGCATCCATAAATCATGTATCAGAAAAGAAGACGATGTAAATATTACAGAGCAGTTTAAATCGGCAGTGAGGCGACCAACAAAAAGTAAATTAAACGGGGAGCCCAAAATATGAAGAGTCGAGCGTAGGGATGGAGAAGAAGTGAGAGGGATATCAGCAGAGCCGGAGACCAGAACAGTGTCCCCATTGGCCACTGTGATACAATTAGGATGAGGAGAATCCAGATACTGATGTGGCCACCGGGAGGTGATGTGATAAGTGTCTCCTGAATCCACTATCCAGCGCGGACTAGTGGAAAAACAAGCGATACCTTCATTTGAGATAGAGGCAGTGGAGGCAACAGAGGCAGGTGAGCGGCTGAGCAGACCCTGAAGTTGTTGGAGCTGATGCCGGACCTCTTCAAGGTTAGTACACGTGACAGATGAGTCGTTGGCAGCAACAGTGGCAAGCGTACGAGGAGGAAGCCCATGCTTGCGGTAGCAAGTGGCCTCAAGGTGGTCGTCCTTACCGCAGAAGTAACACTTAGGTCGTGGCCGGCCACCACGACCTCTGCCCCGAGAACCGGAACGTCCCCCACGAGCAGGAGGAGGGAGAGGCAGTAAGGGCACAGAAGTCTGCTGAAGGAGGCCGGTGACGGAGGTCCGGAACTGTCAGGAGGTGGTGAGACCTTCAACAACATGGAGCACACATCAGATAGTGACGGAGTAGCACCAGAGGAGAGGATCTGAGCCCGAACACACTGAAGATGGGGCGGGACACGAGCCATCATCATGGCAACATCGACGACTTCTTTTTGGGCATGTTGGGTAGCAATATCCATCGTATGGGGATGATGTTGAATCCAGGCTTCAACCAGAGTCTTGACCCGAGTAACAAAGGAGGTGAGATCGGCGGCCCCGCCAACGTCAAGAGCCTGAAGATCTGTTATAATGTCATACAGGTGTCGGAGACTATCTTTACCGGAATAGAGAGAATGGAGCTCATCCCACATTGTCTTAGCCGTCTCGTGATACATAGCCATGTGATAAGGTTCGCCATCAAGGGAGTTGAGGAGCCACGTCTGAACGTGACCATTGTTGCGCAACCAGTCTTCAGTAGAAGCAGCGGGAACAACTTGAGTCAAGTGATGTAGAAACCTTTTGAACTGAAGAACACGGCGAACAGAGTGGACCCACTTCACAAATTTCTTCTTCCCGGCTAAAGAAATAGTGGTGATCCGCAATTCATCCCGGAGTTCAGGGACAAGGGTCGGGCGGTCTGCATAAGAGGAAGCCGCCTATCCGGTAGAATCAAGAGAGTACGCCATGGCAAGGCGGTCAGGAGGCTAGATCGGCGGCAAGAAGACCAGCGAACTGAGAGGAGACCGCGTGAGCAGATCAGGCGACCAGAAGAAGGCCGCACGGTAAACCGCACGAGAAGACCGCACGGTCTCTGTGACATCACACCAGCGACAAGGCAATGAAGAGGCCACGATCAAAAACGGAGCGGTTAGAGGGGAGAAGCCGCTGCGACTAAAGACGAGGAGAAGCCGCACGGTCACGGTGACAACACACCAGCGGCAAGGCAAGGAAGAGGCCGCGACCAAATGCGTTGTGGTTAGAAAGGGGAAGCCGCCGCGACTAGATATGAGGAGAAGTCGCACGGTCACAGTGACAACACACCAGCGAAAAGGAAGATGTCGCGACCAACATGCGAAGCCCGCAGCAGAGAGGAGAAGCTGCAGTGATTAGATAAGTTGCAACGACCAAACAGCGAAGAAACCGCGCGAGAAGTCCACACAGTCACGGTGAGAACACACCAGCGGCAAGGAAAGATGTCGCGACAAAGATGCGGAGCCCGCAACGGTTAGGGAAGACGCAGCGATAAGAGGAGACTGCAGCAAGAACGCGGGTAGAAGAAGCACGCGGCGAGATGGCTAGAGCGTAGCGGCAAGGCGAGTAGACAAGGAAACCACAGCGAGTAGAAAGGGGAGCGGGTAGGCGGGAAGAAACCGCGCGATTAGATGGGGAAAGGGGAAATGGCCCCGCCTGACAGAGAGAGTTATAAAAGGGCCACGAGGAAGAGGAAGAAGGTGAGGTGGAAACCACAAGAGAGAGAGAGAGAGAGAGAGAGAGCAGGAGGATCGGCTAGAGGACTTAACCGCGCGGGAAGCAGCGGTTAGAAAAGGAGTTAACTGCATCAGAAGCAATGGTTAGAGAAAGAGTTAACCGTACGGAGGACCTGTTCCCTCTGATGCCATGTGAATAAAATCTCAAACTTGTATATACTTTCTCAATAAATCAAATACAAGGTATGAATACACATTTATAGGAGGGAGAAAGAGAGAAGAGATCTCTATACATGATGTGGGACTAAAGAGGAGAGAAGAAGAAATATAAACAAATGGGCTCCATCATGGGCCTCTATACATGTGCTTTTCCAACAGAACGCAATCAAACAAACTCACTCTGTGGATTTTTGGGCACTTCTATGGCATATCACCTCACTAGTGATGGTGGCCCCGACTCCTCCGCGTTCTCCCCCGCCACCTCAGCTATCTCGCCTTTTGGAGGCTTTCTCAGCTATCTCGCCTTCTGGAGGCTTTCTCAGCTATCTCGCCTTCTGGAGGCTTTCTCAGCTATCTCGCCTTCTGGAGGCTTTCTCGTTCTTATTCGAACCTACTTCGGACCTCCCACTACCACGCAGCCACTGACCACCGAATTCCATTATGTGATGGAGTACAAGAGATTTATGTTCGACCATATCACTACGACCATATTCAAAAAAACGAGATCGAGTGATTGGTGTCCGACATGTTAGCCATCAGACTGATACGACCGAATGCTAGTCCGTTCTCGTGCACGGCCCTCCTGCAAAAAAAAAAGGCCGCTGACGTTTCTGTGTCGATTATCATGCACTTAACAAAGCCACGGTGGCAGAAAGGTATCCTACCCCGGTCATCCAAGAGCTCTTGGACAAGCTGTGTGGAGCCACCTACTTCTGCAAGATTGACCTCCGCTTAGGCTATCATTATTTTTGAGCGTCCACGGGGGCATCCCCAAGACCGCTTTCCGCACGCACAACATCCACTACGAGTTCTTGGTTATGTCGTTCGGCCTCACTAATAGCCCAACTATCTTCCATGACAAGATGAACATCTTTTGACCGATGCTTCATAAGTATGTTCTGGTTTCTTTGAGAAAATACTCGTTTACATTCTAGTGTCGCAGGATCACTTATCCATTTGGAAACCACCTTGGAGATGATGAAACGTCACTCTGTGGTCGCCAACCTGAAGAAATGTGCATGACATCTCCTACTTGGGTCACACTGTCACGGTGCAGGAGATGGTTATAGACACCAACAAGGTCACGACAGTGTTGTAGTAGCCGTAGTCACGCTCCCCATGCGAGATACGTGGCTTCCTTGGCTTGACGGACTATTATCGTCGTTTCATCAGTGACTACAACAAGTTGGCATGTCCACTCACGATCCGTTTGTACAATACAATCAATTCTAACTTCTGATGGTCCCCCGAGACGATCACCGCCTACACGACGCTTCAACAAGCTTTGGTGACGGCTCTGGTTATGGCCATGCCTAATTTTTTGCAGTGTTTCATCATGAAATGCGACGCCTTATGGGGCAGGCATCGACGCCGCGCTAATGCATACTAGGCGCCTCATAGCTTACCTCAACCGGTCTGTCTCTATGACCATCTGTTCCCGCTATGCTCATGAAAACAAGTTGATGGCGCTCATTTTGGCAGTTCAGCACCGGCGCACTTGACTATTGGGATGACACTTCGTGTGTACGAATCATCACGGCTTATGATACATTGATACCTACTCAGTAAAAAGATGATCGCCCTATCTCAGCAGGTTTGAGTGGCGAAGTTGTTGGGTTATGATTTTTTCGTCGCGTTCCGTTCAAGCGGGTCCAAATGGCAACATACGTCTTATCTCGCCAAACGACTTCAGCCGAACTGATGGCGATCTCCGCCCGAGGTAGGCACCATAAAGAGTGAGGTGGAGACCGGCCCAACTCTCCAGCCTATCATGGGCAGCTTGCGAGTAGATGTCACTGCATGTCTACCATATACCCTTTGTTGGAGGTCGATTGTTCTATCAAGACCGGTTGGCCATCTCTTCCTCGTCGACCAACATCCTGCGCTTCCTCCCAGAGTTCCACACTATACCATCAGTGGGCCACAAAAGCGCGTTCGGCACTTACCGCCGCGCTTTATTGGCGAGGGATGATGAGGCATGTGGAGGAATATGTAGCAGCCTGTCAGGTTTGACAACAATCTAAATATAAAGCCACTTTTCCCAGGGGTCTTCTGCATCACTTACTCGTACCCGATCTCATTTGGGATGAGTTGACGATGAACTTTATTACACGCCTTTTGCGCTCTTCTGGATAACTGATCTTCGTCATGGAAGACCCTCTGTCTAAATATGGCCATTTTATTTCCTTGTGGTACTAAATATGGCCATTTTATTTCCTTGTGGTACTAAATATGGCCATTTTATTTCCTTGTGGTATCCTTTCACGGTCCTGGTAGTGGTCGAGGAATTCATCTCCGGCTTAGTCCGCCTGCACGGGTTTCCCCTTTTGATACAACGATCGAGACCTAATTTATATAGAGTACCTTATAGTGGGAGTTGTTCAAACTCCAAGGGAGATAGTTACGGATGAGTTATGCCTACCATTCTTAGACTTACCTGCGTTGATTTAATTCAAACCACTCACGGGATTGGAGAATATGGTTGGGTGGGTAGAGTTTCCTACAACAACTCTTTCCACTCTTCTGACGACACTATTCTGCCAGTATGACACCATTCCAAGATGTTTACCATCGGCCCCAGCCCACCGTTATCCAACATCTGCCAGAAGAATGTCATGTCGGAGCAGTGTGCACATAACTCTTGGATAGAGATGAGATATTGAGGGTCTTGAAGATCCATCTTCACAGAGCACAACAAAAGATGCTCCACCAAGTGAACAAATCAACAAATGACGCCGAGACATCCAATTCCAAATGGGGGATGTGTGGTGTGTCAAGCTCTGCCATTTTCAACGGCCAATTAATGGTGCATCCACGTCTCCAGGTTCAAATGGGTAGTGGGCGATCACCCCGTTAAGGAGACCTTGCCGCCAAACATCACATCAGACGACTCTACCGTCTACCTTCCTGAAGTCATTTTGAACCGCAAAACCGTCATACTGGATGATAGAGTTCGAGAGCGATTGTTGGTGGCATTGAGGGAGCGTCGGCATTGAGGGAGCGCCCTCATTCTGACGCAATGTGGTGGGATCGTGACCACTTCCGCAGCCAGTTCCCCGAGTTTTGCCTTGAGAAAAAGACAAATTTCGCAGATGGGGATATTTTTACAGACGCAAGCGGCGGCACAAAGCTCAAAGGAGTATAGACAGTGTGGCAAGTCTGCTCCAGGAGGAAGAGGGTTGTGGCAAAGACAACAATGTGATTTATGAAGACCCACGTGGGGTGTTATCTAATAAGTCTTCTTATTTAATATGTGGTATTTTTTCAGTTGGATATTTACGCTTATGTCGGGGGGGGGGGGGGGGGGGGGGTCTTGTATTATGTTTTGTTCTGAAATTTGGATGAAAAAATTGGAGTATAGGGGCTGAACAAGAGTTCTCCTTGGATTTTCTCTCTTTCCCATCATTCTTTCATATTTGGAGTCGTGAAACCCTAAGGGGTAACAACCGCCGCGACCTCCGACGATCACTTCCAGCCAACCATCACACCTTCATTCTTCCTGACTTGGTGAGGTCATGCGACTTTCGCAGCCAGTTCCATGAGTTTTTTCATGAGCACAAGACAACTTATTTAGATCAAGGTATTGTTACAAGCGCGGATGACGACATGGAGATGAAAGGGGCATCAACAGCGTAGCGAGTCTACTCCTGAAGAAAGGGCCTGCGTCGAAGACACCAATGTGATTTATGAAGACCCAGCAGGGTATTATCTTATTATTATAATTTTAATTCCAATAGGCAATTTACATCGATGTCGCGCGCGGGGAGGTGGGGTCCAATGCCCCCAAACCTCTTGTATCAGGTTATGTTTTTAGATTTGGACAAAAAAATGGATCCTAGGACTAACCAAGGGTTCTCCTTGGATTTTCTCTCTTCCCCCTTCATTCTTCCTGATCTGAGCAGTGAAACCCAAAGGGGCAAGTGGGTAACAGCCGCCACCACCTCCGGCGATCACCTCCGAAAAGCCAGTCCCCCCCCCCCACATTACCACCTTCCCTCTAACTACGCCCCTCCTAAAATTTAGGTCACTAACATCCTAAATTTCCTCCTCTCCTTCCAATTTCCTACTTTCCCCTCAATTCTCCAAATCCCTCACTTAGATAAACCACCCTCAACTCCTAACTGATCCCCAGAACTCCAATTCAGCAGCCAACCACTCCTCACAATTCCAACCCACACCGAGCTCCTCTCCCCCCCCCTACAGCAACACCCACTTCCGACCGTGGAACTACTCTCTCTGCCGAGCCCCTACCAAATCACTCCTATCAGCAGCCGCCCAGAACTCCCCACAACCAGCCCCACTCCTCACCAACCGAGCCCCACACTTCATCCTTACAGCCGGCCACAACAAATCACAGCAGCAACTACTCCCCTCCCCCAGGGGCCGACCAAGAGTGCCCCCATTCCATTCCCTTTGTGGTTGAAGGGGGTTGCTCCTATGCAGCCCGTCTTCTCTCCACATTTTCCCTACCCCACATCTCTGTCGCAATCACCTTCTAATAGCCCTCTCTTCTCTTGGAAATCTCTCCTTGAGGCTTAGGTTAGAGTGGAAGAGCATATCCCTGATTTTGCCTTGTTGGAGTCTCATGACCTGGAGAAGGACGAGACGGAATGAAAGTGTGCTGCCAGCCTCCTTGCAGCATTCCCAACCTCACTCCCACCGCCCAGGTCCCCTCCATTTCTACTCCAACCACCAAGGAAACCTCATTCCAGCCCTGGGAATCACCTGCTGCTGTCCAGGAGCCTCCCAACACATGACCAGCTGCTAAAGATCCTCTCCATCAAACTGAAATCACTTCCCCCAGCTTCCAAGTCTCCAGAACACTCATCCAATTCTGGAAATCAATACCAGGGAGCACACACAGCATCCCTATACTGTTTTACAGCTATCCCGCCTCTTAAAGCACCCTTTCAAACCCTGCCCACTGTTGTCGACAGTCAATCGTTCATGTTGCAGTCCAGCTCCAGTATTTCAAGCTTCCCTGGGGGCCCTCATTCAGGCCTTTGCCCTCTATCCAGCACTTGACAATTGCCGGAAACCCAACAATCCCTCTACTACCTAGCTGTGTATCTGTTAAAGTGGTTTTCAGTTATTTTGTGTTGATTTGCATGTTCATTCTCTACTCGAGGTGTGTCTATTAGTAATCTTTGTTGACAAAATTTATTGAAAAAAATTTTTACTCAAGATTATTTGATTAGGAACACTTAACAATCCCGTGCCTCTTCGGTTGTAAGCTTTATCTACAATGGCATTTTATATTTTGATTTATAAAAACAAATTATATTGCAAGCTAAAAGTCGTGGGATTCATATTGTTGCATTTAGTAATCATCCATCATTATTCCCTTTCATTAGACCGTCCTGCATCATATGGCCCCGCTCGGCCAATGCCAAGCAAGTTACCAACGTCGAGCGGGATATGCTCCCTTCTAGACAGCATAGTGATACCGCAAGCACAAAATTCCGAAGGTCATCAAATTAAAAATTGTCAAAATCCAAATTATTGGCATAAAAACTTAGCACTTTATCAAATCAAAGAAAAACAAAGGCAAGAAAATAAGAGAGCTACTTACTCTCTCAATGGCTTCACGCTCCTCGGGAGTAACTGTTAATGCCTGCGGCATTGATGATGACAACTGGCCTAATAAATTGCTTTCTCCTCCCTCAGCAGGCTCGTTAATCAAGCGAAGAAATTCCGCTTGGTGGTCCTGGATAAGCCTCATAATCTGTGGATTCTGCCTACCCAGTTCCTGAAGCATTGGCTGTGACCAAGAAGAAAAAGAATCTCAAAATATGAATCCTAAGAACAAAAAAAGTAATATATTTGCAACACAAAAATGAAGAAAACCTGCAGAATTTGGGGATTCGCTTGCACCATGGCTTGCAATGCCCGAAACTATGGAAAAAAGTCAACCCAAATCACAAACTAATATCATAACCATACAAATTAAAAATTAGCTCAGATTTATCATATCTTACACCACAACCTGAGGACTACTGCGAAGAAAATCAAGGTTTCCAGCACCTGTATTAGCTCCCATGCTGGGTAAACCCTGTCAACAGATGCCAAGGATAACAATTAGTAGCTAAAAATCTTTTAAAATGGGTTCTGCTGATAACATAATCAACAATAATCATACCTGAGGAAAGAGATCCAGAGGATTGGCATTGGGACCGCTGGATGGTATAGTAGTCTGTTCCGGCTGCGGTGCTTGCGCAGGAGGGTTTGTTGTTGCTTGAGCCCTACTCGGTGAACGGGCAACAGGTGGTGGGATTTCTGCTTGCTCCGGAATACCCTAGAGATAATTAAGTGAGAGAATTCTACAATGTCACTTATGGCACAGTTAACTGCTGAGTTGTTATCGATGCTTTCTCCGACAAGAATTACAGTTATTATCATGTTGATAGAGAATATAACGAGGATGGCGGAAATCGAGAATACCGCATGAAAATTTACATAATAAAGATTATTGTATGTCCGTCTCGGTGAGTGAATAACTGAAGTTACAATTCTTCTTAATGAAGATGGATACACCCCCAGTTTTAATTAGTTCAAGTTTGGAGGAAAAGAAATGAATGGCGGAAAATGAATTAGCCAAACTGTTATTGCAAAAGGACATTTAAATGAACTAGATAAACTAAAACTAGCCATCAATGGTTCATATGTGCAGAGAAATAAATTAAATATAAAAAATATCGTACATATTATCATACATTCCCACAAATATGAATAAAAAGGACACTACAACTGCCATAATAACTACAAGCGGACGTGTATGGGGGACCCCGTGCGGGGCAAGATTTTCATGGCGGCGACATTTGTCATGGGGGCGACATTTGCTTTGGGGGCGACATTTGTCGTGGGCGGGCGACATTGGTCGTGGGCGGGCGACATTGGTCGTGGGGTGCAACATTTGTCGAGGGTGCGATATTTGTCGTGGTGGGTGACATTGGTCGGGGGCGGCGACATTGGTCGGGGACGGCGACATTGGTCGTAGGGGGTGACATTGGTCGAGGACGGCGACATTGGTTGTAGGGGGCGACATCGGTCGTGGGGGGCGACATTAATCGTGGACAACGACATTGGTCCTGGGGGGGGGGGGGGGACTTTGGTCGTGGATGGAGACATTAGTTGTCGAGGCAAAATTGGGCATGGATGGCGACATTAGTCGTGGAGGAGATATTGGTCGGGGGCGGCGACAATGGTCGGGGGCGGCGACATTGGTCGTGGGCGGCGACATTGGACGCAGCATCGGTCGCGGGAGGAGGCATCGGTCGCTGGCGGCGGCATCGGTCGCTGGCGGCGGCATCGGACGCGGGCGGCGGCATCGGTCGCGGGCGGCGGCATCGGTCGCGGGCGGCGGCATCGGTATTTTCGTCATAGTTCTGCGAAATCAGGAAAGTCGATGGTGTCCCTCACGAAAAAAAAATCTCATTGATCACTCTCGCTTAGATCCATTGGCACACTTTTTATGATCTTTCCGAGCCCTTTGTATTCTGATTTAGGCCTCAAGTGTCATGGTAATGATAAAGTTCGAAACACCAACAAAAATAGATATGCGGATCATAATTTCTATTTACACCAGCAGAAATTGATAAATAGAAATCGATAAAAAGATATTGATAAATAGAAATTTATAAATCTGAGAACATATAAATCTTAAATCACAAAAATCTGAGAAAATATAAATCTTAAATCACAAAATTCTAAAATTATTAAAATCTGAAATCACAAAAATCCCCGTAGCTATCTAAACAACACATAAAGAGGGAAACTGCAATATTTTGTTTAGCTATGAGTTGTTGATAAGGAAAGCCATGTTTTTGGTAGTTGAAGATGTACAGAATCCTTCAAAAACTATCTGAGAGCAACACTAAGATATTGTAGAATTCTTCAAAATTGAAATCATATTAATCTGAAAATGAAGTTAAAACCATATTAATCTGAAATTGAAACCATAAAATATCTGAGAGCAGCTCAATTTCATTTCCTGAAAATAAAGTTGAAACCATATTAATATGAAATTGAAACCATAAGATATCTGAGAGCAGCTTTGGCATTGAAAAATTGCTCGATCAAGCTTTTGGTATTGAAAAATTGAAATCAAGAAAAGAAGTCATTTTGATCAATATTGTAGAGAGATTCCTTCAAAATTGAAACGAAGAAAAGAAGAATACTTCAAAATTGAACCCAAAATAAGTAGTTATAAATAATATTAATCCTAAGACCATAAATCCAATAATCAAGAATTGAAGATGAACACAAAATCTGAGCATCAGCTCTACTGCACTGGAACCTGAAGGAAGTTGGCGAGGAGGAGCTATCTCTACTGCACTGGCATCTAAAAGCACAAAATCTGAACAATATCTAAAACAATGGCTGTAGAAATCCCCAAATCAAAATGATCAAAATGATGAAGATCTGTTAAAATTGGATAACTGGGCGGAAATAATGAATAATTGTTAAAATGGATAAATAAAATTGACACACTAGATTGGCAACACTAAAATCACAGTTATTCATCTCTATGCAATTTTTCTGATTTTGCAAAATCGGGCCCTTTTTCTTTAGCTTAGAATTTTTTTTGATCTTGCAAAACCATTTGCAGAGGTTAGTGAGTAGAAGAAGAGAAGGATGAAGACAGATTCAGGCTTCAACTTTGAGAAGACAGATTCAACGTTGATAAGGAAAGCCAGAATCAGAGAACAAAACGTTAAGGAAAAAAATCAGAGAACAAAAAGAGAAACTGTTGAGGAGGTGTTTTGATATATGCGGCACAATTGCAATATCGTTAAATAGTAGCCTTCAACGAATAATAACTACCTCAATATTGTTAGTATAATGAAATGGAAGGGTTTGAAAATTGAATATTTGAAAAATGTGCTTTAACTGACAACATTATTTTGCAAACTGCCGCAGTAGTTTGCAAAGATAAAAGATCAAATTAACCACACTGCATTATCATGCAAAAAATAAGCAAAACTCATTGCCACGTGATTATAAAATATTAATTACACATTTCAATTGTGCATGCTTAGAAGAATCTAAATATAAAAAATTTAAAAATCCATTTCTAAAAATTAGTACAGAACAACTCATCTAAAATGTATGTTAACTTTCCAAATTATTAATCCAAAAAATCAAAGAATTTGTTTAACTTAGAAGATACAACATTAAAATTGGCTTCAGATATTCTTTGTGCAAGTAAAACTAATTAGTATATACCATTAGCACTGAAGTTGAAGAGAGAGCACCAAGTGAATACCCAGAAAACCACAGTTCCATTGGAGAGACTCCACACTCCACACTACGACATCTCTGCAAGGAATACTATCAAGCACCTTGCAGACAAAAATGACAATGCAATGCTTGAGAGTAGAACAGCAGAAAGAAGAGAAAAATAAGTAGTTTTAAAAAGGAATAAGAAGAAACCTGAAATAGCTGTTGACAGATCTGAAATCAGATGAAATAGAGTAAGACAAAAAACATGCAGGTGGTCAGAATTCTGAAGAACATACAGGTAACTTACGGGAGAGCTGCTTCAATGGTCTTGGAGAATTGGAAAATGTTGAAGGAAATATTTTTGAAATACCTGGAACTCTGGAAGAGGTATATGGAGAATGTTTTAGAAATGAATTAGAAATACCTGGAAGAGATATATGGAGAATGATTGCATATATCAATTGCGCGGAACACCTTCTCAACAGAAAGAGAAACTGTTGAAGGCTACTAATTAACAATGTTGAGGAGGTGTTTTCGGCGGAGGGGCTTGCACAGAACTAAGCTGAGGACGCAGCTGAAGGAGAGTTGAGGCTTCTTGTACCGCTAAAATGAAGGAGAAAAAATCGCTTAAATAAATTTATTGAAGGTGGGCGGGAGAGATAGAGGTAGATAGAAGTAAAAGCATGTAGAAATAACACCTTCAGTGACCATGGACGGGAGATCACGACAACAATGGAGGAGGAGCCTGCCGGAATGAGCTTTGGAATCGCAGCAAGGGAATCACAGCAACGGTGGAGGAGCTCCTGAGGAGGGCCTCTTTGTGGAGGAATCGCAGCAAGGGAGGAGTTGTGGCCATGATCTTGTGCGAAGAAGCTGTGGTAGAGGACCTGTGGCCGCGGCACAGGAGTTGTGGCAGCAAGGGTGGAGGTGAGGCTTTGTGGAGGAGACTTGAAGGAGGCGCTCTTGAGGAGGAATAGCTTTCGGCGGGGACTTTGTCGAGGGGAGGTATAGCTACTTTCGGCGGGTGGCGGGTGGTGGGTGGCGGGTGGGTGGGAAGAGATTTGCCGTTTGGGAAGAGATTTGTCGATAAAATTTGCCGAAATTTTAGGAGAGACTGTTGTGTGGCGTGTGGAAGAGATTTGCCGAAAAGATGAAACGGGGGAGGGTCAAATCAGGTGAGCTGGCGGGAGAAGCCAAGGGCAGCAAAAGGGGGTATTGTTGGATTACCAAAAGCAGGCGTGTGGAATGAATGTATCAGGGATAAGACAAGAGTAGCACCAATTGCAGAGAAGATGTGAGAAGCTCGACTAAGATATTTTGGACACGTCTTCCCGCAACATCAACTTTCTTCAGCACCAGATCTCCTTCCGCGAACTGATTGATCCTGATATGTTTGTCAAAGTATTTTGCCATCCGCCGTTTAATCTCTTCCTGCCTGATAGCTGCGACATCATGTAGCTCTTCCATCATATCCAATGAGAGTCGTAGCCCCTCTTCGTTTTCCAACCTCCAAGCCTCATCCCCGTCTCCCGCGGCCGCGACTCGTGGGGATCAAACCTCAAACTCCACGGGCAGGACTGTCTCACACCCATGGGAAAGTTTGAAGGGGGTCTCGCCGGTGGCCGTGTTCGGGGTTGTCCGCAAGGCCCACAATACTGAGGGGAGCTATTCCACCCAGCTTCCCCTCAAGTTCTTCACGTTCTTCTTGAGCAGGTTCACGATGATCTTGTTGGCTGCATTCACCTGGTCGTTGCTCCTGGGGTGGTGTACGGAGACAAATCTAAGGTCTATCCACAGCTGAGAGCAGAAGCTGATGAACTCGCTGGCAAACTGGGGTTCATTGTCTGTTACTATCGCCTGTGGGAGCCCGTGTCTGCATATGATCTCCCCCCAGACAAAATTCCGGATGACCTGTGAGGTGACCTTGGCCAATGCCTTGACCTCTAGCCACTTTGAAAAATAATCAATCATGACTAGGAGGAACCTCCTCTGCCCACTAGCCGGAGGGAAAGGTCCGAAAAAGTCCATCCCCAGATGGCGAAAGGTCATGGTGCCGTGATGCTTCAAAGCCTTTGAGCGGGCAAGAGCTGGAGGGGGGCGTATAGCTGACACTTCTGGCACTTCCTCGCAAACTCAGCCGCATCCTTCCTCAGGGTCTGCCAGAAATACCCTTGCCTTACCACCCTTGCTTCCAACGTTCTTCCCCCTGAGTGACTGTTGCACTCTCCTGAATGCACCTCCTCCAGGATCCTCGGGACCTCCTCCTCGGTCACACACCTTGCCAGGAGACCTGACAACATCTTCCGATGCAACCCCCCTTCCAGCATGAGGTGGTGAGTTGCCTTGTGCCTGAAGCTTTTTCAGTACTTGGTCCCCTCCGGAAGCTCGCCAGTGGTTAGGAAAGTCACCAACGGATCCACCCATGAGGGTCGCCGATCCACCTCCATCAACTCTCTTTTCTCGATAGCCGGTCGAAATAGCTCAATCAAGGTCCCTCCTCCCCGAGGTCCAAACTTAGCAAACCGATCGGCCGCTATACTCTCTTCCCTTGGAACATGTTGGATTGAGAACGTCCGGAACTCTCCGATTATTGCCCTCACCTTGGATAAGTACTTCACAAGGGTGGGCTCCCGAGCTTCGAACTCTCCTCGGATCTGTGATGCCACAACCATCGAGTCTGTAAAAGCCTTCACATCCCGGATCTCAAGCTCCTTTGACAAACGAAGGCCGGCTATCACGGCCTCGTATTCCGCCTGATTGTTGGTCGCTGGAAAGTGTAAGACCACTGCTTGTTCTATGGTGACCCTTGAGGACGTATCAACACCACCCCTGCTTCGAGGGAGTGCTTTCACGAGTCCCCATCGACCATCATCTTCCACGCCTCCTGTGGTCGCGGCTCCTCGGCTCCGACCTCAACAACGTAGTTCGCCAAGAAGTCAGCCACTGCCTGAGCCGTAATGGAGAGCCTTGGCACGAAGGAGATATCAAACTCGCTTAATTCAATGGACCACTTGGCCAACCTGCCCGAGTGTTCCACTCCCTGAAAAATCTTGCAAAGGGGATGATTCGTCACCACTCTGATCGAATGCGCTTGAAAGTACGACCAGATCTTCCTGGCCGAAACGATCAAAGCATACGCCAGCTTTTCCAAGATGGGGTAGCGGAGCTCCGTCTTCTTCAGGATCCTGCTTACATAGTAGATTGACAATTGCTTCTTCCCCTCTTCCCTGACCAGGACCGAGCTCACGGCCTTCGCTCCTACTCCGAGGTACAAGGCTAGGTCATCCCCCTCCTTTGGGCATTGAAGTAGAGGAGCCTGGAAGAGCTGCCTCTTTAGCATTTGGAAAGCCTCTTCGCATTCGGCAGTCCACTCGAACCTTTGAGTACCTCTCAACACTTTGAAGAACGATGAGCATTTCTCTCCCGACCTGGAGAGGAATCTGCTTAGCCCGGCCAGCTTACCGGTCAAGCGTTGGACCTCCTTAGCGTTACGTGGTGACTCCAGCTCCAGGATGACCTTCACCTTATCCGGGTTAGGCTCCACCCCTGCAGGGGTCAGAAGATGTCCAAGGAACTTCCCGCGGCTCGCCCCGAAGACGCACTTCAAGGGGTTCAGCCTCATCTTGAACTTTCGCAGGGTGACGAACGTCTCCTCCAGGTCTCGAAGATGCGAGTCCACACATTTGCTCTTGACCATCAGATCATCAACATAGACTTCCAGGTTCCTCCCCCCTTTGACCCTGGAAGACCCGATCCATCATGCGCTGGTATGTATCCCCTGCGTTTTTCAACTCAAAGGGCATCATCTTGTAGCTGAAGCATCCCTCCATCGTGATGAAGGAGACATCCTTGACATCAGGAGGGTGCATTCGGATCTGATGGTAACCTGAAAAAACATCCAAAAAACTCATAATAGAAAAACCAACGGCTGAATCAACCAGCGCGTCGATTCGAGGCAGGGGGTAGCAATCCTTGGAGCATGATTTATTTAATAAAGAAAAATCAATACACATGCGTCACTTCCCTCCCCCTTTCTTCACCATTACCACGTTGGAGATCCAGCCTGGATACTGGATCTCCGAGATGAAGTCAGCCTCCAGAAGCTTCTTGACCTCCTCGCGGATGGGCTCCTCCAGCTTGGTAGCGATGATCCTCATCTTCTGGCGAATGGGGCGCGTCCGGGGGTCCAAGTTCAGGCGATGGTAGGCCACATCTGCATCGATGCTCGTCATGTCAGCCGCGCTCCAAGCAAAGATGTCGACGTTGCCCGAACTCGCTCCTGGTCCTCTGGACTCAAGCCCCCGGACCCTCTGCACCTGGCCGGCGCTGGTGAAGACTTCCATCTCCACCACTTCTCCAGCCGGCTCCAGTCGCGACTGCTCCCAACCGGCTCTTGCCCCCTCTTCCTGCCCACACTCTTCCTCCCCTCCTGCTTCCTCGACTTCCATCGCCTCTCGTAGGCTCTCACTTTGCTGCTGCTCAACCTTCACGCCACGCTGGGCCTCCCTCTCTACTCCTCCTACTCCTTCCACCTGCCGACCCTCTTGCGTCTCTGACTCTTCGTCCCTCCGGACCTCCTGCACACCTCCTCCTCTTTGCTCCTCAATCTCCTCCCTCGCCTCCTCCAGGCTCACTTCCTCAACCTCCTCCGGGCACACCTCCTCCTCTCCGACAACCTCTTCCTGCTCCGCCATCTCCCTCTTCAGCTCTTCTGCCTCTGCCATCCAAGAAATGGTGTTGACCGCCGTCACGTAACACTGCCTCGCTACCTTCGGGTCCCCCCTGATCCTAACCTGTACCCCTCCGTTGTTGAACTTAAGGCATTGATAAAACGAGTAGGGGACACAGCGAAAGGCGCTGATGAGGGGGCGGCCAAAGATGGCGTTATAGCTGCTCGGGGCGTCCACGATCACGAACCTGCAGTTTCGCGACACGCCCCTCAACTTCACATGCAGCCCTACTCCTTCTACCTCCTTTCTTTCTCCCGAAAATCCAAATAACGGTCCGTCCGAAGCTAGTACCCTCTTGCCCTCGACCCTCATCTCATCGAAGGCCTTCTTGAAGATCACGTTCACGGAGCTCCCGTTATCTACAAAGATCCTGGAGACCGTGAAGTTCTCGACCGCCGTCTGGATCACCAAGGCGTCACAGAACGGGTCCTCATAATCCGACATATCTGCTGAAGAAAAGGTAATTTTTTCTTCCAGAGGGGGAGCCTGGGAGGTCGAGGCTACCCCCCTTCGGAACATGGTCTAGAGGCTCCCCTTTCGAGTTGTCTCAATCTCAATTCCTCTGTGAATCACCCCGATCCCCCCCCTCCCCGGGTTCCCACATCCGCCTGGTCCTCACATCTATCTTCCGCCTCACCATGCTGCACCTCCACGATCCTTACCGGCAGATCCTGCCTCCCTAGCCCCCTGGCTTCTCTCATCTCCAAGAACTCGGGGCAGGTGGTCGTCGCGTGACCTTCCTCTTGGTGGAAGTCACAAAAAAGCAACGCCGCCCGACCCCCTCTTCCTTCTCCACCTCCTCTTCTTCCAGCTCCTCCCCGAGCTCCTCTCCTTCCTCCTCTACCTCGGCCGACCTCCATTGCCTCCTGCTGATGCGGGAAGTGACCCCTCAGCTCCCGCCTCCTCGCCGGCTGATCAAACCTCCTCGGTTCGCGAAAGTTGTATCTTCCCTGAAAGCCTCCTCCGTGTTCCTGGTGGCGACCCTCCCAAGGCCTCCAACCTAACCGGTTGTTCGGCTCCCGGGCCCCCCGCACTTGATGTTGTCCCTGCTGCCCCTGTCCTTGGGGTTCCTCCCTCCTCTCTTCTCTCTGCTCCCTCTGCCGTCCTGCTCCCGGCTCCTTCATGTCATCCTCCGCCAACCTGGCTAGCTTCCTGGCAAAAGCCGGATTGGCCCTCTCGAAATCTATCTCCTTTGCCGCCCTCTCCATGAGTTCCTCAAAAGAGAGGGGGGCACTCTCTTCAGCTCTATGCTAAAGAATCTCGGCCTCATCCCCAGGGTAAAAGCGAGCCTCAGTGCATACCCTGGGACCTCCTGGACCAGGAGAATCTCTTCCTGAAACCGGTCAACATAATGACCCAACATCTCCTCTTGCTTCTGTCTCACCGCAAACAGACACTCTGTCTCCTTCTTACGCTTCTTTGATGTAGAAAACCTCAACAAAAAACCTCGACGCAGATCCTCGAAACTGTAGATCGAACTTGCTGGCAACTGGTGGAACAAGTCCCGTGCCTTTTCCTTCAACGTGATGACAAACAGCCGACACTTGAAGGCATCCGTCATCTGTCTTATCGAAACAATATCTTCAAACCATTGCACGTGCTGTACAAGGTCATCTTTCCCCGAGTAGTAGGACATGTCGGGCTCCCGGAAACCCTCCGGCACCGGGGCCGAGATGATGAGCTCACTGAAAGGTCTCTCGCCTCCTGCCTGCCGAGAGGGCACGTCTTGCGGCCTCGGCTGGCTGGCCCGATCCGCGAGACCATGCCCCGGGAAGAGCTCTCGCACAGCTACCTCCCTCTCGCCAACTTCTGCCGGAATCTCCTTCCCGGGACGCTGGCCTGGGAAGAGCTCTCGCGCGGCAACGTCCCTCTCGCCAACCTCCGACGGGACCTCCTTCCCAGGGCGCTGCCCAGGAGCGTTCTCGCCCAAGAGCGGGACCGCCTCCACTGGGACCTGAGGCGTTGCCCACTCGCTCCTTGCCGAGAAGGGCAAGCTGATGGTCTGCAAGACCTCTCGCCTGAAGTCCTCCAACATCTTTCTCGTCGCCTCCTCTCCCTGGGAGGGGGAACCTCTTGAACCAGATCAATCACCTTCACCTCCTACCATCGGACCAAACTCAAAACTTTCTTGTATCGGCTACCTTCCACGCACATCACACTAAAACTGTTGAAGCCAAAATTTGACTTTAATGAAAGTTCGAAAAATAGGGGCGTAGCCAACACCTACTCGTCCCCAGCTCTGACCTCCGACTGGTTGTGTAGGATTAGAAACCGACCCAAAGCCTCAGCAGGGAGGTCTCACCGCTTACCCGGAAGATCTCTGAGAGCTTCCCATCCAAAGCCAAAAGCTGGGCTTGGAGCTTCTCAGAAAGCACTGGAAAACTCTTCAAATTCCGCGAAAAAAGTGCTTCTGAAGAACCCCTATGGGCCTATTTATAGTTTTCTGAGTTTGAACTGTCAATAACCAAACTGAACCGACCTGAAATTACCAAAATACCCTTAGTTGGGTCTGCTAACAGTCAAATTCCGCTGTTCTGAAGGGTTATATGCAGACCACCGAGGGCAAAAGTGCAAAATCACCTAGAGCAAAAAGGTGAACCGCCTTCCAACTGAACCGGCGCTTGGCGAGAGCACCGTCTCGCGGGCGAGAGCTCCTATGGGCTCGTCTCGCCCAGCGAGGCTCTCGCCTGAGCTGATTGGCCCTCTCGCCGGGTCCGTCTCGCCTGAGAAGGCTCTCGCCTGGGACGCTGGACCCCTCTCGCCTAGCAAGCCGGCTTCTGTCGAAGAGTCCATCTTGCCTCACCTTCCTCTCTCTTCGAGCCCGATCTGATCCTACGAGCCCGAGGTTGTACATCATGGGCCTATATTTTCGAGCCATGGTTGGCCTACAGCATGAAATTATAATTTTACCCCTATCTGCATTGAAAATTTATCACTATTTATAAAGCTTTTGAAAACAGGACCGGACCGACCAGTCGGACCGCCAATCGGCCCCCTAGTCGTTGAAAAGAGCAGTTGGATTCAAACCGTAAGCAGGCGGGTCTTGGGTACGCAAAGCCTGCCTTCCATTGTGATTAAACTATTTGAAAAAATCCATTGTCGTCTGTATTTCAACTATAACCATCAAGGAGTTTTTCAAAGATACAACCACTACACCAACCGGAGAAGTTAAGGCTTCGTTTGTTTCGGCGTTTTCGTCGGGCATTTGGAGCAAACGCTGTCGGACGGCGAGTAAACAAACGGGGCGCCGGCGGCGTTTGCTCCGTTTGCACCCGCAGCAAGAAGAAAAAGTCCTTCAAACGCCGCTTTTTCAACCCCGCCTCTCCCCCTCTGGTCCCAACTCTCAATTTCGACCCACCGGGAGTAAACGCCACCGTCGTACCAAATGAAGGCTAAATGTCATTGAAGCATAATATACATAATATAATGTCATACAATATAATATACATACAATTTAAATATAAGTTTATATAATATTTTATATTAAATATAAGCTAATATAATATACATACATTTCTTCAGGAGACTCGTTGACAACTTTTTAGAAAGAAAACAAGATTTGCATATGTTGTTCATCGATCTTGAAAAGGCTTATGATAGAGTTCCAAGAGGGATCTTATGGAGAGTCTTAGAAAAGAAAGGATTAAATGTATCATACATTGGCATAATTAAAGATATGTATACAAATTTAGTGACATGGGTGAGGGCATCTGGAGAATTAATACAGGAATTCCTTATCACTGTTGGCTTACATCAAGGTTCAGCTTTAAGCCCTTATCTCTTTACCCTTATCTTAGATGAGCTCACCAAACATATCCAACAAGCAATATCTTGGTGTTTATTGTTTGCGAATGATATCGTTTTAGTCGTTGAGACGCGTGACGGTGTAAACACAAAGCTTGAATCTTGGCAAGGCACTTTAGAAAATAAGGGTTTTTGGTTGAGCAGGGCAAAGACAGAGCAAATAAAGCTTAAATTTAGTAGTGCAAGGACGGATGACTTCGCTATTAAGTTGGAGGCTCAAGATATTTCTCATAGTGAGTGTTTTAAATATCTTGAATCGATAGTTCAAAATGACAGAGGTATTGATAAAGATGTGACACGTAGAATCCAAGCGAGTTGGTTGAAGTGGAGAGAGGCACGACAGGGATCTTATGTGATCGTAAAATACCATTAAAATTTAAGGGCAAGTTTTACCGTACTGCAATTAGACCATCGATGCACTATGGTTCCGAGTGTTGGGCAGTGAATTGTGTTCATGAGCAAAAAATGGGAGTTGCGGAGATGAAAATGCTTCGGTGGATGTGGACACACGAGACTAGATAAAATTTGGAATGAATGTATCAGGGATAAGACAGGAGTAGCGCCAATTGCAGAGAAGTGAGAAGCTCGATTAAGATGGTTTGGACACGTACAAAGGAGACCATTAGAGGCACATGTTAGACGTTGTGAGAGTCTAATCACTAGGCATGTTAAACGAGGCAAGGGTAGATCAATAAAGACTTGGAATGAAACTATAAGGAAAGACATGATGTACTTAGGCCTTAGTGAGATTATGACAAAAGATAGGGCACAATGGCGACAAAGGATCCATATAGCCGACCCCACTATAGTGGGATAAAGGCTTGAGTGTTGATGTTGTTATAAGCTAATATATTAAATATAAGTTTATATGAAATAAGGACGTATAATATAAACTATATTACATATGAGTAATAGTGCACGGGTGCGGGCAAAGCACGCAGAATGATGTCGCTTGACGAATGCTGCCACCCGACGAATGTTGCCACCCGACGAATGTTGTTGCTCGACAAATGTTGTCGCCCGACGAATGATGCCGCCCGACGAATGATGTCGCCATACGAATGATGTCGCCCGACAAATGATGTCGCCCGCCGAATGTTGCCACCCGTCGATTTTGTTTCCCTCCAAATGTTCGCCGCATGGGGGCTCATATGCACTGTCACTAGTGTATATATATATGTATACGCAACTACAATTTAACAGTGCACAAGGTTCGAAATCGGGTTATGCATGGTTAAAAAGAAGGGTGCAGATCTGCGGAATAGCTCAAATGGACACTAATGCCTAGCAGGTGGGTGAATAGTGAAAAGGGCTTGAGGGGTCGGCGCTCGGCTCAAGTTCCATCCGATAGCATACAACTCTAAAAAAGGAGCTTGTCAGGTGCTTCTCTGCGAAGGTTTGGCAGGAAGATGATGTGATTTCGTCGGCGTAGGGCTATGTTAATCAAGACGATGATTGCACAATGGACTTCGACGGTGACGATGCACCGGTTCGCAGCTTCAATGACGGCAATGTGCAGGCCCACAACTTCGACGACGTTGTGATGCTCAAGATTGTCGAGGGCTTGAGAGCTTTTGTTGAACGGAGGTTGTGAAACAGGTGCCTGGAGGGGATTTCGTCTAGTAATCTGAGAGTTGTTGCTGGACAGGGGATGGAATTGATGTTGGAAATGAACGAAGGAGGTAGGAATTGAGGCTGACGTCAACGGCCTCGTCGTTGTGTATAGAACGAAGAAGATGTTTTGAAGGCGAACGTGAGCTGTCAAGGAAGACGTTGCTGAAGATGACAACGCATGTAGAGCTAATGCTTTAACAGCGATTGTTGCGGAAGTGGGGAGGGAATCTGGTTGCCATGCTATGTTATTATGAGCTCACCGAAGAACGTTTGTAGAGTTGTCGAAGGATGGCCAGAGGTGGGGATGGCGGAGGCAGAGGTTACTATGGAGCAGGACCCGCAGCTCCCTAAGCGGCGTGCACAGGGGAAGAGAGATACCACAATCTCATACAAGACAAGAGAAGAGACTAAATAATGCACACCATTCCAAGACCCAAGAGGTACTTTAAATAAACTTACAAAGGACATAAACCTAAAGAAGCCCTAATACTTAACCTTGCATAAAATTGTGATATAACAACAATCCATAATAGAACATAATAAAAGAGCACAATAAAGCTCGACTGACTCGATTAGAAAACAACATAATAACTGGGGGAGAAGCCCGTGTCAGTAGTTTACTTAAACATCAAAGTATTCCCATCAACATATTGAAGTACAAATTGAAATAGCTCCAGGAAAAGTGCACTTGGACATTGGACACAGATTCTGAGCCAATTGTAACATTCAATGACGAAGTCATGGTCATGTCTTTGAAAGACAAAATTCAAAAAATAATAGCAACAAACACAAAAAAAAAACAATCTTACAGAATATAAATAATCAACAGCTCTCTCTGGGTTATTAAATGCTGCACGCATGGCACGAACAACAGTCTCTCTATCCCAAGTCCCTCCACCAATCTCAAGAATTTCTTGGATGGCTTGTTCCAAATTGTTTCCAGCAACAAGATTTGATGCTGCTTGATCATATGCATCCACTGTCTCACTATCAATAAAATTAAGAAAATAAAAAGATTAAATTAATGGCAAAAGTAAGAAGCAAACAACCAAAATCATTCATTCACAAACCCACAAGCTAGATGAATAGAGCATGTCATAAAAAGTCAATTGAATTTCAAGGTACAAAAAAACAGCTACGATCTATAACTAAAACATGTTACAAAGATAGGAAATAACCAACACAAACAACTCCGATGTCAATGAATAAAAAATAGTGCACAAAAAGTACTATATCACTATATCAGAGGGTAAAGAATCAAATATATAATCATCCTCATCACCAAAAATAGCGTTATAACTATTTAGAGGTCAATGTCATGTATCCTCATTTTTAGTTCGTTCCTCCACAGAGTTCAAATCAGACTATGCAATGAAGTGATGAACAACTTCCACCTGTGGTACCATGCGTCCAACCATTCTCCAACCAAATCCTTCCGCGTGACTTTATTCATATAAACAGTAATAAATATGATAGCATCAATGTCACCGATAACAAATAGGAAAAGAATGCACGTGACACATAATGTGATGGTACTTCATTTGTGTGTGCTTAAGAAAATAACATCTGTGTGCGCTTAAGAATGTCACCGATAAGTTGTTAATCGGAAAAAAACATTTGTGTGTGCTTAAGAAATGGGTATTACTACATTAGAACGTTAAAAGTTTGCCAAAATAAACTACAAATCACCATAATAATAGTCAAACAAGGTAACATTGATGAAATAAAGGGCAGCAGGACGAGTAATAAACAACAAATAAAATGATTTTTGGACAAGCTATAAATTTTGTTCTGGAATGACTAAGAATGAAACTAAAACTAAACAATGCATTTACTATGTTTGGAACAATTGTTTCGGCTAGTATTTTCTGACATCATGCTACAAGTAACAGAATGCTCACTGAAAAGGTAAGGTACTTTTTGTTCTTTAGCACGCACATTCACAGAAATTAAAGAAAATAATGTTAACGTGTTCAGAAGTTGAACAAATGCTTAATATAGAAAAGTTGCTGAAATGACAATTGACGGGTAAAAATTATCCGAGAAACCAAAAATCTTACGTTGCAGTAACTACAGGAACAGGTTCAGCGGTCCTAGTAGGAGTGGTCGAAGCCCTGGTTGGAGAGAAGTAGATTCAAATATAAATTTAACAGGATGACAAAATAGTAAAAATAAAATCTGAGCCCACCAAGGAATGGAACTGCTAGTAGAAAACATACTCCAAAAAATACATAATAAAAAAAGGCAGCCCGGTGCACAAAGGCATCCCCGCGCAGCAAAAGTCTAGGGAAGGGTCCCACCACTGGGGTGAAATGTATGCAAACCTTACCGTGCATTTTTGCAAGAGGCTGCTTCCAGGACTCGAACCCATGCCCACAAGGTTCAAAAAAATACATAATAATAACAAAAATACACAAGTAAATTTGAAACACATACAAGGCAGGTGTTGTTACAGTAGCTGGCCCAGTAACGACAGCAGGGGATGTTATAGCGGCCGGGGGTTGTGGCGGAGTTGAAGGATTGGAAGATGCAGAACTAGCATGTGGAGGCTAGATAGAAAAACCATTTTAGTCATTCATGATTTCGAATTACTAAAAACAGTAAATTACACTCCAAATAGAATGAATAATAAGCTGAAAGAAAAAAAATCACACACTAAAACAGTAAATACTTTTCTAAGAATATAACACCTGTAGCCAATAATTTTTAGTTTGCTGTTAAAAAGGATAGTAAAAGAGAAAATTTTGATGAAATGTACAATAAAAAAAACGATACTGCTAGCATTAAAACAATGACAACAACAAAGATGTGAATATACTCTATAATTTTAGTGAGTGCAGTATTGACAATTAACAACCTATTTTATTAGAAGATAAAGAAACGTCAACATGAGATAGGTTGTTTTGGGTTTATTATGTCTATTATACAAATGAATGAAGATGTAGGTGAGAATGTAACTTCTAGACATCTCGGTCTGCCACTGCACCGAAGCGCTCCGTTCGGACCGGGGACGAAGGCTCCAGTCTGGCGTTGTGGCTCGCCTCCTTTCCGCCTCCCGTGGGAGAAGACTCCCCAAACAGTGCCTTAAAGCTACATTTTCTAAGAGAATTGTTAAAGGCAAACCAAAAATGACTATTCGCACACCAACATAACTTAAAACCCTCATATAAAATTAGTTTTGAATTAATCTACGGGCAAACCATAAGCCACACTCCAGCGCCGAAAGCCCTCCCCGAATCTCTCTTGCACTCGGCCGAAATCTTCTCGTGTTCGCTCGGTGTCACCGATACTCTCGCCGGACAGGTAGAAGATTGTCGGCAAGCCTCTCTCCCCCTCTCTCCGAGCCATGTCCTTGATCCCAATCAGTTCGGTGGCGAAATATGGGCGATTGGAGGAAGTGCCGCCCCTAGAGTTGGAGGCTCTAGGGCTCGGTAAGAAGCTTTTGGCCAGAAGTGCAAGGCATTGTTTTTGTGTTCTTATCTTTCAGAAATTTCCGAAGGCTAATATAGCATAACAAAAGGCTGTTGAAACTACAATGTCAGAAAATAAAAATAATAACTGTGCAGAAAATTTAGTAATCAAACTTTGATCATGCATAAATTGAGATTATCAGTTAACTTCTGTGGTTAAAGCATGAATGCTGAGATCAGAATTTGCATTCTTGGATTAGACCTTGGTTACTTTCAATACTCAAGCAAACTACTATAGGTCAGAAGTTATGCCTAATTGTGTTTACAATTGATATAAACCAAAAACTCGTAAGCAATAAAATTAGGAAGTCAGCAACTGGGCACATTATTCATAATTCAACTAGTCTTGTTATTCAAAAAGCAAAACTAGGTGAACCAGTACTTCAATAACCCTTTATGTCCTTATAAATAAATTTGAGCATGCCATTTTGTAGGGTTTTTATTTTTTAAGCATAATAAGCTATTACAACTTCACATATAGATCAAAACTATAGCGCACATATATAATAATTTAGAGAAGTAAGAACTCACCATTTACTTCCTTTTTCCTTTGGGTCACTTTGACTAGCAACTATTCTCAAAACACTCTCAATGGTGAATGCCCAAACAAAATTCACTAAATTAGGATATTCTAACTAATAAAAAAGCACCATTCATTTTATATTGAATGGCTCTATTGTATATTTTTTGGAATCTTACTCTGAATTGGTTCATAGCGTTGTAGTCTAAAGTTTATCATGACTTCGAACTTTTGAAAATAGGATAGAAGGGAAAAAGAGAGAAGTGGCTATATCAGGCGAAGACAGTTCATAAACTTATCCATCTTTCTAATTGTCTTTTTTTGATTTGCAGGTTTTTTGATGAAGTGGCTATATCACGGTTACTAAATATGATATAAAATGTAGTCCATTTTGGTGTTTCAATGTTGTGGTCGATTTTGTTGTTTTAATGTTTTTTTGCCAATGTATTGGTCTTATGTATGTTCGTCGTAAGAATAGTGTCTATTTTAATATCTTATGTTGAAGTGGATATCACAGTTAGAAAAGATGACAAATTTTTAGTTAACAATATCGGTTCGTCGTTAACAGCTTTTTTTTGCACTGAGTAGTGACGCAGGGGCGGGCTAGGGTATTGGGACCTAAACGCACTACGGGTTTGTGATGAGGCAAATCCTACACGGCACGAGCTTCACGAATTCGAAGCGATTATTAGAGTGAATTAAATGGATATTTTAAACTTATGCAGAATTCCACAAGCGATTTAGAGCAAAGAGAAAAGCACGCGAGTATGAATACGACTCGGGAGCGTAAAGATGTAAATGAAAAGCGGGTGTGCCCTGCAGATTAGTACAAAATCAAGTAATCCAAATACTAGGAGTGTCAGGGGCCAAGGTAGCCGCTACAACAAATACGATCCCCGAGTCTAGTCTCTCTCTCATGAAATTATGCATCCTCAGAAGGTGCAGGGGCCTGGAGGACTCGGCACTGATGGGGGAATCGACCTTGCCCTTGGATGAGTCCTTGGGCTGGGTCGGGGTCAAGGTGATCTTCCGGCCCCAGTCATAAAATGCGCATGTGTTCGATCGCCCGAAACACGTCACGTCGCGATCAAACAGCCAGGGTCAACCTAAGAGGACATGGGCTACGTCCATCGGGATGACGTCACACCAGACCTTGTCCTCGAAGGACGTTAGTCGCAGGGGCACAAGACACCGCTGGGTGACCTGGATAGCAGACTTATCCACCCATAGGACACAATAGGGCTGGGGGTGCGGCTCGGGGGTGATCTGCATCCGCTCCAGCGCTTTCTTGGCGACAATATTCACACAGCTCCCCCCATCGATAGCAAGCTTGCAGGGGTCACCTGCACTCTGGAAATAAGTATAGAAGATGGTGGTACGTCGCCAATCATCCTCCGAACGAGGGGTATGCAAAAGGCGGCGTATAACTCCTAGCTCTAGAGATCTCAGCGTCACTCTCCCAGTCTTCCTCGACAGTGGCTACTACATCGCCCTCAGTCTCTCTCACTGGGTTTACACTTTCGTCTTCCTCCTCCTCAATCAACAAGTTCCGCATGGAACACTGTGCGGCATAATGACCTCGTCTAGAACATCTATAGCACTGAGGACCACTGGGCCTAGGAGGCCCAGTCATCACAGCCTTCCCCTTCACATCTTCAGGGATGTGGGGAGGAACGGGGGCCTGGAGGTGAGGAGGGGTGGTCCTCCTGAATGCGGGACCATCAGCCCTAGGGACCTGCTGGCGGGGCCCGGTGGTCCGGAGGTAGAGCTCATACTCCAAGGCCAACTCATAAATCTGCTCGACTGTCTCTCGTCGGTGGGGAATCAGTTCCCTTCTAATCTCGGGTCGTAGGCCGTATCGAAACTGGGATGCAGCAGCACTGCTCTCCTCTCGAAGATCACTCCTCACCATCAAGTCATCAAACTTGGTCATATATTCAGCTACTGACATCGTGCCCTGTTGAAGCGCGTAGACCTGATCTAACAATCGATCACGATATGACGCGGGGAGGTATTTCGCCTTCAAACGTCTCTTCATATCTTCCCACCTAATAATGGGTTGATAGCCATCCCGCTCTAAGGCTCGCTCTACACTAGTCCAGTAATTCATCGCAGATCCCACTAACTTCATACGCGCAAATCTCACTCTGCGCTCATCACTCATATCGTACCAGTCAAAATAGTGTTCCATCTCCCGAAGCCAGTCACTGAATGCTCCAGGATCTTGATGGTCGTCAAATGTCGGAACCTCGATACGAATACGGCGAATAATGTCATCCTCTCGTGGCGGTGTTCCTCCACGGTGTTCGGGGTAGCCTTCAAGGCAGTCACGGCGGGCATAGTCGTATCGGGCTGCCCAGGGCATCGTGGGGGATCATGATCATAACCAGGGGGATCTGGGTACCCTCGGGGGACGGCATGGTCACCCTGGCCTTCGTATGCATTCTGGCAAGCACAAAGTTCATTAATTTGAATGCCCAATTGATCAAAATGGTCCAACATCACGCGCTGAAATTCGGCGGGGGACAATTCTGAATTGGAGTTGGAATTGCCGGCCCGCCCATCAGTGAGGTTCGGATCAGACATGTCTCGTCTAAATGGCCTACCACTACGTAACATGCGACGTGCGCGAACCTCGCTTTGATACCAATCTGACGCAGGGGCAGGCTAGGGTATTGGGACCTAAACGCACTATGGGTTTGTGATGAGGCAAATCCTACACGGCACGAGCTTCACGAATTCCAAGCGATTATTAGAGTGAATTAAATGGATATTTTAAACCTATGCAGAATTCCACAAGCGATTTAGAGCAAAGAGAAAAGCACGCGAGTATGAATACGACTCGGGAGCGTAAAGATGTAAATGAAAAGCGAGTGTGCCTTGCAGATTAGTACAAAATCAAGTAATCCAAATACCACTTAATCGATAAGCAAAGCAAATGGAAATCTAAGCAAAGCAAGCCATGTTAAACTCAAAACCACATTACAACTTACAACCATATGGAGAACCAATCGAGCGGGGGTGACACCGAATGCGGAGAGGAATGGATCCGGGTTTTTGGTGGCCAACGGCGGTGGACTATTGTGGCTGAGTGGAGGGAATAGGTGTTCCTCAAAGCTCCAGTGGACTGGACGGGGGGTTGGCGGGAGTGGTGGAGGGTTAGAGGGGGGTGTCGGGCCGAGAGGAGCTGGAAGTGCCCTGGGGGGTTGCGGAAGGGTTGGTGGAGGTCGACGGGGTTGAAGGGGGGCTGGGAGCGGCTCGGCGAGGCGGAGGAGGGCTGGAGGTGGGCGTCCGGGTGGATGGATGGCTGGTGGAGGGCCGCCGGTGCAGCGGGAGGGAGGGAGGTAGGTCGACGGGGCTAGGCGCGGGTCGGGGAGGCCTACCGGGGGTTTGGAGTGGCCGGAGGTGGCCCATCGACGGTGAAGGAGGGCCGGCGGAGGCGTGGAAAGGGGCGGGCGGCAGCGGAATCGGGAGGAATACCCAAGCGTTGCACCTGGGGTGTTGGCGTCGCACCAACGGACCGGCTGAAGATTCACTCAAGCAATCGGTGTCAAAACCCTTCTCATGGCTCCTATAAATAGAACATAAAAGCTAGGGCATCCGGAATCAATGGCTCAGATTGTCCGATTTCTGGGTGCCAAAATAACGTCAATACATGTCTGAATAAAATAAAACGAAAAACGAAAAATACTCTCGTCGACCTTCCGGACGCATCCGCGAGCTCGGATCGTCCGTAAGGGCCCTCAAGGTACGGGATCAGAACATCACGCCCGCTTTCGGCGGGAATAAACGTGCGTGAGCCATCGTCGTCGTTGATCTCCATCAAGTAGTTTCCAAAAAGTATGATTTATTGTTAGCATTGGTGTGCGGATATCCATTTTTGGTTTGCCTTTAACAATTCTCTTTTATAAATAGCAATTCGGGTAATGATGTTGTATGGATTCGATTAGTTAAAAAAAGTTGTTACTATCTAAGTTGAGCATGAAAATAAATGAAAATTAAGATAGATGTGTAAGAAAAATCAGTGTTGTGGATATCGGCCGACATGTCCGACATGAAAGTTTGGGAGGTAAAACGTCACAAAACCGTTTTATTTTTTGTTCATGGCGTTTTGAAAAAATCGGACCGATATATCGGTTTTAATCGATATATCAATCCCAAAAACAGGCAAATCGCTCGTTTTTTTATAATTGTCGACCCACGGGATTTAATTCCCCCAACCCCCTCCCCCCATGCGGTTCATTTCACACCTGCCCTGACTCTTCCTCGCGCTCTCCGCTGGTGCTCTCCCTCTCTCGCGTGCTTTTTGCACTCTAGCTCTCTGGTTCTTTTTCTCTCAGCTCGATGGTGCTCTCACGCAAGTTGTTCTCTCGCGCTCTCTGCACTCTAGCTCTTTGGTTCTCTTCTCCCTGTGTGACTGATGCTCTCACTCTAGTTATTTTTTCTCACGCTCTCGGCACTATATCTCGTTAGTGCTCTCACTCTGGTTGTTCTCTCCTCTCTTTGGTGCTCTCAATCTCGCAGGCTCTCGTCAATCTGCTAGTGCTTTTGATCTCGACAATCTCTCGGTTGGTGCATTATTCTCCCTACCTCACCCTCTCATTCTCTCGCTCTGCATTTTTATTTTTCTCTTGCTTTGTTGGTTGTCCTGCTGGTTGTGGTTGTCGTGCTGGTTGGTGATGCCCTAATGCCCTGTTGGTTGCTGTCATGTTGTCTTGTTGCCTTGCTCCATGCTGTCTTATTGATCGGATGCCCTGCTGCCTTTATTAGTTGGCTGCCCTGTTGGCTTGCTCATTGTTGCCTTATTGGTCGACTGCCTTGCTGGCTGTGTAGCATGGTGGTTGTCTTGTTGGTTGTTAGCTTGTCTTATTGGCATGCTGCCTTGTAGGTTGTTGCCTTATTGGTTGTTCCTTGCTCCAATAATATGGTTGTTGCCATATTAGTCTTGTTGTTTGTTATTTTTATTTGGCTCATTTATTATTTTATTAGTCAACAAATGATTTGAAATACCATTATTACTAGTTATTTATCCAACTTCATTTTGCAATGGATGATGCATGTATATCCAACTTCATTTTCTAGTAGTCTTGCTGCTTTGTGCCTTTTGATAAATAAAATGTTGTATGCATTATGGATTTTGACAAAATGTTGGATGTTTTGCCAGATACTTTGAAATTGAATGATATTTGAATGCTTTGTTCCTTTTGTTAGCTTCTTTGAATGATAATTATAACTTTGTATACTGATGAACATGCAAAATGTTGTTGGATAAATAAAATATTGCGTGGATAATAAGAAAGATGACTGAAAATCCAACGATCTACTGAAGTTATGGGGCTTTTATGATGCTTATTTTTTTCAACTAATATTTTTTTCTCGTGATGTAGTCATGTAAAGTATTTTTCATTTCATACTAATATTACTTTCATTTCTTGTCTTATTAGAATGGCTTCTTCTGTTGGATCAAGTGAGGTGCCCGTATCACTGGTACCAACAGGTAAAAAAACGTTTTGGGCATTTGGTGAGAAGTTGGTTGCAAATGACACCAACTGAACCAAATGCACCAACTGCAAGCAGACAGTGAATGGTCGAATTACACGTTTCAAGCATCACTAGACTGGGTGGAAGGATAATGTTAAGTCAAGCCCTTAGGTTCCCACCAACGTTAAGGCGAAGGCGGAGTCAGCCCTAAACTCAAATTTAGAGAGTAAGAGAGCTAAAAGTGCAAAGTTTCAAGCAACCTTGAATGAGGTGGTTGTTGGAGGAGTCCATGATGATGAATTAGAGGAGATTGACATACGTAGGAGGACAGGTTCTAAGTGTCCAATGGACCAATTTGTTCATTCAGCTGCCAAGACTAGCAAAGAAAAAGATTCTCAATAGAGCACAATAGAGAGTAAGTACAAAAAAAAATCCAAAGATGATGATGTCGTGTACATCAGTAGATGGGCATATGAAAACAGGATCCCGTTTAATGTCATATGTAATTCTTCCTTCCAGCAGATGGCTCATGCTACTGGGTTATGCGAACCTGGGATGAAGATCCCAACATTTTATGAGTTGAGATACAAAATTTGCGAGCGGAGATGGAGAGGAGGAAGGAGATGTTAGGCACATTCACACAGACCTGCAAGTTGAATGGTCGCACTATCATGACCGATATGTGGACAGATCGGAAGGGTAGAAGTATGATGAACATCATAATACATTATAGTTCCAGAGTGGCATTCTGGTTTTCGAAGAATGTTACCTCCACACATTATGGACAATTCATATTTGATTTGTTGGATGAGGCGATTGATAGCCCTGATAGCCCAGGAGAGGACAGTATTTTGCAGATTGTGATGGATAGCGCGTCCAATAATATGGTTGTTGCAAATTTTATGACTTTGAAAAGGCCCAAGTTTTTTTGGACTAGTTGTGCAGCTCACACTATTAATCTACTCTTACAAGATATAAGAAAATTGAAGTCAATAAAGAGTGTTATCTCCTTGGGCCTCCAACTCTTTATCTTCATCTATGGTCACACCATCTCTCTCGACATGTTTAGAGAGTCAACAAAGGACTTGTACTCTCATGAGCTTATTCGACCAAGTGTGACTAAATTCGCTACAGCGTTTCTATCTTTAGAGAGTATCTTAGAGAAGAAGAATCAACTGAGGGGTCTATTCACATCTGCAAAGTGGACTGCAACAAAGTTGGTCAGTAGTGTCGGGGTAAACAAGTAAGACAATTGCATATTTATTCATTTCATTTAAAATATATGTTTGCAACTCAGGCTTTATAGTATTTTTTACTAATTTATTTTGCATATGGTAGGCTGCAATGATAGTGATGAGCGCTAGATTTTGAGCGAATGTCGAGCTGGTTGTTGGTATATTCACATCATTTGTGAAGGTTTTAAGAAGAGTCGACGGGGATACACCATCCATTGGGTGGTTAAAGGGGAATATAAAAAAACTAGCGAAGAGGTTGTTGTTCTCGATCACCAAAAGAACAAATATCATCATATATGAAAGTTGATTGATTAAAGATGGGAGAAAAGATAAACAGCTCACTGCACCTTGTAGGTTATTACTTAAACTCATATTTTTATTATTCTCGTCGAGTGGAGATTAAACAGCCCTTTGCACCTTGCAGGTTATTATTTAAACTCATATGTTTATTATTCCTGTCGAGTGAAGATTGAGGTTGACGAAAGATTTATGAGTGGTTTTGTTGAGTGTCTCTCAAGGATATATAGGACTCCTTCTACACAGGATCACATCAGTGTTGAGCATGATGTTTGCCAATACCAACAAGGGTTATTTGATAAAGATATGACAAAGAAACGGCTACAAAATCTCAACTTAAATCCTGGTACATTTTAATATATATTTTTATTAACTTTAATGATGTATTATATATAACTAAATTGTGTTGTCATTTTAGTTTTCACAGTACGTTGGTGGAGGCTTAACAGTGTTGATACGTCATACCTTAAAACTATGACTATGAAGATTTTAACTCTGACTACTTCAGCCTCTAGCTGTGAGAGGAACTGAAGCACTTTCAAGATGGTATGCATTAATTTAGTTATTTAGTTAAACATAAATATCTTATTATATGATTATATGCATTATTTAACTTTTTAAAAATTTTATAAATGCATTCTAAGAAAAAGAATAAACTCGATAGCAGGAGATTAAACGATCTAGTATTTGTAAAGTTCAATGCTTTGCTGAAGTCAAAATGTTCAGACATCTCGAGATCCATTGACAGGAAAAAATGTTGATACTGGCTCCGTTTGGGGACTTATTTTCACCGGTCAAGCGGTTACGACCGTATGAACCGGACCTTAATGGTATAAGAGTGAATAGTGAATGTTGATCCCGAGGAGGATGAAAATTAAGATGGTGATGATGAAATCTTTCCAGGAGAGGGGTTGACATGGGCGCAAATTGGCAATATAGTCGATGTTGATCATGATGAAAGGAGGCCTCCAAGACTAGCTACAACTACAAGCAAAGAAGTTATAATTAGTTATCAGATAAAGGGAAATAGAAAAACAACTGAGGTGGACGAGGCAGATTTAGAAGGTTCATCAGATGAATATCATATTTTATCTACTTTGTCAACTACAGAGGAGTTTATAAGTGATGAAAAATGATATATGTTTGAAATTTAATTTTCAAAAATTTGATCTCATAGAAATAATATATAGTTGTAAGTTTCTTAAAATTACCAGTTTTACAAATTTTTATCATTAAAGTATTGGATGTTAAATGTTACATATAACTTTTAATATTTAGAAGTTCAATAGACTGTAAAATAATTAGTACTGTGACATGTATAAAAAATAACATTTAATTACATATATAATTAATCAAATATTAAAACCTAATATACAAAATATCTCCGATATATAAAAAACCGACATGAAAACCCAAACCGACGTGTCTCTGACATCCGACATCTGCAACCTTGAACAAAACTATGAAGAATAAATTAAGAAATGATAATATTATAAGAATAATGTGAGTGAAAGCTACCAAAATAAAGATATAGAATGGAGGATAAAATATGCAGCAATTAGACGAGAAAATGGAGATACTGTTGAAAGATAAGCATAAGTATACCAACAATCATTTGAATGAAATTTGTTCAAAATGATTGCATCGTTTAAGTAATGACACTCATCGGAAATGAATAAAAAGCATGGAGCCATATAGCATACTCCCCACTCCAATAGATACTGTTAGAGAAAAAGGATATATTGTAAAGGCCCATTAATTTGGCCCATTATATTCTCTCTTGCTTTAGTCCCACATCTCTTGTATAGGACTCTTCTACTCTCTCCTCTCCTATATATATGTTCTCGTACTTGTTATTTATATATGAAAAAGTGCTCATAAGGTTTGGGACCATTTCTCTACATGGTATCAGAGGCAACCGGTCTCCTCCTTGGGTATCCGGCCTAGCCCATTTCTAGTCGCCTGTCTTACTGCCTGTCCGCGTGGCTTCCCTTAGCCGCGGGCTCCTGCGATCTCTTTTCTACCCGCCTCCAACTCTGCTTCTCTCGTGGCTTCCACCTCCTCCTTCCTACCCCTCTCCTTTTTATAATCCTCTCTCACGTGGGTCCACCTTCTCCTTTCCTTCTCTACCCGCGCGGGCTCTTTCTTTCCGTTGCGACCTCTCCTATATGTTATCCGTTGCGGGCTCTCTCTCTTCTAATCACGGCTTCCTTCTGCCTAATCCGCTCGAGTTCTCTAACTCGCGACTTCTTCTTCTGCCCGCTCGAGTTCTCTACTCGCGGCCTCTTCTCTATTTAACAGTCTTGTAGCTGCGGTTTCCGCTTTTCTAACCGCCCAGCCCGCCCTCCCTTCTCCTCTCCTGCGGACTGCCTTTTCTATCCGCTCCGCTCTCCTGCGGCTTGTTTATCCTATCTGCACTTTCCCTTATCCGCGTGGCTTCTGCGGACTGCCACTCTGCATCCGCTTCTCTTCTCTCTCTCCGTGGTTCCACCCTAATCAAGCTTCTTATAGCCATCTTTTGCTCTGACTCGTGTGGTCCACCTCTCTTGTCAATTGCGGGCTCTCCTCTTGTCCGCAGCGCGCTCATCTTCTCCCTTGCTGCTTGGGTTCTTCCTCCTCGCGGTCTCTCCTTCTGTCCGCTCGAGCTTCTCTACTCGCGGACTTCTCCTTCCCGCTTCCTCCTGGTGTTTGCGTTCTACTCGCGCCAGTCTCCTTGCAGACTGCACCTGTCCTAACCGCTGCGGGCTCCTCTCTCTTTCGGACCACTCTCCTGTCCGATGCGAGCTCCTGCTTCAGTCCGCCCCGGGGGTCTCTTCTCCCTTGCGCGCTCGCTCTCCTATCTCGCGCCCTCTACTCACCGCTGTTTCAGTCCGTTGCGAGCTCTCCTCTGCTCTGCTGCGGTCTGCTATATGCTCTAGTCTGTTGCGGCCTGCTCACTGCTCCTTTCCGCTGCGGTCTCCCTGCTCCCTGACTGCTCCAGTCTGCTGCCTCTCTTCAATCGGCGAGCTCCCTTCATGCACTTGCGGCCTCCCCTCTCTACTCGCTGCCGACTACATCGGTTCGCTGCGGCCTTGTTCTTGCTGCAGCCTCTGCTTCTTGTTGCGGCCTGGTTCTTGCTGCGGCCTGGGTCTCGTTGCGGCCCGGTTCTCGCTGCGGCCTGGTTCTCGCTGCGACCTAGTTCTCGCTACGGCCTGGTTCTCGTTGCGGCCTCGGCTTCTTGCCTGGCTCTTGTCGCTGGTCCCGGTTGCGGCCTGGTCCTGTTACGGCCTCTGCTTGGTGCTCCTGCTGCGGCCTCTGCGGCCTGGTCTTTGGCGACCCCTCTCTAAGGATGTGTGCCTCTTCCGAGCTGATCGCCCCACCACTGGGCTCTGTGGTGTCTATCTCTGATAGCGACAGCTCATGTCTTGTACACAGTTCCTCATGGATATTGGACTCCGGTGCGACACACCACATTACCCTGCTACAGCCTCCGCACTACCTGGCCTCTGTGCATCCTAAGTTCATCACCGTTGCAAATGGGGATACCACTCTCGTCTCTGCATCCGTTGACATTCCTCTTACTCCTTCTATTACCCTTCGATCTGTTCTTCATGTTCCTGCCTCTCCTTTTAATATTCTCTCTATTAGTTGTCTCATTCACGACCTTAACTGCGACATAACCTTCTCTTCAACCTCTTGTGTTGTGCAGGATCGCAAGACGTGGAACATCCTCGGTACCGGGCGGCTGTCCAATGAGATCTACATTTTTGTTTCCTCTTCTCCCACCGCTCTCTCCACTATCTCTTCTGTTGACTGGCATCGTCGTCTTGGACAAGCTCCTCTTCCAATTCTCCAGAAAGCTCTTTCTGATGTTTCCCTTTCTGAGTTTCGGTGTGAGTCTTGCATTTATGACAAACAACATCATGTCTCCTTTACCACTCCTAATACTCGGTGCGATGCCCCCTTCTCCTTAGTCCATTCTCATATTTGGGGGTCATATAAGCTCCCGAGTGTTTTTTGCTATCGGTATTTTGTCACATTTATCGATGACTACTCACGTGTTACCTAGTTGTATTTACTTCGGGATCGTACTGAACTTCCCTCGACTTTCCGTGCCTTTCTGGTGGAGATTCGTACTCAGTTTTCTACCTGCGTTCAACATCTCTGTACTGATAATGCGCGCGAGTATACGGGTCACACCTTCTCTAATATCTGCACAGAGTTTCGTATTGTTCATCAGACCTCGTGTGCATATACTCCTCAACAGAACGGCGTCGCCGAGCGGAAGAATCGGCACCTTCTCGAGGTCGCCCGATCTATCATGTTTCAGATGCAGGTTCCACCTCTCTATTGGAACTTTGTCGTCTTTACTGTCTGTCATCTCATCAACCGCATGCCCGCATCCACCTTGAACTTCGTGGCTCCTGTCACTCTTCTGTTTCCTTCCAAGGCTTTGTTCTCTCTCACGCCCAGAGTCTTTGGATGCACATGCTATGTTCATAACCTGGCTCCGCCCACTGACAAGCTCGCTCCCCGAGCAACCAAGGTGATGTTTGTTGGCTACTCCCGCACCCAAAAAAGATATGTTTGTTATTCTCCTGCCGACGGTAAACAAATCATCTCTGCTGATGTCACCTTTTGGGAAGATCAACCCTTTCATACCATCTCTCCAGATCCGTTTCTTCCTCCTCCTATAATTCGGCTCGTGGACCCCGTTACGTCTCCTTCCCCCTCTCTACTTCCACCACCTACCCCCCCCCCCCCCCCCCCCCCCCCCCCCGCCAATCCGCCCTACGCCGCCTATCATCCAGGTATACTCTCGTCGCCCTCCGAGCTCTCAATCCCTGCCACGGCCTCCCTCTACCGATGTGCTTTCACGGCCTGCTGATTCGGTGTCTATCTCCACAGCTCATCCTATGGCGAATTATGTCTCGCTGCATCGCCTGTCCCCGGCCCTTCACACCTTTGCTACTTCATTGTCCTCTATTTCTGTTCCTACTTCTGTGCAGGAGGCTTTGCAACATTCAGGTTGGCGTGCTGCCATGGATGAAAAAATGCGCGCCCTTTGGGCTAATCAGACATGGGTTCTGGTCCCTCTACCACCTGGCCAGACTACAGTTAGTTGCAAATGGGTCTTTGTCATCAAGCATGCTTCTGATGGGACGGTTGACCGCCTTAAGGCACGACTGGTGGCCCGTGGCTTTACTCAACAACACGGTCTCGACTATGAGGAGACCTTCTCTCCCGTCGATAAGCTCAACACGGTTCGTGTCCTTCTCTCTTTCGCTGTGCATCGTCGGTGGCCCTTGCACTAACTCGATATCAAGAATGTGTTTCTCAATGGCGACCTACAAGAAACCGTCTATATGCAACAACCTCCCGGGTTTGAGACCACGGGGGAGTCCCGAGTCTGTCATCTTTAGAAATCTATCTATGGTCTCAAACAATCCCCTCGGGCATGGTTCGATAAGTTCAGTAAAGCTGTTCAGGCAGTTAGTTTTAATCGGAGTTCGGCAGACTTCTCTCTGTTCACTCGACATAGAACAACAGGCACGATTCTCCTTTTGGTATATTTGATGGCATCATAATCACATGCGAAGACTCAAAAGGGATACTAGAGGTCAAACAACATCTTAGCTCTTTTTTCCAAACAAAAGATCTACGCAACCTTCGATACATCCTTGGCCTTGAAATCGCAAGACGTCCTGATGGACTTGTCATATCCCAACGGAAGTACTGCCTTGACCTTCTCCGTGATGCTAGCTACTCCGGGTGTAAACCTGTGGACACACCGATGGATGTCAATCACAAGTTATGTGCCCATGGGTCTGACTCTGATGGTCTGCTTTCAAACCCCGAGTATTATCGACGTCTTATAGGAAAACTGATATATCTGACAGTTACAAGACCTGACATCTCATTTGTTGTCAGAATAGTCAGTCGGTATATGCATGCTCCTCGAGGCTCTCATTTACAAACCGTGGAATGGATCCTCAGATACTTGAAGACTGCACCAAGACAAGGGTTGGTATATAAACCATCTTCTTCTCTATCTCTTGTTGCATATTCTGATGCGGATTATGTGGGCTCCCTGGATGATCGACGCTCTACTACGGGTTTTTGTACCTACTTTGGAGGGAATCTTATTACTTGGCGCAGCAAGAAACAATCTGTTGTTGCTCGCTCTTCTGCTGAAGCTGAGTATCGTGCAATGGCCGCCGTTGTTTCTGAACTCACCTGGCTGGAGGCTCTTCTTGGTGATCTATGAGTCACTTTATCTTCGCCAACAGTTCTACTTTGTGATAGTCAGGCCGCAATACATATTGCGAAGAACCCAGTTTTTCATGAAAGGACCAAACACATTGAAGTTGATTGTCACTTCATCCGTGAAAAGGTTCAGTTAAAGAAGTTAGAGCTAGAGCATGTTCCCGCTTCTAAGCAAGTTGCTGACATTCTCACCAAGGCATTGCCCCGACATTTGTACCATCAGTTCTTATCAAAGCTCGAAGCCTACGATTTGTATGCTCCAGCTTGCGGGGGAGTGTTAGAGAAATAGGATATATTGTAAAGGCCCATTAATTTGGCCCATTATATTCTCTCTTGCTTTAGTCCCACATCTCTTGTATAGGACTCTTCTCCTCTCTCCTCTCCTATATATATGTTCTCGTACCTGTTATTTATATATGAAAAAGTGTTCATAAGGTTTGAGACCATTTCTCTACAGATACTATGGGCGGGTTTACAATAAGTATAGTACTATTATAATATGCAAGTTCAAACCATTTTTACATATTTTCTAATAAAGGAAAGAAGCAATGATCGCAAACAATGAAGAAAAGATACTCAAACCATCACAATGCTTCTCGTCCTCATGTATCAAGATGAGAATTTCAACAATCATGTACAAAATATCGTTAGGAACAAATTATGGTCAGTTACATAAAGCTAAGAGCAAGACAGTTTTTAACAAAAGAAGAGACACTTGCCCTTCTAAATGACAGCCCAAACCTACTTTGCATGGGGCTGACTGATGTGAAGCAGAGACGGGCACGAGTTTTGGGCCCGTTAGGGGCTGATTTGACGACTTACCATATATGACGTTCCCGGAACAACAATCGGACTCTGCAGATGTGTATGTATTTTAGTGTCCTCTCCCACCGGCCAATCATAGTCATTGGTTGGGATGCCCTAGTGTTTCTTTTTATTATAAATATTGGTCTAAGAGGCTGAACCAAATTATTGCAGATTTTGGAGACATTGAATCCCGGAATCCCGTGATCCCTCCCTGGTGCCGATGCCGTGGAACCCTAGGTGACAACTCTTAGGCTTCCAAACTCCTCCCCAAGGTAATCTCTACCCCCAACTTCATTTTCCACGCCTCAAACCTTCGTTTCACCCGCTGCAGCCCTCCATTCCAGCCCCCGAAAATAACCGGCCTGCTGCCCTTTTTTCCGCCGCCCAACCCGCCTTCTCCCCTCCAACCCGCCGCCTCTCCACCGCCGCTACAGGGCCGCCGCCACCCCCTGTCCTCTCCCCATTGCCGGCCGACCAGCCCTCACCCTTCCCCACCGCCGGCCTCCACCTCCCCTTCCTCCCCAATCCGCCAACTCCCTTTCATGGATCCACCGTTCTAGCAATCCTAAAATCCTAGATCCATCCAGATCGAGGGTTATAGTCTCCCGATCTGTTATTTCCGTCACTCATACTTTCCATTTTTGCCTGAATCAGACCCTAAATAGTGGATTCACCCCTCCCCGGCCCGGATCTACTTATATGTGGTCGGATCCACCGTTTTATTGTTTGTTTTCACTTTTTACCGTCGAGGACAGCCACCGCCACCGCCACCGCCACCGTCGTCTCGCCACTGGTTCCATCTCTGATCGTTGATCTACACATCCGACCCTCTAAATCTTCAGTGTCTCGGTTCAGCCCTCTACTTTGTGAGCTTTTGTAATGATGTATTATTTGATTCGACAGTTTTCATTTAGTGGTTTGCTATATTTTGCTGCGATTCTTTTTTGTGAAAATTTGTTTTTGTACACTAATAATTTGCAGGAGAAAACATTCATCGCGTGCTTCGCTTTGGCTCTCCGAGCGAAGGAAGTCATTATAATTCGCTAAATTAAATAATTTGTTTTCTATTCAAATATCTACGTGGTGTTGAAAATTTACATTGCTATAGTTTATTCGTCAGCATATCGATCATTACATCGCATGTAGGTTTGGATTAGTGTGTCACCCTTGCACTATCACCTACAGTCATAGGTTTTGTGCACCAGTAGCCTACCCCTACATCACTGGCACTCCCACTTGCACTTAGCCCGACCTTTCTTCAATAAGACATGTACAAATCAAATTAAGATAATATCAGACCATAAAAAAGTGATGGATGATCCTTGCGAGCTAGTACATGTGAACATACCTCATGGGTTGGCATCACAATCTAAAATCCTCACAAAATTGTTTTATCATGACACAGCATGACACCATCGATAGTTTAGTACAAAATCAAATCCCAGTTCAGCTGAACAGGCGAACTGAAATCATCTCACTATTGATGGGTCACACCAAGGTCCAACAATGAGTCATACTACCCTTGGGTAGAATGCACGTTTCCCAGGGAGATGTACACTTACACATAATAACCGACAAATCACGTGAATGGCCAAAGAGATGACAATCGGGGCACTTTTAAACCACCAATGAAGACAAATGCTTTATCCATCGGATCCCAAAATAGTATGCCTTCTCCAACAAGGCACAATTGAGGGAGAACAGCCATTAATGCAGTGGAGGAGAATCGACAAGTTACGGAGATCATGAGTAATAAAGATGTACAACCCGCATTCGTCGAGCATGAGTCCTACCAACAGCAGGTCAGCAGAAGTCAAGGTCAACAAATCAGACAGAAGTCAACATCAGCGCGCAAGACCATAGAAGGCCTGGGCGAGTATGGCGAGCTACCCACGCATACTCGCCAGGGAGGCGACTAGGCGAGATACTCGCCCAGCCCGTGCGAGTTCCTCCGGAAGTCGCCTAGTCGCCGGGGGGTGGGGTATAAATATGACCCCCCCCCCCCCTCCTCCTCGGATTTCCCTATAAATAGGATCCCAGGGGTACGAGTTGAGGCACTTGAAATCCTCTGCAGGATACTCGCGAGCTCTCTTTTCAGGATACTTGCCAAGTCTTTGAATCCTTTTTCCTTAGAGGTCAGGTCGCGGCTTTGCGACTTGTCATCAGGTAATCTTCCTCGTACCTAGCTCGGCCATTTTTGGCTGAGAAGGGGCTGCTCCTTTCGAGCATCCGAGTACGTGGTGAGACCTTCCTGTCGCAACATCTGGGGTCATGTAGACCTTCTTCCTTCATTCTTCATCCTAGTCGTCTGATCTAACCTCTGAACCGGTAACCTTAGGCGGCATTGGTCCGAATTCGAGGTTGGGGAATTTTCCTGGCTTCAACACTTGGTGCGGTGAGCGTGGATCGCAGCCAAGGAAGAAAGTTTAGTGGTTTAGCAAGATGGTCAATGATGGCTAGCATGGAGGGATGGTCGGCAACTCGGCAGGAGATGGAGATGTCGCGCGAGGCAGCGAGTTCGTGACAGTTGCCGCGTTCGAGGAGTTTGCGAAGCGGATTGAGCAGACCATCCTTGTCGGGTTTTCTCATCGCGCCGATGTCACGGCAACTTCTCCCCGTCACGTGACACCGCTGGAGGAGGAAGCGCAGCCGAGATGAGCTGGAGAGGAGCCCGCTTGGGCAAGAGAAGAGCGACCGACGCAGTCGCGATATCACCCGGCGGGCAGCCAAGGGGTCCGCTTTTGGGATCTGATGTCGCCGGCGAGATACCGAGATACTCGGCACTGCAGCGAGTATGATGTCTCCAGGTGGATGAAACTCGCCACCGCCAGGGAGGGAGGAGCCCCTTCTGTGACGAGATCCTCGCCGCCCTCGTTCATGAAGGGTTCAGAGAGCCCGTTCTCACCTATTACTCTGGCAGGGACGACCCTGTCAGACATCTTCAATGGTTCGAAGACGTCGTCTCCATCCGCAATATGTCTGACGCCTTCAAGTGCAGATTCTTCTCATCACCCTCAAGGGGAATGCCAGAGATTGGTTCCACCAATTACCAGCAGGGTCCGTATACTGTTTCTCCGACCTGCGTCGGGGCTTCATGGCGAGGTTCGCGACATTCAAGAAGAGGAAGGAGGCAACAGCTCTCTTCAAGGTTACCCAAGGGCAGCACGAGAGCTTGGGCCATTACGTCGATCGTTTCCAGGAGGAGATCTTGGAGGTAGAGGAGGTGGACAGCTTCACTCTGATGGTGGCCCTGAAGTTCGGGTTGAAGCAGAGACTGTTCAGTATGGAGATGGGGTCTAATCCCCCGAGGTCTTTCGAAGAGATGATATAGAGGGCGAACACTTTTGTTCGCGGAGAGGAGAAGAACAAAGACTTCTTGGCGAGGCTGGACGGAGAGAATCCGAGGGAGAGGGGGAGAGCATGACCTTCGGGAGAGGAGAGGAGGACGAGAGAATAGCCCGGGAGGGTTGAGGAGAGGAGGCAGGAGAGGCCTCGAAGGCAAGAAGAGAGGAGGCCGGCGGAGGCCCCGGCAAGAAGAGGGGGGATAGGCGATTCCAATATCCCGAGAATCGCCCCCAGTGGAGGCCACCGATGAGACAGCACTTCCAGGAGGAGAGGAGGAACGACAACCGGTAGGAGGGAGGCCGAGGAGGAAGAAGGGAGACGATGGTCATCGCTCGTCAAGACAACAAACGGCGTCGGAGGGAGCAACGAGCGATGCGTCAGGAGGCGGAGATTCTCCTCTACTGCGACATCCATCGAGTAGAGGGGCACGGGACGTTGGCTTGCCCTGAGTTCTGGGAATCAAGGAGGAGACTGGAGGCAGGAGTAGCGGAGAGGGAGGAGCAGAAGCAGGAGGCCCGGGTGGGGCAGGTAGCATTCCAAGCTCCAGTAAGGAGGAGGAATGAAGATCGTGTCGACCTGGGAGGTCATGGAGAGGTGATACATGGCCCAGGAGGTGGGCATGTAGGGGTGATCAACGGAGGGGCCGGACTCGAAGCTTCCCGCAAGGGGAGTCTCCACCAGATCTATCGGAAGAACGTCGCCTCGACGTCGCAGAACTCGCCGCCGTTGGAAAAGATCACCTTCTCGGAGGAGGATATGTTGGGGAATGAGTACCCCTTCCACGACGCCTTGGTGATTCAAGCCGCCATCGAAAACTTCACCGTCGACCGAATTCTCGTGGATAACGGGAGCTCGGTGAACGTCATTTTCAAGAGAACCTTCGTCGGGCTTCAGGTGGAAGAGTCTCGGGTCCAGGCTGCAGATGGACCACTCTTTGGCTTCTCAGGAGAGAAGAAAGAAGTGGAAGGGGCAGTAGAACTTCTGGTTACACTCGGTGGGACTTCGATCCGATGTCGTTTTATCATCGTCGACGCGCCGAGCGGATATAACGTCATCTTCGGGCGGCCCCTCATCAACTATTTCAAGGTCATTCCGTCGTCATATCATCAGTGCTTGAAGTACTGCCGGGGGGATGTCCAGATCTGGATCAGGGGAGATCCCAAGGCTTCCAGGGAGTGCTACCTGAATGTCGTCAGCACCATCAGCTGGATGGGTGACGCGGAGAAGTTGGAGGAGCTGCTGGAGAAGGAGAAGGGGTTGTGTGCTGCTGAAGAGGAGGAGGTAGAAGTGATCTCTCGAGGAGGAGAGCCTGGGCTGCTGAAGGTTGGAGGATCCCTGTCGCTGTAAGGGAAGATCGAGATGGTCGCTTGCCTGCAGGACAACGTCGACATTTTCGCTTGGAGCGCCGCCGAGATGCCAGGAGTTGTCGCCGATGTTGCCTGTCATCGCCTCAACCTGGATCCCGCGGTGGCCCCCGTTTGCCAGAAGCAGAGGAAGAGCGCCGCCATGCTGGCCGGACCAATCAGGGAGGAGGTAGAGAAGCTGCTGGAGGCGGGTTTTGTTTCGGAGATCCAGTATACAGGCTGGGTCTCCAATGTTGTAATGGTGAAGAAGCCCGGAAGGGGCTGGCGTCTATGTATCGATTTTTCTATGCTGAATAAAGCTTGCCCGAAGGATTGCTACCCCTTGCCTCAAATCAACGCACAGGTTGATTCTGCCGTCGGGTTTCCTGTGATGAGTTTTTTGATACTTTTTCAGGGTATCACCAGATCCGGATGCATCCCCCCGACTGCCGCGACGTCTCCTTCATAACCAGCGATGGCTGCTATAGCTACAAGATGATGCCCTTCGGGCTCAAGAATGCAGGCGCGAATTACCAGAGAATGATGAATCAAATCTTCAAGGAGCAGAAGGGGCGGAACTTGGAAGTCTATGTGGACGACCTTCTTGTCAAGAGCAAAAGGGTTGCGGAGCACATAACGGATCTGGTGGAGACCTTCGCTACCCTGAGAAAGTATAAGATGCGACTCAACCCGGCCAAGTGCGTCTTCGGTGCAGGAAGAGGGAAGTTCCTAGGTCACCTCCTCACTCCTAGGGGGGTGGAACCTAATCCAGATAAAGTGAAGGTCATTCTGGAGATGGCATCCCCGAGGGATCCCAAGGAGGTTCAAAGGTTGACGGGAAGGCTGGCAGGCCTTAGTCGTTTTTTATCCAAGGCAGGGGAGAAGTGCACTCCATTTTTCAAAACTCTTCAGGAGAACCAGAAGTTCAAGTGAACCGCGGAGTGTGAGGAGGCCATCGGAAAGCTCAAGCAACAGCTTACCCAAGCTCCTCTCCTCCAAGGCCCACGGGGTAACGAAGATCTCTTTCTCTACTTGGGAGTCGGAGCAGAGGCAGTTAGCTCGGTGTTGGTCCGAGAGGAAGGCAAGAGGCAGCTCCCTGTCTACTATGTGAGTAGAGTGTTGCGGCAGGCGGAAACAAGATACCCTATTTTGGAGAAGTTGGTGTTTGCTTTGGTAGTTTCGGCTCGGAGGCTCCGTCATTATTTTCAGACTCACTCCATCAGGGTCGTCTTCGATCATCCTCTACATAGTATCCTGGATGGAGTGGAGCATTCAGGCAGACTAGCAAAGTGGGCAGTGGAGCTTAGCGAGTTCGATATTTCTTACTCTCCAAGGGTAGCGATCAAGGCGCGGGCAGTGGCGGATTTCCTGGCCGACTTCTCAGCCGAGGTGGAAGGAGATGAAGGTTCTTCAAGCCCAGTTTCCTGCAAGATGTTTGTTGACGGGGCTTCAGGAAGGTATTCCATGGGAGCCGGGGTCGTACTGGTAAGCCCCCAGGGAACCAGGATCGAGCAAGCAGTCGAGATTCTCTTCCTCGTTACAAATAATCAGGCGGAGTACGAAGCTATGGTGGCTGGCTTGCGTCTCGCCAAGGAGTTGGCAATTCGGGATATCGGAGCCTTCACCGACTCGATGGTAGTCGCGTCCCAGATCAGAGGCGAGTTTGAGGTGAATGACACGGTCCTGCAGAGATACTTAATCAAAGTAAAAGGTCTGATCGGGGGGTTTCAGTCTTTCTTCGTCGAGCATGTACCCCGAGAAGAAAATTCAGAAGCCGGCTACCTCGCCAAATACGGTCCCCGGGCTGGGGGAACTGCCACCGAACTATTCCGACCGTCCATCGAAGTAGGGGAGATGATGGAGATCGAGCAGAGGGTATCCTGGAGGGATCCGTTTCTTTTCTTCTTAGCCACAGGTCAGGTCCCTGCCAGCGAGGGGGATCAGAGAAAGTTCCGCTACAAACCTGCATATTACTTACTACAGGAGGGAGAGCTCTACCGCAAAACTATCTCAGGCCCTCTGGCCCAGTGTTTGTCAGAAGTTGAAGTCCCTCGTGTTCTGGAGGAGATTCATTCAGGAGAGTGTGACAGTCACTCAGGGACTCGCACTCTGGAACAAAGAATTATAAGGCACGGATACTTCTGGCCCACCATTCGAAAGGATGCAGAAGCCTTCTCTAAGAAATGTCCCCAATGTCAGCTCTTCGTGCCTCTTCAACTACAACCAGCTCAACATCTACGCTCGATCACTGCTTCATGGCCCTTCGCCATCTGGGGGATGAACTTGATCGGCCCTTTTCCTCAAGCTAGTGGACAGAGGAAATTCGTCCTTGTCATGATCGATTACTTCTCCAAATGGATCGAGGCAAAAGCTCTGGCCAAAACCACTTCGCAGATTGTAAAAAATTTTATTTGTGGAGAGATTGCATGCAGGTTCGGGATTCCTCTCGCCATCGTCACCGACAACGGGCCACAGTTCGCCAGCCTGGAGTTCGAGGACTTCTGCAAGCAGCTAGGGACGGATCTTCGATTCGCCTCTGTGCATCATCCTCGCAGTAATGGACAAGTGGAGGCCGCCAACAAGTTGATCATCAACTTTCTAAAGAAGAAAGTCACCAACTTGAAGGGAAATTGGGCAGAGCAGCTCCCCTCAGTCTTTTGGGCTCTGAGAACAACTCCAAACTCGGCTACGGGGGAAACTCCGTTCAAGTTATCCCACGGGTCTGAGGCACTTATCCCAGTGGAGTTTGAGGTTCGGAGCCCGAGAGTCATAGCAGCTGGAGACGGCAGCGAAAAATGGCGCTTGGAAAATGAAGACGCCCAAAGGCTCTCGCTGGATTTTGTTGAAGAGCTTCGTGACTTGGCCTTCATCCGCCAAAGGAGATCAAGCGGCGCATGTTGAAACACTTCGACAAAAACGTCCGCCTAAAACATTTCCTCGCAGGGGATCTGGTCATGAAAAAGGTGGACGCCGCAGGAAGAGGAGCAACGGTTGGCAAGTTGCATCCTAATAGGGAAGGTCCCTTCATCGTCCAAGAAGCCTTGACCACCGGAGGCTATTATCTTCAGGATCAGATTGGAGAGCAACTGGGAGGTACTTGGAGCAGGGATGACCTGAAAAGGTTCTATCCCTAGCGGTTAATGCTGTATTTTACTTGTACATATTTTCACACATATATACAGAAAGTGGCAACTGTTTGACTTCTCTTTGTGCTATTTCATCTCAAGATTTCTGAGGCCTTAAGGTTCTTCTCCGAGATCAATCCGAGAAACCGGCTGTCGACCTGTTCCTCCGAGATAGCCCAGTACGGATGATGGGACGATGCCTCCGGAAGCGCTCTTGTAAGACCGAGCCTCTGCACTGACGGCCGAGATCAGCTCCCCCCTTGCATGTCGGCCTAGGTACCCCCGATCGCATCTCTCCTCCGACTGGAGGAACTATCAGGAACAGGTTTGGACTCCAATCTCTCGGATTCGAGGAAGAATCGACATTACCGAGCTCTCATTTGGGCAACAGCCCTTCAATTATTTTCAAAGGCAGGATAACCAGCCAAAGGGCAGGGATAGACCCAAGGGAAGATGTTAGTCGCGAGTGCGTTTTGGAGGACCCTCGGAAGAACATTACCCCCTGCTCTTGCATGTACGCTTGTAGTCAAGTGGCAGAGCTAAAAATGATTTCAACGGTTGGATTGGGAAACGGGCCTTCGACCAGTTTCTCCTAGATAGCCCAGGGCGGACGATGGGACGATGCCTCGGGATATAAGCGTCCTTGTAAGACCGGACCCCTGCATTGACGTCCGAGATCAGCTCCCCCCTTGCATGTCGGCCTAGCTACCCCTGATTACATCTCTCCTCCGACTGGAGAAACTATCAGGAACAGGGTTGGACGCCAACCTCCCAACTCGACGGCGACGGGATCATCGTTCTCCTTATAATTTCTTCATCCTCAAAGATATTGATACATTTGATTCATTGGCAATCTCTTAAGCAAAAGAAAAAAACGACTTCAATAATATTTCAAGTCCTTGAGTGGTAGTGTCGTCGTAAGTCCAAATCCCTGCACGAGCTCCTCTCCTGCATATTGGCGAAGGACCTCCTCGAGTGAGATCAAGATCCTCGTTGGAGTGATGTCGTAGTCCGTGAACTCTGTACGAGCTTCTCTCCTGCAGATCGACTACTTGCATCCCCGAGTCGACTTACATCACTCTAGTTGAGCAAGGCTCCTGAGAGCTGTCGACTCCAACAATGTTTCAAGTCCTCGAGTGGTAGTGTCGTCGTAAGTCCAAGTCCTTGTACGAGCTCCTCTCCTGCATATTGGCCAAAGACCTCCTCGAGTGAGATCAAGATCCTCGTTGGAGTGATGTCGTAGTCCGTGAACTCTGTACGAGCTTCGCTCCTGCAGACCGACTACATGCCTCACCGAGTCGACTTACACCACTCTAGCTGAGCAAGGCTCCTGAGAGATGTCGACTTCAACAATGTCTCAAGTCCTCGAGTGGTAGTGTCGTCGTAAGTCCAAGTCCCTGCACGAGCTCCTCGCCTGCATATTGGCGAAGGACCTCCTCGAGTGAGATCAAGATCCTCGTTGGAGTGATGTCGTAGTCCGTGAAATCTGTACGAGCTTCTCTCCTGCAGACCGACAACTTGCCTCCCTGAGTCGACTTACACCACTCTCGTTGAGAAAGGCTCCTGAGAGCTGTCGACTCCAACAATGTCTCAAGTTCTCGAGTGGTAGTGTCGTCGTAAGTCCAAGTCCCTGCACGAGCTCCTCTCCTGCATATTGGCCAAGGACCTCCTCGAGTGAGATCAAGATCCTCGTTGGAGTGATGTCATAGTCCGTGAACTCTGTACGAGCTTCTCTCCTGCAGACCGACTACTTGCCTCCCCGAGTCGACCGATTCCCACCCCCAGTTGAGTTTGGCTCCTACTGGGTGTCGACTTTTTCCCACCACCAGTTGAGCTCGATTCCTGTCGGGTGTCGACTACTTCCCACCACCAACCGAGCTCCGCTCCTGATAGATTTCGGCTCTGGTCTTAAAGCCAGTTGGGTCTAACTCCGGTAAAATAAACAATTGTACAGGTGCGAGCAGGCCTTGGCGAATTTGCAACTACGACCATGCGTGTATGCTATGGCGAGTATACGTGCGGAGACAGACGAGCATCGGAATGCGAGCTATTGGAGCGACTACAATCGTGCGAGTAATAACTGCGCGACTATGACCGATGTCAACGCGCGGGTAAAGCGTCACGAGCACTCATCATTCCCGAGCCTATGAGCCTAACGAGCATCATCAACCAACAAACATGAAAGTAAAAGAACGACAAAGTGCGGCAATTTTAACTTGTATAAATATGTAGATCAAAAGCTACAAGTTACAAAAAATGGCTAACTGCTACTCGCGAGCATGACGAATATCGGCGAGCAACTAGGACTCATCGTCGCCAGTATCAGGCTGATATCCGTCGTCTCCAATATCGGCGTCCTCCTCTTCCTCGCCGCCCTCCTCGCTCTCCTCCTCACCGCTGTAACTATCGTTGCTGCCGCTGCTGCCGCTGTCGTTGCTGCTGGAGCCCGATGTTACAGAAGGGAGGCGATCGGGCGAGGTCGACTCATCGGCGAGCAGTTCGGGGATGAGCTCATCGACAGTGAGCGGCTTCTCCCCCTCGGCGAGTTGGCCATTGATCCTTAGCCTCGCGAGCATGACGTTTCCCGCAGCACGAGCTATCTCGCGGCGGACCGACGACCTCTCCTTCCAGAGAGTGCGAGATCTCTTGATCGCGTAATGCGGGTCGTCCTCCGGTCGCGGCGCGTCTTGCAGGGGAGCTGAAGAGCTCGCGCGACTTTCAAGCGCCGCTACGCGAGTCTTCATCTCGGCGGCGCGGATCTGAGCGGCCTCCTGCTCCGCCAGTGAGTTGGTGAGTTTTGCCGCGCACTCGGAGAGCTTTTTGGCGGCTTCAATATCGGCAGCCTGCAACAAAGAATAGAGTCAGCAAAATAAATCCGTCCAAAACCGGCAAAGTCGCGTGAGGGAAGTGACTTACCTCATAGTCCCTACAGCGGACCGACTGCATACCGAGATCAATGGCCTTCTTGGTGACGACCTACAGGGCCTCGGTCGTCTCCAGCAATTTTCTTTCTGAGTAGTCCTAACTCGACAGCCCGCGCGAGCGAGCATGCGGTCTGCTGGGCGAGATCCTCCGCGCTGAGCTCCAGCATGGACTCGGCATCAGCTCGCCCATATAGTGCGTGGAGAACGGCGAAGGCCTCCCCCTTGTCCTCCCAGTCCGCCGACCAAGAGGGGAGGTTGGTGCTGAGTGTCACCAAGTAGTCATCTTCCGACCACGTCACCAGCGGGCGGCCATAGGCGTCTACCGCCCCTCGCCCCAAGTTGAAGTTGGGGTGGAAGTGGGGAGGTTGAGCATCCAGCGGCGACTCTCGGTCGTCAGGCCGCGGCGACGATACTTTCGCCCGTTTAGTCGCAGGGCCCGGCGACCTGACCTTCGCCTTTCCCTTGGCGAGCCTCTTTTTCTCGCCGACATCGGGCGGAGGGTTGGACTCCGGGAAGGAAGAGGCGACTTCCTTCGCCGGAGGAAGCGGCTTCTCCGAGAGCTTGCACGTCACTGCAAATGTCGAGTAAACATATCAGTACTGAGCAACAACAAGTGAAGCGAGCATGCAAGAAGTAGTTCTCGCCAAAACTTACCCTCGTTGGGGTGGATCTCCAGAAGCGTGTTGACGTTAAGCCGCCAGAAGATGACGTCGAACCGGCGGCCTCGGAATGACTCGAACTGCTCGTGGACGCCCTCCAAGATCGGCGGGAGGAAGGCGACATCGGCGGGTTGGTGCGACCTCCCCAGAACGCCCGCGAAGTCACCGTAGACGACGATCAGTTGCTCGCTCCATCGGTGGACTTTGTTCGCCGTCCCCACCAAGGTGCAGACATGGCTGCTGAAGTAAACAACCCCTTCGGCGGTCGCGGCGAAGGCGAATATCTTCTGGAAGACAGAAAGGTCGAAGGCGACCCTCTCCTCCCGCAAGTAGCAGAGAAACCTCATGATAATCGCCACTCCGTTGGGATTGATCTGCGCGGGGACGATTCTGAAATATCGCAAAATCTCGCGATATTCCGGCCACAATGGAAGTCGCAAGCCGGCGTCAAAGTGACGAAGGGCAAGATCATCCCACCCTCGATATGGGTGTTAAGTCGCTCGGTGCGACTAGGGAGTCTCGCCGAGTATCCATCTGGTCGGAGCCTCTCCCTGAAAGTCTCCAAGTCCCGCTCGGTGGTTATCGATTTCTTGAAAGCCGCGTCGGCAAAGTTTGCAGTGTGGGCTTGTCGGCGAGCACTGACATCATCTCCCACCATTTTTGCAAGTTGGCGAGTTGAAGAAGAAACAAGAAGACAAGAAGAGAAGAGATCGAAGCGCGCAAGCAGAGAAAGATACTCGCGAGCTAGGGATTGAAAATCGCAACAGCGTACTTATGTCTTACCTACCTCCTCTATTTATAGGCGAAGGCAAAGGGGGGAGGGGGGGTATATATCACTTTGGCGAGTATCGTCCTACGTCACAATTCTTTTGCGAGCAAACGGATCCCGGCATTAGCCCTATGTCGCGGCGTTGTCAAACCTGCACAATAAACTCGGCACATCGCAGAACAAAAGCAAAAGAAGACAAACAACAAAGAAGAATGAAGTGCGAGATGCAAACTCGCTTAATACAACCAAAATAACTGTTCATTACAAATAATCCCACGGGGAGAGTTTCAAATAAAAGAAGAAAAATCCTAAGTCCTAGGAGGTCGCTCCGGTGGATGAGGATGTCGCTCAGCCCAGTCCATTTCTCGCGCTCTTCGGTAGTGTTCCGTCGCCAACGCCATCGCGTCGTCCCCAAGCCGCAGCTGCTACTCCATCCTCGTTAATCGCCCGACGGATCCCATACTCGCGCGGATGCCGGCCAGCTCGTCGAGAACGAGCTCGACGAGCTAGAGGCGATGGTTGTTTATCGACAGCTGGCGATCATTCTCCTTCACCATGTGGAAGCGGGCTTCGTAGCTCTCCCGGGTGGTCCGGAGCTCTTCGATCTTTGCCACCCGCACTTCCAGAGATGAGATCCGGCGATGTGGTTCACAGATCGCCAGCTGGTCAAACTTGCTCTCCAGCTCCAAGTAGGCGCGAGAGGCGGCGTGGCGATACTCGCTGCCCGACAACCCGATGGCGTCGATGAAAGCCGCCCCCGGAGTCGTCGGGCGATCTGTCAAAACAACGCAGTCGCCAAATTAGAAATAAAACACTTAGTCGGCAAATGCAACACCAGTGACGGCGCTTACCGCGGCGAGGAGATCTTGATCGCCGAGGAGAAGGGCCACGCCCTGGAACATCTCGCCGGCCAGAAGGTGGGCCACCAGCATGCTCGGTCGCTTTACCCTGCTCGCGACCTCCATGGCCGGAATCCCCCACTCTCGGCGAGAAGTAGCTCGGCAGCGGCTTGTCCGGCTTCCGGGCCAAGGACTTCGACGGAGGCGGCGGAGGTTGCGACGAACTCGCCGGCTGAGGCGGGGTCTTCAGCGGAAGAGGCGGAGGAAGTCGCGGCGTGGCAGTTTGTTGAGGAGCGACCAGTGGCGGCGGCGGCGGCGGCGGCAAAGAAACATCCATCGTTGGGATAGCAGCAACGTTCGGAGGTGGCGGCAGTGGCGGTAGGGAACTCGTCGCTGGCGGCACAGAACCTTGCGCAGGGATGGGCGGGGCCTTACTCGCCGGGAGGTCCTTGCTCGCCGGAACGACCTTCTTTGGCGGAGGATCCTTCGACAATGGTTCCTTGCTCGTTGCGGGAACCGAGGCTTCAGATGCCTTCTTAGAGCCAAGGTTGATCCGGACCGTGTGCGCGGTCCTGACGGGTTTCTCGGCTGCAAGGGCGAGCAGCGGCGCGGAGTTCAGCGGGGAGACATTCAAAGCCGCGTCGGCGGCATCCGATGGAGAGTCTGCGAGCAAAGAAATAGTGTTAGCGAGAAGTATGACTGCGACCAGTGGATGTAGAAGAAGAATAGCTCGGCAACGTGGCGACGTGGCAGCGAGACGACCTCGACCTGCTGTGGCGCCGGTGTAGTAGCGACTTCCGGAACGTTTAGCGAGCCGAGGAGGCTCAGGTCAGGAGAGACTATGCTAGGGATGTCGTCCAGCCCAAGGTCGTTGAGCATCTTCAGAGTGCTGGCAGAGCGCGCGGGGTTATTTGTCACCGTCGCGACTTGTGCAGGAGGTGACGGCGGGTCGACTGCGTCGGAGGCGGGTTTCTTCTTGGCCTTCTTGGTTTTCTTCTTTTTTGGAGGGGGCAAGTCGGCGGCTGCGTCTTCTTCGCGCGGCCTTTTGGGCTTAGCAATGCCAAGAATACCAGTTAGAGCGGCGAGGCTGTCTTGAAGAAGTTTCTCGGCGTCCGACATCATGCGCAAGCTCTGAAGATCCGCCTGAAGAGCCAGCCCCCCCCCCCTATTTATAGAGATCGGCAGGCAGTCATCAAGTGCAAGCAAGCATGATACTCGGCATAGCAGCTCGTCGAATAAGTGTTGAATGATTTTTTCTGAGTTCCTACGTCGCTCGAAAAGAGCGGGGATTGTGTACAACCCGTATTCGTCGACGTTGGGTCCTACCAACTGTCAAGTCAGAAAAACTCAAGGTCAACAAGTCAAGACAGAAGTCAACATCAGCGCGCAAGACCATAGAAGACCTGGACGAGTATGGCGAGCTCCATACGCATACTCTCCAGGTAGGCGACTAGGCGAGATACTCGCCCAGCCCGTGCGATTTCCTCCGGAAGTCGCCTAGTCGTCGGGGGGTGGGGTATAAATATGACCCCCCCCCCTCCTTGGATTTCCCTATAAATAGGACCCCAGGGATACGAGGTGAGGCACTTGAAATTCTCTGCAGGATACTCGCGAGCTCTCTTTTCAGGATACTTGTCAAGTCTTTGGATCCTTTTTCCTTAGAGGTCAGGTCGCGACTTTGCGACTTGTCATCAGCTAGTCTCCCTCGTACCTAGTTCGGTCATTTTTGGTTGAGAAGGGGCTGCTCCTTTCGAACATCCGGGTACGTGGTGGGACCTTCCTGCCGCAACATCTGGGGTCCTGTTGACCTTCTTCCTTCATTCTTCATCCTAGTCGTCTGATCTAACCTCTGAACCGGTAACCTTAGGCGGCATTGGTCCGAATTCGAGGTTGGGAAATTTTCCTGGCTTCAACAAAAGACATTAAATTTTGGAATAGGAAGAGTCATTGGCTGCCATAATCTAAATTTTGGCAAAAAAAATTTAACACTTGATGTAGAATACAACAACACTCAAGCCTTTATCCCACTATAGTGGGGTCGGCTATATGGATCCTTTGTCGCCATTGTGCCCCATCTTTTGTCATATTCTCGGTAACGTCGAAGTACATCATGTCTTTCCTTACAGTTTCATTCCAAGTCTTTTTTGGTCTACCCCTCCATCATTTAACATGCCTAATGACAAGACTCTCACAATGTCTAACAGGTGTCTCTAATGGTCTCCTTTGTACGTGTCCAAACCATCTTAGACGAGCTTCTCGCATCTTCTTTGCAATTGGTGCTACTCCTGTCTTATCTCTGATACTTTCATTCCTAATTTTATCCAATCTCGTGTGTTCACACATCCACCTAAGTATTCTTATCCCCGCAACTCCCATTTTTTGCTCATGTACACAATTCACTGCCCAACACTCAAAACCATAGAGCATCGCGGGTCTAATTGCAGCACGGTAAAACTTGCCCTTAAGTTTTTAGTGGTATATTATGATCACATAAGATCCCTGACTCTCCACTTCAACCAACCAGCTTGGATTCTGTGTCACATATTTATCAATATCTCCATCTTTTTGAACTATCGATCCAAAATATTTAAAACACTCACTACGGGAAATATCTTGATCACCCAACTTAATAACGAAGTCATCTGCCCTTCTTGTACTGCTAAATTTAAGCTCAATATACTCTGTCTTTGCCCTGCTCAACCTAAAACCCTTCTTTTCTAAAGTATCTCGCCAAGATTCAAGTTTTACGTCTACACCCTCGCGTGTCTCATCAACCAAAACGATATCATCCGCAAACAATAAACACCAAGGTATTACTTGTTGGACATGTCTGATGAGCTCATATAAGATAAGGGTAAAGAGTTAATGGCTTAAAGCTGAACCTTGATGTAAGTCAATAGTGATAGGGAATTCCGATGTTAATCCTCCAAGAGTCCTCACCCTTGTCACTGAATTTGTATGCATATCTTCGATTGTGTCAATATATGATATATTTACATCTTTCTTTTCTAAGACTCTTCATAAGATCTCTCTTGGAACTCTATCATAAGTCTTCTCAAGATCAATAAACAACATATGCAAATCTTGTTTTTTTTTCGATAGTTGTCAATGAGTCTCCTCAAGAGATGTACAACTTCCATGGTCGACCTCTCTGCCATGAATCCAAATTGATTCTCTGAGATGTTAGTCTCTCGTCTTAATCTTCTTTTTTTACTCTTTCTCATAGTTTCATGGTATGACTCATCAATTTAATTCATCGGTAAATAACACAATTTTGTATATCTCATTTATTCTTATACAAAGGTATCAAGATATTTTCTCTCCATTAGTTTGGCATGTTTTTTGACTTCAGTATCTTATTGAAAAAACATGTGAGCCACAAAATTCCTTCATTTTCTAGACATTTTCATACTTCAATGGGTATATCGTCTGGCCCAGCCGTTTTTCCATTTTTCATCTTATTTAGAGCATATTTTACCTCTGATACTTGAATTTTACGATAAAACGTTATGTTCTTATATTTCTCTGATTTACTTAACTTTTACAAGTTCAATTCATTTTTCTTTGTTTCATTATAGAGTTGATAAAAATATATTTTTCATTGTTCTTTAATATTCACATCAACTGTCAAAACTGTATATGTTTCATCTTTTATGCATTTTACTTGACTTAAATCTCATGTCTTTCTTTCTCTAGCTCAAGCAATTTTATATATGTCGCGCTCTCCATCTTTGGTATCTAGTCGCTTATAAAATTCATTATAAGCTCGACTTCTTGCTTTACTTACTGTCTATTTAGCTTCTTTTTTGGCGACTTTATAGCCGGCAAAGTTTCCATCATTCCTACAAGCGTAGAGTGATTTATAGCTGATCTTCTTTGCCCTTACTTTATCTTGCACTTCCTCTTTAAACCACCAAATTCTTTATTTGGGGGCGCATGACCTTTTGATACTCCAAGTACGTTTTTTTCACTTATCCTTAAATGTGAAAACATAACTTCTCATGAGACATCAAGATCAACATAGTATCCAAGGTTCATCAGCGTCTGGGCGGCCCTGCCAATGTACCAAGTAGCAACATCACGACCCGTCCGTAGTGGGAACGAACTGGTGGGATCTGACCTCTATGATGCTCTCAACTCTCATCTCTCAATGGGTGGAACCCGGTGCGATCGCCGGTGCCGGTGGTGAAATCAAAGAAGACGAATTCCCAGGTGGAAGGGTGTCAGCAGTGGATGGGTTGTAGTGGCTATCAGATATAGGAGGAGTATGAGAGTGGTAGGGCAACGAAAGTGGGGGTGGGGGTGGCTGGGCATCTCTACTGTTCGGGTCCACATACTCGTGAGGCTCGTAGTACAGCGTCAGATCCTGAACATTAAACACTGGATGAATTCTCATACTTGTCGGGATATCGAGCGGGTAGGCGTTTGTCCCAATACGACTAATAATTGGGTAAGGACTCATTCTCCTAGCGCTTAGTTTTTGGCAGGCCCCGAGGGGAGCCTCTCAGGGCGGATTCGCACCATAACTTTCTCGCCTTCATTAAATATCTGGTCTCGCCTCCGCTTATCTGCATGGGATTTGTAATTTTCGTCGCTCATTATTATCTGTCGGCGAACCGACTAATGCAACTCATGCAAATGTTGTGCAAATGACTTAGCGGACTCACTAGGGCGCGACTCTAATGAGCTCGGGATGAGATCAATGAGTTTCTTAGGGTCGTATCCTGATACTACCTGAAATCGACTCAACCCGATGGACCTATTGACAGAACTGTTGTACGCAAACTACGCAACTGGAAGATCTATGTCTCAACTACCTACATGTTGTCCTACTAGACACCTCAAAAGGTTTCCTAAGCTCCTATTTGCTACTTCGGTTTGTCTGTCTGGCTGCGAATGATATGTCGAGGAGAACCTAAGGATGGTGTCAGTCTTGTGCCACAGGGTCTTCCAGAAGTAACTCATGAACCTCACATCGCGGACCGACACAATCGACTTGGGTAGGCCATGTAATTAAAAGGCATCCCTTATAAAGATAAATGTTATGTGAGTCACGTCTGTCGTCTTACGGCAAGCAACAAAGTGTGTCATCTTTGAAAATCGATCGACCACCAAGAATATGGAATTGTGTTTCCGCGGGGTGTGGGGAAGTCCGAGAACAAAATTCATGTTAATGTTCTCTCAAGGGCGGCGTGGGACAGGTAAAGGTTTGTACAGACCTGTGTTTTCTTTGGTACCTTTTGTCGTTTGGCAGATACGGCAGTGGCGGACAACACGGGCCACGTACTTCTTAAGGTTGGGCTAGTAGAGACGGTCCTCAACAATGGTTATGGACTTATCTCGCCCAAAGTGCCCTGCGGCTCCGCTCGCGCGCAACTCTTAAATCAAATAATCACGATATGACGTCTGGGGAATGCACAGGCGTGAACCCCGGTACAGGTATCCCTCAAAGATCTGATATTCCTCAACCGGGTCTGGAGGGTCTCGGGACAGGGCGGTGAAAATTTCGCAAAGTATGGGCATGTCGGATAATCCAGAATCAATCGCTCAAGCCCATCTACACTTGCAATCATTGTCTGCAACAGGGAGACGCGGCAAACTCAACGCATCAGCCGGTTTGTTCTCAACACCAGCTCGGTGCTTGAGAATATAATGAAAGTACGGCAGGTACTCGACCCACTTGGCATGCCGGTGTCCCAGCTTGCACTGGGAATCGAGATAACGTAAGGCTTGGTGGTCAGAATACAACACAAACTCCCGGGGAAGGAGATGGTGTCTCCAGTAGCGCAAAGACTGGACAATAATATAAAATTCTTGATCATAGTTCGAGTATTTCTGCATGGCCTCGTTCAGTTTCTCACTAAAGTAAGAAACTGGGTGTCCCTCCTGGCTCAATACGCCACTGATGCCTACACCAGACGCATCACACGCGACCTCAAAAGCACGGCTAAAGTCCGGCAATCTCAGAACAGGAGTCGTCGTCAGTCTCTCCTTAATCTCCTCGAAGGCTCTAGTGGCTTCGGGGGTCCACTGTAACTCTCCCTTCTTGAGACAGCTTGTGAAGGGGGCCAAAATCGTAATAAACCCCTGGACGAACTTCTTGTAGAAGGTGGCAAGTCCGTGAAAACTGCGAGCCACGTGGATGTTCGCTGGCACCGGCCAGTCGCGAATGGAGTTGACCTTCGCTTGGTCAACAGATACTCCAGTTGAGGACATAATAAATCCTAGGAAATGAACAGACTCAGAGATGAATGAGCACTTCTTCAGATTCACATACAATTTCTCTTGGTGGAGGGTGCCAAAGGGAAGCCTCAAGTGATCGAGGTGAGCAGCATGGGTCTGGCTATAGATCAGTATGTCATCAAAATACACGACCAGAAACTTGTTTATGAGGGTCGCAACACCTGCGCCATAACTCTCATGAATGTGTTTAGGTCGTTAGATAGTCCGAATGACATGACAAGTCACTCATAAAGACCGTCTTTGGTTTTGAATGCGGTCTTCCACTCATCGCCATCACGAACTCGTATCTGATGGTACCCACTACAAAGATCGATCTTGGAGAAGATCTGGACACCAGACATAGTATCTAGTAGATCGTCAAGTCGTGGGATCGGGAAGCGATACTTGACTGTGATCTTGTTAATAGCGCGGTTATCGATGCACATACGTCAACTACTGTCCTTCTTAGGGGTCAGAAGGGAGGGAACCGCACACGAACTAATACTCTCACGAATGAACTGCTTTCTAAGAAGCTCGTCAGCCTGCCTCTTGAGCTCAGCGTGCTCATCTGGGTGCATCTGATAATGGGGCAAGTTCGGGAGGGAAGCCCCCGGGACCAAGTCAATAGCATGTTGAATGTGTCGTGGCGGGGGCAGCTCACCGGGGAGCTCGTCTGGCATAATGTCCGCAACTCGTCTAAAAGGAGACGCACCACTAGTGGGTGGTAAATTGGGGTGTCCTCGGGCGCCTGGGTGACAGCCACAACGTAGATGATATTCAATACAGCACTACCTCGTAGAAACTCATCTCGCCTCAAAATATGCAGGGGCCTCGAGGCGCTCGTACTAACCGATGGCTCAACCACACCCTTGGATCTATCCCGGAGTTGGGTGGACGTCAACGTAATCTTCAGCCCCTTGTCGTAAAATACACACGTGTTCGAGCGGCCGAAACACGTGACGTCATGATCAAATATCTAGGTGCAGTCAAGTAACACATGAGCGACGTCCATGGGAACGAAATCGCACCAGACCTTGTCCTGAAATGAAGCGATGGTGATCGGGACGAGGCAACGTTGGGTGACCTAAATCATCGTCTTATCTACCCAGACGATACGATATGGGTGGAGGTGAGGCTCTGCCTTCACCCGCATACGGTCAAGCTCCTTTTGGGTCACGATGTTCACACAACTCCCACTGTCAATAGCCAACTTGCAGGGACCGGCTGCACTGGGAAAGTACATGTAAAAGATGGTGGTGCGTCGTCAATTCACATCTACACGAGGGGTGTGTATGAGGCGACTAATCACTCCCACCTCTAAAGATCTCTCTACGTCACTCTCCCAACCCTCTTCGACAGTGGCCATAATTTCTTCCATCACCTCCACATCTTCCTCTAAATCCTGCTCCTCACCTTCAACTAGCAAGGTCTGTGTGGGGCATTGCGCCGCTACGTGTCCTCTGCCAGAACATCTATATCACAGAATACCCCCAGATTGTTGGCCATCAATGGCAATGGTCTTGCCCTTAGTGTCCATGGAAACACGTGAGGGTGCGGTCGTGGGAGTCTGGGGTGGAGCGGGTTTCCTAAAGGTCGAGGAATCATTCCGTGAGGGGAACTGCCTCGTGCTAGATGACCGGAGTTACTGCTCGTACTCGAGAGCGAGCTGAATATCTGATTGACGGTCTCTAAGCGATGAGGAATCAGCTCTCTTCGAATTTCAGAACGTAGGTCTGCCATAAAACGAGAGGCAGTGACAATAGGTTAATCCGAGACGTCACTCCTGACGACTAACTCGTCGAAACGAGCCATATACTCGGCGACAGTAAGTGTCCCATGTCGTAAGTTTTGTAACTGCTCAAATAACTGGTCTCGATCGGACGCGGGGAGGTACTTCTCGCTCAACCTTTGCTTCATCTCATCCCACCTAGTGATGGGGTAATAATCATCTCGCTCCAAAGCTCTCTCTACGCTAATCCAGACTACCTTACCCTAACCGACCAGCTTCATTTTTGCGAAGCGAACACAACGCTCGTCACTCATATCATACCACTCGAAATAGTGGTCCATGTTCAGGAGCAAATTGTTGAAGGCTTTCAAATCCAAACAACCATCGAACGAAGGGTCGTCGAGTCGAATACGACGAGTGATGTCAAAATGGTAGCAACCTCTCCGTGGATCGGGATAATCCTCGAGATAATCGTCATGAGCGAAGTCGTATCGAGCGGGTGGGGGACCGCGCTCTCTCCGACCCGGAGGATAATACTCATCGTGGTGATGATCACAGCGACCGTGTAGGGGTACACGATCTCTGGGGTTAGGCTGAGGCTGACGTGACATACGGTACTCATCACGCTGTGTAGAAGTCTATCAAGCGTTGGATTAGGATTTCGCCTTGTCGGTGGAGCTGGGGCTTGGTGAGGAATATCATGACGGCGGCGGACTACTGGAGGTTGACCGACTCTCGGGCGCTGGTCGGGGCATGGGGAAGCATCAGGGCCGTCCTCAAGTGAATCGTCACGGTGTGTTGGAGTGTCTTTGGCGTTCTCTAAGTGGTCCAAACAAAGATTCACTTCGGCAAGATCATGACGCACATCGTTGAACTGGGCACCTAAGGTGTCAAAGCGATCAAGGATAAGGCGTTGAAACTCAGCAAAAGCGGCACCCAAATTCGAGCTTGCCGCTCGGTCGTCGGTGATTAACGGTTCTGACATGCTTGCCCTAAATATCCTACCACTATGGAGCATGCAAATGGCCTAACCTAGCTCTGATACCACCTCCCCACTTGAAATCCCCCCCCAACTACATAATATTTGGTTCGCAACCAACCCTCTTTCGACAACGATTTTCATCGCTCGAACACAATCGAGCAACTCAGTGCATCTTCCACACGATGTGCGTGTGCTTCGGTAATTCCGCACAATCGACACTTCTGCGTGCATCTTCTGCTCGATGCGCCCCGGTATCCCGCTCGACGCTTCTACACCCTCGCTTTCAGCCTCCCCAACGATGCCACTCGACGCTCTGCTCCTTAGATTCCGCAACGGCAGCACCTCACCTCTTCCACTCCAGCAGCAGCTCGCGTCGCTCCACTGTTTCTATAATGTCCCAGTCTACTGTGGGTGCGCTACAGGTCTGCAGCTAAGTTGGTGATAAGAACCAGTTTAGAGTTCTTTTATCTAGGAGGTTTGGGGTTCAAGTTCCAGCCTCAACAACCTGCCATTGAATTTAACGGTTGCGGCCAATCAGATTCATGGAGATGGGTTGGGGCCACTGGTCTGCAGACCTATAGGTTGTAGCGCACCCACAGTAGACCAGGACATTACATAAAAAGTGCAGCTCAGTTGATGATGAGGATCAATTAAAAGCTCTCTTATATAAGAAGTCTGGGATTCAAGTCCCAACCTCAACAACCCGTCATTAGAATTAGCGACTGCAACAAATCAGATGGAGATGGATTGGGGTCAATGGTCTGCAGCCCTATAGCGCACCCACAGTAGATTGGGGCATTACATAAAAAAGTGCATACATCACCTCTTCAGCATGTTGTTGTTGTAGAGGCCAAACACCACCCCTTTTCGAACCATAGAAGCGGCCACGGCCTTCCAGGCCTTGCAGCGATCCTTTATCCCCGCTCATGTCTTAAACTTACAGGATTTCTCCCGGTTGTTCGTTGTGGAGTGTGGTGCGTTGGGCTCCGACGTCGAAGCAGTTTTGATGCAAGCGGAGTAGCTCATCGCTTACTTCAGTCGTATGTTTGCAACCACCATCCTCCCCCACTCTGCCAATGAGTCTAAGTTGATGGGGTTAGTACATGTTCGACATTGGCATCCCTACTTACTAGGCTGCCCTTTCACGGTTCGCACAGATCATCATCGACTATTATCTTCTGAACCAAGTGATAGCCACTCATGTATAACAAGGTCATGAACTATTAGGCTACAACTTCTCCATTGAATTCCGCTTCGGGTCCTCCAACCGCACGGCTGACTGCCTTTATTGGCAACAGCAGACTGTTAGCTTGGAATCTATTGAATTTCACGACCAGGCTGAGGCGACACAGCTCTTCTCCAACGCAAGGTCTCCGTCAAACCGCAATTCCAGTTGATTGTCATTGCGCTACTTGGGGACGCCGGCCACCCGCCCGACCTATAGTTTATTGGGAAATTGCCTCTTCCATCGCACCTTCTTGGATCTCTCAGCATCTTCTCAGCTCATTTCGCGCTTATTAGCAAAGCTTCACTCGACCTCGGAGAGAGGTCAAGCGGTTGAATTCTATATTTATTGCCGCCTTGTGGCATCACTGTATTGGTCTAGCATGTTCCAACGGGTCAAGGCGTTTGTCGCGACTTGTCTGTCGTGTCAGTGCGCAAAATACGTGGCTATATTTCTTAGGGACCATCTCCAACCACTACCTATTCTGACCCAGATCTGAGATAACATTTCCATGGGTTTACTCTATAGGCTTCCTCAGTCCAAGACACTGAATTGCATGAGTGGTCGTGCATCATCTATCAAAATACTCCCACAGACACCCTCGTTTATCACGTTGGTGGTAGCCTCGGTTTTATTGATGGTGTGGTCCGCCTGAATAGATTCCCTCACTCTATTGGGAGTGATTGAGATCCGTTAATTTTGAGCTCCTATTGTCAGACGTTCAATGCAGGGCACCCAACTTCATTGAAATACAACTTATCATTCCCAGACTGACGGGAAATTTGAGGTGATAAATCGCTACTTAGAGACTACCTTTGTTGTTTTGGATGTGACCACCAACGAGCTTGGGCGGATTGGCTATCCAATGCTGAATATTCTTACAGCACCTCCTCCCGGACTTTTGCCTTGAAGGCAAGGCGAATTTCCAAGAGCGAGGCATTGTTACAAATGGAGATGAGAGGGGAAGGGGGGACATCCCCGGTGTGGTGAATATATCAACCACTAAAGGTACATCAAGGATACATCGGCAGAAGATCACATCTATTTGAAACTCTATGTATTTTCTTTATGTTATGTGATTTAGGCATTTACTGTTACCTTGTTGGTTCCGGCCTTGAGGGTGTTTTATAAACTTGTTTTGCCTTGTATGAGAACCATCTTGGAAGTATAATGAAATTGAAACCCTAGAGGCTTTTCTCTCATCTCTTTCTCTCCCTCCCCCTTCCTTCTCAAAATCCCCCCAACTATGTAACACGAAATCATAGAATGTTTAATTAGATAACTAGTGAGAAATTTAAGTCAGGTTGGCACGCCGCAAGAGACTCAATATTAATTAGTTGCAAGACAAACAATAGAGGTGAGAAAAAACGACAACAGAAGAAAATGGTTACAAGCTCTTTCTAATTTGATCACTTAAAATGGAATTGCAAGAATTTTAGTTAATTGAGGGATAGCCAAGATTGTTACCCGCAATGCTTCCCCGTGCTAGATATGTGCTCGTGCTCTTGCTCGTATGAAATAAATGAACATCAATATATGCACAATCTCCTCAATGGTGAATGTACATGTGGGCAAAGTGAGATGTATGGTGTCGGTAGGAATGAGGGAGAGTGGACTAGGGTAGCAGTTGGGGGTTCGCCAAATAATGGCACAAAATCGGCAATATTCAAAATAGGAGAGGTAACAAATTCAACCGGTAGATCTAGAAGATACGCATTTGACCAGGTCTCTTTTTTTTACCTGAAAGAGACTGAACCATCGCTATCGGAGTTCACGATAAGTGTCAACGGAAATCTCTTTTCTAAAAAAGGCAACTGAATCTCCTTTTGAGAAATATAATTGTTGGTGATGTTCAACAGTCATAACTTTATATTTCTCAAAAAACACTCGCAAGCTTTTAACAATAAATTTATGTAATGATTATAACTGATTAATATATGATAGAAAATCAAAAGAAGTAACATAATGACGATCAAGTAAGAGGATTTTCAAAAGGAGATTTGGCGATGGGGCGATATTTTGAGCTATTGTATGTGAATTCTGCTTGTAGAATGACCAAATCTCATTATTTGGGGAGTTCTCTTCATAACATCTAAGCTTCAATTTATCACCTCAATTTGTTCATCTGTCTGGGGATGATAGGCACCGTTATATTCTAGTTTGGTTAATAATTTATTCCATAACATTTTAAAGTTATGTGGGTCCCGTGTAAGCGTACAACCGCGTGGAAGAAAAGATCAGCGGCGTTAAGAGCATTTGAAGTTTTTTCACATGGTATAAAATGTGTCATTTTTCAGAATCTATAGACAACTGACAACAAAATTAATGGATACTTCATCCCAATGATTCTTGTGGATGGACAAGAAAGTGCACAATCTGGCGTTCTGAGAGTGACCCTTAAATAATTGACAAGTGGGATTTGTTCTAACAAAGTTGGCGACATCCTTTTTCATTTTGGGCCAATAAAATTGGGTGCTAGCGAAGTCTAAAAGTTTGTATTGTCTAACATGTCCCCCTAAACCTGATCATAATGACATGGTCTGCCTAACAGGATGTAGAAAACCTCTATTACAGCAACATGACACGAGGCAGAATCTTGATAATTTCCTCATATTGAGAATAATATGAGGCATTGCTAGGTGATATGTATCGTTATGGAGTTGATGACCCGGGAGACACTATTGGGCTTCCCTAGAGGTTGTGTTTTTAACAATAGTTTTTCAACCGTCCGTTGAGAAACAAACTTCTCCATATTGTTGTTATCTATTATGATGGAGCAAAATTGTCCCTGAATGTGTATGGTGGTACCAAAGATGTTATGCCTCAACACTTATTCTCACGGAAATCCTACGGATGAGCAAACAATGTTGGAGAACACATACTAATTGATCAGCATGTTTTCCTTCAATGTTTACTTTGCAATTGTCTACTTCGTCGATTTGGAATTCATTAAGAAATATAAAATAACCAGGTTCATGGCCATCTTCGGACTCAGCAACCGCTACAAATTGTGTACAGCGACACTCGGAGGATTTGTGTCACGACTTCATACACTCAAAACAACGAAAGAGCCCAAAGTTGGGTTGGAGACCATTTAGGTAGTTAGACATGTCATGTCGTCTTTCCTCTCATACGTTCAACCTACACTGAAAAATAAGAAACTCGGTGTAATCATACATCAAGAATTTATCTTGTTGTCGGTTATCAAATTTGTGATATAGATTTTGAAGATAATCTGAGGGAACACATCGCTTTCGTGGCTGGTTTTAAATTCGTTCCTCGTGGTGATAGGAACAAGATTTAGGTTGAAACGTGAGCGTTCTAATTGAACTCACTAGACTAGTGTCAGTCCCTTCAACCTAAGGATGGCGTATTCTACATGTCAATTCATTGGCATTTACTTCCATGTCATGAATCGTTTCATACGCTCACACCAATCCAGACATCCTTCGAGTTCTACTCGTCCCCCCAAAATCTCCTACCTCTAAATTAATGCTATCATCTCATCATGGTTGATTTTGGGGCTCGGGATGCTAGGGAACGAGTACTTCCCTGGAGTTTGGGTGGTTGTTAGAGAGAGGGGCACGGTTCTTCGTCGAATGGAGAGTCTTTTAAAATTGTTAACAGTGATTCTTAACTCATTCAAGACTCGTCAGACATCTCCTATGTTAGTGGTGAATGTCTCAACCAATTTCATGAGGGTTTAGGACGTCGATGCTCATTTCTAGGCGGTCTACTCAACTTCTCATTGAAAATAAAATTCTAAAATAACTTAAAGATTTTAAAATAGCTTACATTTTTTGAAGAGGGGGAAAAATATTTAAATTTAAATACTCAAAATAACTTGATTTTTTTAAAAGATCTTAAATTTTTTTTTAATAAATATATTATGTTTCAAAAACCATATATATATATATATATATATACATATATATATATATATATATACATATATATATATACATATATATATATATATTAAAATTACTTTTTTCATTTATAAAATTTTTAAACTTAAATGTCAAGTTTTTTTATACAATAGATCGTTTGATTCACGATAGAAGTGAATCAAATCGCTCTTATAACAAACTAATGTCGACTATAAATGAAAATGCTGAGTTATATTATGCGACAAATCTAGTTAATTTTAAGTCGTGTTTAGGGTGCCGAGAGAGAGGGAACCTCGATATTAAAACCAAATCTTGGAATGTTTAATTAAATAACTAATGAGAGATTTAAACCAGGTCGGCACACCACAAGCAATTCATAATTAAATAGATGCAAGACAAACAATAGAGGTGAGAAATAATGACAAGGGGAGAAAATGGTTGCAAGCACTTTCAGATTTGATCACTTAAAATAGAATTGCATGTATTTAAATTAACCAAGGGAGAGTCGAGATTGTTACATGCAGTGATTCCCTTGGCAGAGAAATTTGGTTGGTGATGCGGGCTCGGCCAGAAAAGGGAAATGAGTGGCAGTCAGGTAAGGCTAGGTAGACTCAGGTAAACCTGGGAAGGAGGTGGATTGGAATGAGGGGATGAGACTTGGGTAAGGTTGCAAGTAGGTAGCATCTTAGGTAGGCAATAGGAGACCTAGCGAGGAACGTCAAGGGAAACCGGAGGGGCGCGAGTGGAGGTTACGGATAGGGAGAGGAGACGAGCAAGTTGGAAGTTGAGTTTGGCGGAAAGGGTCCAGCTCAATCATCGTAGGAGGGCCGAGATGAATCGACAAAGGTCAACGAGACCTCAAGGAGCAATGGAGGTGGATGTGGCTTATGTGGCAAGAAGGGGCGTAATAGGTGAGCTGTCTGCGACAGGGAGCGGCTCGATGATTTTCGAAGACGAAAACAAGGGGCGCTAGAGATAAACTGAGCGAAGACATTAGGTATTGTTCAGTTAGTTTTGTTTCAGGTGCCTTAGCCGCGGGTTTGGGTAGGCTTAAATAGGGAAAACTGTGCTAAAGAGGGGGAAATGGGATATCAAAGGGTTACAAATCATTTAATAGGAGGGGAAACAAAGAATCACCATGGGGAATCAATGATTTTAGGCTCTTGGGCTCCACCCTCAATGCATTTAATTCCAAAATAAAGATTATTAATTTAATTTAAATTTCCAATTAAATTCATGGAATTTACTTTCCCATTTATCACACAAATTATTGAATTGCATACCAGATACCACCTGCTTATGCGATGACAAGCATGTTTATTTAAGGACTTATTGGTTGACCGAGTCAATATGTCGGCATTGAAAAACCATACAACAATAAAACACAAACAAGCGAAATGAAATACGATGACGAACAAACACAGTAACTGACTCACAATGCCGCCAGGTGCTTCAAAAATTAAATAGGGAAAAAAGAATGTTATTAGGCAATTGCATTTAATAAGAACAGTTTATTCTATGTTTGCGGTATCAGTATAGACGATAGGATTTTATTTGAATTTCTAAATCATATAGGAATCTTAAATTTTAAAACATTTACAATATAAAAGTTCGTAGAGATTAAGGGTCCTTTTATGGTTATAAATACAATCTTAAATCTAAAAAATCATAAAATAGTTAGGCTAAGCAGTAAATAAAAATTCTCATATAACCCATTATCTTGTTTTCTTTGTTATGATATTGAACATTGAATTTATTTTAAAAAGTACGAAAGTATGTATCAGTGTACAGTTCAACTAACATGGTAAGCATCAAGATCATGTTCTTTTGTAAGCCTCCCTCTTGGATCTCGTAACCGGCGGTGGAGCTATGGCGGCGGCGGCTTGCTGCTTGAAGAAAGGCGGAGACGGGGTTGTGCGGAATCGCGGAACGCGACTACGACATGCGGGCGGCTAGGGTTTCCTGAACCGGAAACCAGAAATAGAAAAGGAGGGGAGGGTTTAGAGAGAGAGATAGAAAAGAGGAAAATAAGAGGGAGAGATTTTCTTGTTCTATTTTTTCCTCCTCACAAAGTCTACCCACATAACATAAATAGGTTCACAACATGCCCCCCATTTGGCATACGACATATGGGTAAAAATACGATTAAAAATTAACACGCATAAATAAAAGATAAATGGCATCGTCACGCCACATAACATCGCCGCCTCTGTCCGACGACAGCTTGTCCTCAAGCTGGATCGAAGGGTATTGCCGAGTCTGCTCCACTTGTCGCGTCCTCATTGGGAGGATCATCTACTTCGATCTAAAATAAGTGTTTGCATTGATGTCCTGGCGTGAAATGTTCATCACAATTGTAGCACAAGCCTTTCTCGCGATGCTCGGCCATCTCGGTACGGGACAAACGGTGTCAGACAGTAGACCGCGGTGGATCGTCCTGCAGTGAAGCCCTGTCAGGCAAGCTGACTAGAGAGTAAGTGCCCTGATAGTCCCGGCGTCCCAAAGGCAGACGATCAAGTAGGAGTCGCCGTTCACAAGCCCTGGCGAGGCTCATAGCTGTGTTGAGATCACGTGGCAGAAGAAATTACACATCCCATCGTAATCGCTCGTGAAGGTCGGTGGTGAATAAGGGAACTTGTTGCTCCGGTAAGACGGACGTTGCCCTAGACAGTAGCATTTGGAATTGTTCAAGATATGTGTCAATGGATCCGTCCTGTTTGAGGTTCATCGGATCGCCGAATGGGTTTCCCTGTAGAGCAGGACGAAACCTCAGAGTGCAGGCCGCACTGAATTACGCCCACGAAGGATTTGGGTTTTCGCGCATAAGTTGTGGGAACCACAATTGCGCAGGGCCAAGTAAGCAGAAGGAGGCGATGCCGACGCGTTGCTCATCTGGCGTGCGTTGGTTGGCGAAGAAAATATCGCAACGGGTGAGCGACGGAAGAGGATCTCTGCGGCCTTCGTAGATGGGAAAGTCCATCTGAATAGTTCGTGCGTAGGCGAAGTAGTCCACGCATGGAGGAGCGATCGAGTCCACCCAGCTTGCTGAAGGGTGATCGGTCGTATTCAGAGGCAAAGGAGAAGGCACCCCCTGTAGGGCATCCAAGCGTGCGTTGAGGGCATCCATTTTGGAGTTCTGAGTTGCGAGCATGAATTGGAAGAGTTCCATGACCTGAGCTAGTGATGGAGCACCGTCAGCCAAAGGAAATAGGGCTGGTCGGACAGCTGGTGGTGTTGGAAGCAGACCGGCGGAGGGGAGGGGCCGCTGGACGTTGGCTCCGGGGCTAGGGGTGGACGGAGATCGGCGACGGGCCGGCGTGGGTGTTGAGCCGCAAATCAGAAGTCGTGGGGAAGGTAGCGTGAGCGGAAGCCGCTGAATCGAAGGAAGAGGAGGCCGCTGGGAGGACCTCGTGTCGGGTAGGGAAGCCGATGAGTTTGTCGGCGGCGGAGCTGAGTGGCTGACGCGGGTCGGGGCGAGCGGAGGAAAGGCCGGAGGATGAGCCGGCGAGTGGCTCTGATACCAGTTTGTTGTGAGCCCGACGGTGGAGCTATGGCGGCGGCGGCTTGCAGCTTGAAAAAAGGCGGAGACGGGATTGTGCGGAATCGCGGAATGCGACAACGGCTTGCGGGCGGCTAGGGTTTCCTGAACCGGGAACCGGAAATAGAAGAGGGGAGGGTTTAGAGAGAGAGATAGAAAAGAGGCAAATAAGAGAGAGAGAGAGAGCGAGGGGGGAGATTTTCTTGTTCTAATTTTTCCTCCTCATAAAGTCTAGCCACATAACATAAATAGGTTCACAACATGCCCCCTATTTGGGCTTACGACATATGGGTAAAAATACGATTAAAAATTAACACGCATAAATAAAAGATAAACGGAGTCGTCACGCCACATAACATGTTCTCAAAGAGAAAAAAGCTAAAAAAAACTTAGAAAATCTCTGTTGGTTCAGTATTTGCCAGATAAGAAAGGAAACAAAAACTGTAAAGCAGCACTCCCTTATTCACATCTCACTATAGCATCTCTGCAGCTCCATGTTCCCTCTCTTGAACAAAGATTCAAACCCTTCCATTTTTTCTCCATTTCCTCTCCCCCTAATGGCAAACGAGAAAACTCATACATCTGTCTCGCAAAGCCAACTGCATACCCATTTCCCTTCTCCTAGTTGCTACAGTCAACTCCTCTTGTCCAGAAAGATGTCTCTAAATCTCTAGCTAAAAACTAAAATTCTTCCCTTTTCCCCTATAAATTGATCACAATCTTTTTCTACTCGATCTCCAGACTCTCTCCCACATTCTCTCTCTATCTGATAACCAGTACCTCTCTACCTTTCCTTCAGCCAGCCTCCAAAATGGCCCTACTTCTCTTTCTAGTGGTAAAAAAACCCTCTAATTCTCTTTATTTACAAATAATGTAGCATGGTTAGCTCAAAAAGATGAATCCAGACCTAGACTTTCAAATGCGGATGAAAATTTTTCATCAACAAATAAATTCTATGGAGATATTTCATATAGAGATATAACAGGATAGCAAAATACAAAGAAAATGCAGTTCAAACAAGGTTTTAGTACATAATGGTGATGAATAGAATAAATTTAAAGAACGCACTGCTCTAACCTGGTTTGATGGTGCAGGAGTCGCTGCTAATGCACCACTAGATGAACCCTTGCCCTTAAAATAAAAAAATGCAGAAATATAAACAAAAAAAAAACTAGAGATACAGCATGCCAAATAAACAGTTTATAAAATCAAGAAATAAAACAAATGCAAAAGAGTTTAAATATAAACAAGAAAAGTAAAGATAGCACGCATACATGAGAGGTATAAATTTGGATTGAAGGGCACCATTCTCTGAATAAAATATCTCTATCCTCATGATGATTTAGATATGAGTTTTAGATTCAATGTCAGTAACCCCTTTGATAGGATTCGAACTACTCAATTTCAGCAGTTTCAACAATTTTGCTTAACTTACAGTAAAATCTGGTTTTTTATCACGGATATTGTAAAAATAATAATAAATGTAAAATATTAAGAGCTATTCTAAGCTATTAAAAAAAAATGGCCTGATAAAATGTTTTTCAAGGTCACAACTTGCTAAAATGTGTTGACACCATCTTCACATATATATCAAGCATATCTTTATTAATCTATGTAGCCCTAGGGGCATGGTATGAGTGGGAGTGTCTCTTTATCATCATCTTTTGAGTCATGGATGCTACGCTCTCTTAGAGATTGAAGTGTTAAGGAGGGCTTAGCCTCCAGATGCTTGGCAGGAGTTATCACTTGATTGTATCTATATTTTTGTTTAATGTAATGCAATTGATTGTATCTATATTTCGATCGTTTTCCGCTTGGATCTTTGATGCATCCTAAAAATCCAAAATTGATTTTAAAAGTAAAATCTGAGAACAAAATTTAATTTGAGTGGCGGTAGCGGAAGTTTTACGAGAGATTGCATTCGATAATCGTCCAAGCTTTCACAATCGTACAAAATTGCCCAACAGTCACTCGCATTCAACGATTTGATTTAATGCTCCACAGGTTTTAACAAGGAAGTAAACAAGTACAAATATTTGAAAATTAACGGCAAACACGAACAGTGTTATTTTAAGCAAGCATTCACTGAATATACTGGTCAAATACTATGAGCATAAAAATTTAAACTAACAGAGGGAGAGGTGTGAGCTCGGTGAGAGATATACCGAGCCCTTCCCGAGAAAATGCGCAGTCTAGCAGTGGATGGCTGGACTGGTTTGCAAAAAACGTGGTGGCAGGCTCGGGTGGGAATTCGATCAGTTGCTGGAGCAAGAAGGGGGTAGGGTCGGAGGGAATCCAGGGGAAACTCCGCCCGACGTCGACGAGTGCAGAGGAAGCTTCGACTGGTGTCGGCGAGGACAGAAAAACTTCGGCCGGACGTCGATGGAATTCGTCTCCAAGAGAGCGGAGGGAACTCGATCCCGCCGGAAGAAGACACCCGCCGGGTCGTCGGGATATGCCGGTGTTGTGGAAAGCCGCGGAAGGTCGTGGTGTGAAGAGACGGGAAGGGAAAACACGCTGGAGTTGAGGTGGATGGCCGGGACTGGTGCGCTGGAAGAGGAAAATGACGATGACTTCGTGTCTCGCTGTTTCCTTCTTTTCCAAGCTGCCAAAAACAAGGGGAGGGGCTCGGTATTAAAACTTGAACTGTTTCTTTTTAAATTCCCAGAATTAAAATGATATAAAGAGGGGGTTACAATAGTGGCACGGTATTAAAACTTAAGAAACTGTTTCTTTTTTTTATTTCCCAGAGTTAAATGATATAAAGGGGGGTTACAACAGTGGCCGGTTTTAGGAGGCGTTATAACTTTCAAAGCCATGATAAATGTTTTTTTTAATAAATAAAAGTTGGAAGATCAGGGATTAGGAAAAAAAACATAGGTTCCTCTCATTAAAATATTTATTTCAGAGTTTACTTAATATTTTAATTTATTTTGCTTGCTTAAGTTAACACTATCCCAAATTTGACGGGCATATCCATTCATGATCTTATTGGTCGCTCACTCCAATAAGTCCAACAACAGTGCGCGAATAACAAGCACGATATAACATGCATGAACATAGAATATAAAATGCGCGAAACAGTGCGCTACAAAAATACAAAAATACAAAATTAAACTATAATAAAGATGTCAACATGGGTTGCATCAATTCTCTCGGGGTTGAAAGGACTCGACCTCGTCGAGAATATGACGAAACCTGCCACTGAAAGAACTAAAAGTTGATCCGAGGAATTGTTGAGTCACTTCCCCGCTAGGATAGATGATGGTGGAACACGGTGAGGACCCGTCGTTACTGCGCATGAACTGGTAGGTCACCCTCTTTCCTGAAAGATGCAGGAAACCAAACTCCATTGGAAAAAGATAACTCTTGGTGTTTAAGTCAACCATGGAGTTATAGTTTTCCAAAGTTACTCTCAAACCATTAGTCATTATTTTATGCATAATACGTTTTTGACCAGTAAAATACAAAGCAACGGAAAAAGGAGCATCATAAAGTGGGGAGAAGAATGAACGGGGTGAGAGGCAAAACAGAGAGTAAGCGAGAACAACATGTGGAATCATTAAATCATATAGCGTCATACGCGTTCCTGCTAGACACCTTTGTGAATATGCTAAACTAAGACAAATCACCTCAAGGTCAACACTCACGAGAATCCAACTAGCGCGACAAATCTTAAATCCGTTCTCAAGTTTACCATTTAAAATCAACCAGAGGAATCCCTTAAATCGGGTGTCCCTATGAGGAAGAAACAATCTAGGGACAGAATCAAATCGCCTAATGCGATTTAGTCTAACAAATTTGAAAGCAAGCTCACTCATAATCGTAGGGTAGTGCGGTGAACTAGAGGTGCGATCGCCAAAAACAAAATCTACATATAGTGGAACAAAAGTGGGATCACCAAAAGTGAGAGCAACATTCAAGTCGAATGTCTCACTAGAACCAAGTGTGTCTTCCTGGAGCGAGGGTCCAGGCAGAAGAGTGGCACTAAATAGAAGTGGCGTAGTGGTAACTACGGAAGGTGAGGAAAATGGTGACGAGGACCCCTCAGGAGCTTTAAGAACAAGACTATTTTTTGGGGGAAGAAGAACAATCTTGTGCCCACGGTGATCGAATGAATGAGAGTTCCTTACACCATCATGCACGACACGCCTATCGTACTGTCATGCTCTACCGAACAAGATATGACAGACATCGATGGGGGCGACATCACAAAGAACAGAATCCTGATACACATCCCCGATAGAGAACACTACGAGACAACAGTGAGTAACGGGCATAGTCATGTGACTCCAAGGGGTGCGTCTCGAGTCCTAGCTTCTCAACCATACGTTGGAAAATGAAATTTTCCATGCTACCGCTGTCAATGATGATGGAACAAAAATGTCTCTGGATGCGCGCAGTAGTGCAAAAAATCTCGTGTCTCCGAAAATCACGCTCAGTGGTCTCACTAGGGGAAATCAAACTATATCGAAGGACGCAAACTAAGTGCTCAGCTTGTTCTCCCTCAACCTCAATAACGTTATCAGACTCGGGCTCGAGCTCAGGTTTGGAGTCATTAAGGAAAACTCCATATTCTGGCTCACGCCCATCAGAAGAATCAGCAATTGCGACGAAGTGGCGTCGCGGGCACTCAGAAGACTTGTGCATGGGCTTCATACACTTGAAGCATCGGAATACTCCCGTGTTGGGCTTGGATCCTATGGGCTCCTTACCTCGGGTGAGGACAGTAGGAGGAGCTGGGGCCCCAGTAGAGACATGAGGAGGGGAATCAGAATTCTTAGGGGTGGGTGCAGTGGTGGTGGTGCTCGAGGAAGGCGTATCAGTAGTCCTATGCCCAGATGTCTTCTTTTGAAGGGAGGCCTCAACTCTACGGGCTCAACTAGACACTTCACCCAAATCTCGAAAGTCGTGCAACTCTAGTTCATCCCTAATAGCATATCGGAGCCCGTTCAGATAACGAGATACCGTCATATCGTCCTCCTCGTGCAAGTCTAATCTAGACTGCAACACTAAAAACTCGTGGGTGTACTCATCCACGGAAAGCTTGTCCTGTCGAAGGTTGTGGAACCTTCGATAAAGAGTTTGCAGATAGTCCGGGGGGACATATCGCTTCCGCAATTGCAACTTAAATTCTACCCACGTGGTGTTAGGTGCTATGCCTAAGGTGTATCGAGTGCGCTCAAGTTGAACCCACAAGACTAGTGCGGGTTCTTTAAGCCGAAGGACAGCATACTCAACTTGTCGATTCACTGGCATTTGTTTCCACGCCATAAACCTTTCAACACGCTCACACCAATCGAGGCAATTCTCGGGCTTTACGTGACCCTCAAAATCACCTACGTCAAGCTTAACTCCGTCATCCCAACGGGATTGGCGACGGAGTCCAAGGTCAGGATGTGCAGGCTCTGCGGGTCTAGGATTTTGTTCCTCTTGCCTAGGATTTTGGTGAGGAGCTGGATTTAGCCCTAGGTGGCGTTCAGCTTCTAGGTTATTGACGGTGGTTCGCAGGTTGTTGACTAAGTGGTTCGTGTCTCTCACGTTGGCAGTGAGTGCTTCTACCGTCTTCATCAGCTCACCCAACCCATTCGGTTATCTAGGCCGCATATGCTAGCGTCAATGCGATCTATACGACTCTCCATCTTTTTTTAAAGAAAAAAATACTTAATAATAAATGTTTTTTTTTTGAAAAAACTCAAAAAAAAATTATTTTTGAAATTGTTTTTTTTAAATAATAATAAAAGTCTTTGTTTTTTTTTTGAAAAACAAAAATTTTAAGCAGGATCGTTCGATTCACAGTAGGAGTGAACCGAACCGAGCTTTGATACCAAACTGATGCATCCTAAAAATCCAAAATTGATTTTAAAAGTAAAATCTGAGAACAAAATTTAATTTGAGTGGCGATAGCAGAAGTTTTACGAGAGATTGCATTCGATAATCGTCCAAGCTTTCACAATCGCACAAAATTGCCCAACAGTCACTCGCATTCAACGATTTGATTTAATGCTCCACAGGTTTTAACAAAGAAGTAAACAAGTACAAATATTTGAAAATTAACGGCAAACACGGACAGTGTTATTTTAAGCAAGCATTCACTGAATATACTGGTCAAATACTATGAGCATAAAAATTTAAACTAACAGAGGGAGAGGTGTGAGCTCGCTGAGAGATATACCTAGCCCTTCCCGAGAAAATGCGCAGTCTAACAGTGGATGGCTGGATTGGTTTGCGAAAAACGTGGTGGCAGGCTCGGGTGGGAATTCGATCAGTTGCTGGAGCAAGAAGGGGGTAGGGTCGGAGGGAATCCAGGGGAAACTCCGCCCGACGTCGACGAGTGCAGGGGAAGCTTCGACTGGTGTCGGCGAGGACAGAAAAACTTCGGCCGGACGTCGAGGTTGGAATTCATCGCCAAAAGAGTGGAGGGAACTCGATCCCGCCAGAGGAAGACACCCGCCGGGTCGTCGGGATACGTCGGTGTTGTGGAAAGCAGCGGAAGGTCGTGGTGTGAAGAGACGGGAAGGGAAAACACGCTGGAGTTGAGGTGGATGGTCGGGACTGGTGCGCTGGAAGAGGAAAACGACGATGACTTTGTGTCTCGCCGTTTTCTTCTTTTCCAAGCTACCAAAAACAAGGGGAGGGGCTCGGTATTAAAACTTGAACTGTTTCTTTTTAAATTCCCAGAATTAAAATGATATAAAGAGGGGGTTACAATAGTGGCTCAGTATTAAAACTTAAGGAACTGTTTCTTTCCCCAAGTTAAATGATATAAAGAGGGGGGGTTACAACAGTGGCCGGTTTTAGGAGGGGTTATAACTTTCAAAGCCATGATAAATGTTTTTTTAATAAATAAAAGTAGGAAGATCAGGGGTTGGGAAAAAAAACATAGGTTCCTCTCATTAAAATATTAACTTCAGAGTTTACTTCATATTTTAATTTATTTTGCTTGCTTAAGTTAACACTATCACAAATTTAACGGACCTATCCATTCATGATCTTATTGGTCGGTCACTCTAATAAGTCCAACAACAGTGCGCAAATAACAAGCGCGATATAACATGCATGAACATAGAATATAAAATGTGCGAAACAGTGCGCTACAAAAATACAAAAATACAAATTAAACTATGATAAAGATGTCAACATGGGTTGCATCAATCTTCCTCCTTCGAGTCGCCAGTCGTCCAAACCGCATGCGTCGAATCCTGTTGAGCTCCCTCCTCCTACGGCCACAATTAGTGAAGCTCGTCTTCCTGCGTACAGATTTCTGCAGCTCCACTCGATTTCTGATCGACGCCAGCCCTCGCCATCAGTTGCGCCTTCGTCGATTCCGCCTATTCCAACGCCCATCGCCCATCGACAATTCCATCCATTCCTTTTCTTCTTTTGCTGGATTCCACGACTTCTGCGTCGACCGACTCCTGCATCTTCGACCACTACGACTTCTGCAGTGGCTATTCTTCTTCTCCAACAATTCCAATGTGTTTATTCCCTTCTTATTCTGCAATTCCAATGCACCTTCAACTTCATGTGCCACCAGCCGGCTCTTCTTTTCCGGTCGTGTCCGATCGGACTTCTCACGGGCCGCCAGCACTCTTGCAACATTATGGAGCTTCTCGCTGCTAACGTCCCTCCACGCTGACGAGAACATCTTTGTCACTGCCTTCGTTGACTCCCGTCGCATGGATCAAATCAGAGCCTAGCTTGCGGATCTCACTTCCTCCTTCGAGAGTTGACAGCCTAAATCGACCTCCGGCCACTCCAACACCGCCACCACTTTGTCTCGTCCTGGACCACATGGGGGTGTTTACACCCGGCTGCAGACAACCACTAGGCCGATCTCTATCAGATCAAGATTACTATGTTCGACGGCACCGGCCATCTTGGGTGGCTCGCTCGCGTCGAGCAATTCTTTGACCTTCAGTCCACCCCCACCAACCAAAAGGTCCCCCTAGACACTATCTACATGGAGGGTTCAGCGCTCCATTTAGTGCGTTGGATGCGCCAGCAGGTTCCACACCTCGTCTGGCCCACATTGAAAGAGAAACTCCTCCACCACTATGACGCCTGTCAGGCGGGTAATGACTTTGAGCGCCTCAACTCCGTCCGTCAGACAAATATAGTGGCCACCTAAATTGACGAGTTCATAGCGGTCGCTACACATGTACCCGACCTAGCCCCATACCAATATCTGGGGTATTTTCTGGCGGGTTTACAACCCCGCCTCCAGGCGCACCTTCGGGTCCACAACTCATTTACTCCTTCTAGCGCCATGGAGCAGGCTCGGAACCTCGACGAGGAACTCTACACAACTCCACCATCCTCCTCGATCTGGCATCCCCACCAGTTGTCATTAATGTTGTCGCCTCTTCCTCGCTTGGCTCCCCTGCCCCACCTGATCCCTAGTTGCTAGGTCCACCTCTACAGTCGCCAGTTCCGGCAGTCCCACTCCCACAGGCACCCCAGCAACCCCAGTGTTTGTCTCACCAGCAGCACCTCGAGCTTCGCGACAAGGGCCTCTGCTTTCGCTGCGAGCATCCATACTCTCTCACCCACGTCTTCCCTCTCAAAAATTGTGTATGTTGATTGGATCTGAAGATGACGGCCCTGATTTGGGGAACTTAGATCCGCTCACGCTCCCTGACGACCCCTACGGACCTTGACCATGAGGGCAAGGTCACTTTTTTGGGCAGGGTATGTTGATACGACATTGGTCGTCGCGCATATCTTTATTAGTCTATGTATCCCTAGGAGGCAAGGTCGTAATTTATATCCTTCCATTCTATATATATATGAGTGGGAGTGCCTCTTTATCATCATCTTTTGAATCTAGCATGGTTGTATTTTGTATCCTTCCCACTCTATATATATATATATATATATATATATATATATATATATATATATATATATATATATATATATTTTTATATATATATGAGTGGGAGTTTCTTTTTATCATCATCTTTTGAGTCTTGGATATTAGGCTCTCTTGGATATAGGAGTGTCAAAGAGGACCTAGTGTCTGAATGCTTGGCAGGAATTATCTCTTAATTGTATCTTTAATTTCGTTTAATGCAATACAAGTTCTTTGTTCTTGATACGACTAAGGCGTATCAAGAAACATCATAAATTATAGTATTTTTAGCTCACGGTACTTAAAAATTTATTAATGTAAACTACAAAAAACTAATATATATATATATATATAGTCCCAATAGTTTAAACTGATGCTCTAATCAAAAAACATGACCACAGTTTGTAAAAACTAATCCGTACTCATAAATAGTGAAAAATATGAATACTTTAAATTTTCTATATTTTATCATGAATAAATTATATTAAGTGGATGCTAGGCCATTCATTTGAAAGGGTTTACCTAAAATTGCATAAGCAGAAAACGGGATAAGAGATTGATCCCTTACTGCACTTTATTTTTAAAAAATCATCATACATGGACAGACCAGTCTCGTCTTGGTTTCTCTTATAACATGCTTCAAGAGTATGTTGTGTGTTGGCCAGAGTAGTCGTCGGAGACAGAGGGGATACTGTGGAGCCGGAATCAAGGCTGTCTAGGCGGGGCGTGCTCGAGAGGAGAGAGCTGTCAAAATCTCATACACAAGACAAAGAAGAAAAGAATAATTCTTTGATACGTCTCATGACCCAAGGGGTCCTTTAAATAAGATTACATATGGCCATAAAAGTAAATAAGTCTCACACTTGTCCTTACATAAAATGAACTATAAAAGATGTGACATTAATAAAAATATAAACTAGCGACGAATAACGGACGGAGTCGGGACCATGGCATTTCATCCTTCCTTGAAATCGAGCTTGCCCTCAAACTCAAGGGTGGCACGATCGGAGTGATCCTCGGGTTCCTTAACTTCATGCAAAAATAATTCTGTGTAGCGTGAGATCGGAGCACATGCGTCATTGGGATAGTGGCTCATAGTGTGCTCACAAATGTCACGGCATATGACACTGCAATCAAAGAGCTCAGAATAATAAGGCGGCTTGGTAGCCACATGATGATGACCGTCTGATGGATGTTGACGATCGGTGCGCACTTATGATCCTGTGAACCGAGACTAAGGTGATTATGTTGGGTTTCTCTATAGGGTTGGCACAACACTTGTGCACGCAGCGGAAAAAGTAAAACATCAAGAAAAACCCAAAGAGATGTGGATCGGGCCATGAACAGTTGAATCAAGAAGTTAGCAAAACTAGGCAAAAATTACCTCGGTGACGTTGAGTCACAACTCAACGGAGGAGCTCCAAACTTTGTCTGCTTGTTGGTGGCGAGTTCTACGTGGAATAGTATCCACGTTTCTGCAGAAGTCCACACGAGCGGGAGAACGCCGAGCTTTCCGTCGCACGGAAGATCGGGAAGGAGAAGACCGCACCTCGGCTAATCCACGGACTGCTAGGTCCGCGCCAGGAAGAGCAGCACCAGCGACAGTCGCCGGAGGAGAGGTGGCAGCGGAGCGAACGCGGCGGCGGAACACTTTCCGGCGGCGGGATCGGGATCGGCGGAACGATCGAGCGGAACCTTTCCGTCGGGGTCGATTCGCACAGTAGCCAAAAGGATCTATCCCCGATAAAACCTAAGTGTTCTATTTATACTAAAGGTATAAATAAACCCAGGAAAATCGCTATCCGCAGACCACCCAGAACTCGGGTTCAGAATCGACGAGTATGAATCGGTGAGAATCGGCGACAATCGGCGAGAATCACTGAGCAGGTTCGGTGAGAATCATTCGACGAGTATCACATTGGATCGGCGAGAATCAGAGTACAATACTCGACGATTCTCGCCGATCGTCGAGCCACGCTCGACGACACATAATGATACTCGACGATCGTCGAGCCGCGGTCGACGACAATCGTCGAAATAGTCGATCGTCGAGAATCAACAATTGATTCTCGACGATTCTCGTCGATCGGCGAGAATCAGGGAGACGATTCTCGCCGATCGGCGGGAATCAGAAGACCATTCTCGACTAATGTCTTTGACCCTCGGACGACGAACCTAACCAGCCCTTCAAGGCAACATTTGCCCAACCCGATGATCCTATAAGGCAACACTTTGCCCACAACCCTATTCAGGTCGGTGATTGGTAACCTTTACCAACACAGTCAGTCATCCAACTTCTCCACATCTCTTATGTGCGACCCTGCAGGCTCATATTGCGTTGGCAGTGAGATTACATGTTTGACCACTTTCAGATCATCATGGTAACTCCAACAGACTCACACTTGATCTCGAAAGTATCAAACCAAAAACCTCACAAACAATGAGCGGCATCTAGCAATGCATCATTGCTCCCCAAACAATAAGAGTTAATAACTCATAAGTCTTTATGACCAATGTATCAGCGTTGTCTTTGTCCCTTTGTCCCTTACATCCGGAAAGAACTAGAGGCATGGACCGTGTCACCCTCGTAATAGCTCAATCCAAGTTTTCTTGATACAGAACGGACTTCCAGAGAATGGTGAGTCCAATATCACATATTGACTCAACCAAGCATGGTCATGCATTTCTCAGTCCAGTTCCATCAAGGGGCCCATGGATGCAACTCATGTCATACAGGAGGACAAATTCCATATCTGCTCACACACAAACACCCAAATGATTCGTAACATGCCCAACAACCACACTTATCATCAATATTTCTCAAGGAAGACTTTAGATGGCATCAAAGCACGCTCTTCCTCACTTGATGAATGCTGTGACTTCAGGTCAAAGGACCACAACACCATTGTCAATTGAGACCTACTCGTGACACTATTGGATGACAATCCACAGAGTAGTCTCAAGTTGGGTCTGTCCAGTACAACTTGTTCACTAACAAGTACTCACGTGATGACTTGATATCACAATATCATGACCTGTGAGAACCAATCATCAGTCAACACACGTGCTAGCCTTCATGTATCATCATCACCCTTAGCTTCTATGATGATACTTGACCAGGGACCTTTAAGAATGAAGCTTCAAATAAATCATAGGCTCTCACATTCAAGTCACGTACTTGATGTCCTATGGAAGCGAACATTCTAAGGGTATCTATTATGTTAACATTTAACTATCATATATAGAAAAAACTCACAATAAAAGAATTTGCCATTAATTATAAAAGAAAAACTAGGTACACAGTTCATCATATGAACAAACAGCCAACAAAATACATATTTACATGCAATCCACAAGATCCTCGCTAGAGTTGATCGTTTAGGTATCGCATACCCATCGATCTAGTATGACCATCATGTTTTCTCTGCGCGAGAGGCTTTGTCAGCGGATCCGCAATATTTTCCTCAGTCGGCACTCTGCAAATGTTTACATCTCCTCGTTCGACAATCTCACGAATAAGATGAAACCGCCGAAGTATGTGCTTGGAGCGCTGATGAGATCTAGGTTCCTTAGATTGTGCAATTGCACCATTGTTATCACAGTAGAGAACTACGGGACCAACAATGCTAGGAACTACATCAAGCTCGCCGATGAATTTCCTAATCCATACAGCCTCCTTCGCTGCATTAGCTGCTGCGATATACTCGGCCTCTGTTGTAGAATCAGCAACTGTCTCTTGCTTGGAACTCTTCCAGCTCACAGCTCCTCCATTCAGGCAAAACACAAAACCTGACTGAGACTTGGAGTCGTCTCTATCAGTTTGGAAGCTAGCATCCGTGTAACCGCTTACAACGAGCTCTTCCTCTCCACCATACACCAAGAACACGTCCTTAGTCCTTCTCAAGTACTTCAGGACATTCTTGACTGCAATCCAGTGACACTCACCGGGGTCTGACTGATACCTGTTAGTCATGCTCAAAGCAAAGGAGACATCGGGTCGAGTACATAACATCGCGTACATGATTGATCCAATTGCCGAAGCATATGGAATCAACTTCATGCGGTCCTTGTCTTCACAAGACTTTGGACATTGGTCCTTAGAGAGATTCACACCATGAGACATGGGCAAAAATCTTTTCTTGGACTCAAGCATGTTGAACCGCTTCAACACCTTTTCGATGTACGTACTCTGGGTCAAACCCAGCAACTTCTTCGATCTATCTCTATAGATCTTGATACCAAGTATATAAGTCGCTTCACCCAAATCCTTCATTGAAAAGCAGTTCCCTAGGTTGTTCTTAACAACTTTCAGGGTAGGAATGTCATTCTCAATCAACAGTATGTCATCTACATACAATATCAGGAAGACAACAATGCTCCCACTGATTCGCTTGTAAACACAAGGCTCATCTTCATTCTTGATGAAACCAAACTCTTTGATTTTCTCATCAAAACGAAGATTCCAACTTCGAGAGGCCTGTTTCAGTCCATAAATGGACTTATTCAGCTTGCATATTTTAGTGGCTTCATCTGGGGATACAAAACCCTCGGGTTGTGTCATATACACTTCCTCAAGGAGGTTTCCATTAAGGAAAGCCGTTTTGACATCCATCTGCCAGATCTCGTAGTCATAATACGCAGCAATAGCAAGCAATATCCTAATGGACTTTACCATGGCAACAGGGGAAAAGGTCTCATCATAGTCAATACCATGAATTTGCTTGAAACCTTTAGCCACCAGTCGCCCTTTGAATGTCTGTACATTCTCATCCATGTCGGTCTTCTTCTTGAAGACCCACTTGCACTCTATGGGTCGTACCCCTTCAGGTGGTTCCACCAAGTTCCAAACTTGGTTTGCATACATGGAGTCCATTTCGGATTTCATAGTCTCAAGCCATTTGTCGGAGTCCGGTTCATTCATAGCCTCTTGGTAGGTTGCTGGCTCATCATCATGATCCATAAGCAACACATTACCTATTTGAGACACGAGAAATCCATATCTCTCAGGCTCAAACCTCGGTCTACCAGATCTACGTAGGACTTGTGTTCCCTGAGCAGGTTCTCTAGCTACAACATCTTGCAGTCCTGTCTCAGAATCCAATTCCGGTTCATTCACTACATGTGGTTCTTGAACTTCTTCAAGCTCTACCTTTTCAGTCTTTCTTGATAAGAACTCTTTCTCCAAGAAGACACCAGTCCTTGCGACAAACACTTTGCCCTCAGACGGTAGGTAAAAGTAATACCCTTTCGTTTCCTTAGGATATCCCACCAGATAACATTTATCCGATTTGGGTTCCAGCTTGTCAGGCATTTGACGTCTCACGTATGCCTCACAGCCCCAAATTTTAATGAACGACATACTAGGACGCTTCCCAGTCCATATCTCATATGGTGTCTTCAGAACCGTTTTAGTTGGAGCGCGATTCAATGTCATTGCAGCAGTCTCTAAAGCAAAACCCCAAAAGGAAACAGGCAAGTCTGCATGACTCATCATCGAACGTACCATGTCTAACAAAGTACGATTTCTCCTCTCAGACACACCATTATGTTGTGGCGTTCTAGGTGGAGTGAGCTGTGATACAATACCACACTCTTTCAGATGATCACGGAACTCATGACTCAGGTATTCGCCACCTCGATCAGATCGGAGTGCTTTAACCCTTTTACCCAACTGGTTTTCTACTTCATTTTTGAACTCTTTGAACTTTTCAAAGGTCTCGGATTTGCACTTCATAAGATACACATATTCGTATCTACTGAAATCATCAGTAAATGTAACAAAGTAGAAATACCCACCTCTAGCCATGGTACTCATGGGTCCGCATACATCACTATGTACAACACCCAAGAGATCCTCAGCCCTCTCAGTATAACCAGTGAAAGGAGCTTTAGTCATTTTGCCTAACAAACAAGATTCGCATCGCTCAAATGATTCATAATCAAATGAGTCCAAAAGTCCATCTCTATGGAGCTTGGATATGCGCTTCTCGTTGATATGACCCAAACGACAATGTCAGAGAAACGTAGGGTTCGAATCATTTGTTCTTAATCTTTTATTATTTTCTACATTATAGATCAGATGGTCCAAGTTCAAAACGTAAATACCATTAAACAATTGGGCTACAGCATAACAAACATCATTCTTAAATATAGAACAACAATTGTTCTTAATTATAAAAGAAAATTCAATCATGTCCAAACATGAAATAGATATAATGTTTCTAGTTATCGTCGGAACAAAATAACAGTTATCTAGTTCTATTACAAGCTCACTGGGCAAAGAAAGACGGTAAACTCCTACGGCTACAGCAGCAACTCTTGCTCCATTGCCGACGCGGAGGTCCACCTCCCCTTTACTCAGCAATCTTCTCCTTCACAGTTCCTGCACATTTGTACAAATGTGAGAACCACATCCGGTATCCAATACCCAAGATGAAGGAGCAGAAAGGTTTATCTCTATAACGTAAACATTAGAAGCGGAAGTCATACCTCCCCTCAATTTCTGCAGACCCTCAATATACGAAGGACAGTTCCTCCGCCAATGACCAGCCTTGCCACAGTGGTGGCATTTCCCTTCCTTCACCGTGCTCTTCTTCTTGATCAGTGCTGAAGACTTGGGCTCAAGATATGACTTAGGTCCTACCTTCGTCTTCTTAGAGCCCTTGGCTTTGCCCTTGCCCTTATGCACCATCAGTATGGGGCTGGCAGGCTTGGCCTTCTTCATGTTGATCTCGGCAGTTCTTAACATGCCTAGGAGTTCGGGCAGTGTCTTGTCTATCTCATTCATGTTGTAGTTCAAGACGAACTGCTCATAACTGTCCGGCAACGATTGCAGGATCAGATCCGTGGCCAACTCTTGACCAAGAGGAAAACCCAGCCTTTCAAGGTTCTCTATATACCCAATCATCTTGAGTACGTGAGTCCCTACTGAGTCTCGAACTCCCATCTTGCACTGAAACAACGCTTTAGTGATGTCGAACCTCTCTTGACGAGCCTGTCCTTGAAACATTTTCTTGAGGTGCTCGTCAATCTCCTTGCACCCCATGTTCTCATGTTGCTTCTGAAGCTCAGAGTTCATGGTGGCAAGCATAAGGCACTCGACATCCAAAGCATCGTCAGTATACTTCTTATAAGTATCCTTCTCAGCACGGGAAGAGTTCCCGGTCGGCACCTCGGGGGCTTCTTCTTCCAAGACATAGAGCTTTCGCTCTTGCCTGAGAACAATTCTCAGGTTCCTATACCAGTCCATATAGTTTGTCCCGCTGAGCTTATCCTTCTCAAGAATGGCTCTCAGAGACAGCGTGGAGTGTGAAACACTTGCCATGGAATTCTACAAGAATTTATGCAGAATAAAATCAGTACCTAAATTTCAATTACAATTTATTCTAATTAGGACTTCAATTAAAATACTCCCACTATTTTATTCGAAATGATAGCCCTCACTAACAATTCGGAGAGTTCATGTGAGCTACTCTCTTAGTGGACAAGATCCGTATTTCACCAACACTATGAGTCCGCTTTGGCGTTCCTCTCACGATGCGGTTATTTAGGTAGGCAACGCTTGCCAATTGCATCATCATGCAATTCTTGTATGGTTGGTGAATAACTCCTTATTCGCATCCATCATATGGTGCATGCCAACCCTATGCCTCTAGGCACTCAACCTTTGAGGTCACCTAGTTAAGCTGGACCCGATGTCGACAGTGGGATATCACAATTATCCGCTCGCACCCTTACCAAGATAGATTAATGCACCTTGCTTTGGCAAGCCCACATTTCATCGATCGAGGCAGGAAGAGTGTCATTCATCGGAAGGCATCCGAACACTTAATATTAAAAGAAGGGATTTCAATTTTAGGTTAACAGTTAACCATGATCAACATTTGAAATTGTTTTTTTAAAATAATAATAAAAGTTTCTTTGTTTTTTTTTTGAAAAACAAAAATTTTAAGCAGGATCGTTCGATTCACAGTAGGAGTGAACCGAACCGAGCTTTGATACCAAACTGATGCATCCTAAAAATCCAAAATTGATTTTAAAAGTAAAATCTGAGAACAAAATTTAATTTGAGTGGCGATAGCGGAAGTTTTACGAGAGATTGCATTCGATAATCGTCCAAGCTTTCACAATCGCACAAAATTGCCCAACAGTCACTCGCATTCAACGATTTGATTTAATGCTCCACAGGTTTTAACAAAGAAGTAAACAAGTACAAATATTTGAAAATTAACGGCAAACACGGACAGTGTTATTTTAAGCAAGCATTCACTGAATATACTGGTCAAATACTATGAGCATAAAAATTTAAACTAACAGAGGGAGAGGTGTGAGCTCGCTGAGAGATATACCTAGCCCTTCCCGAGAAAATGCGCAGTCTAACAGTGGATGGCTGGATTGGTTTGCGAAAAACGTGGTGGCAGGCTCGGGTGGGAATTCGATCAGTTGCTGGAGCAAGAAGGGGGTAGGGTCGGAGGGAATCCAGGGGAAACTCCGCCCGACGTCGACGAGTGCAGGGGAAGCTTCGACTGGTGTCGGCGAGGACAGAAAAACTTCGGCCGGACGTCGAGGTTGGAATTCATCGCCAAAAGAGCGGAGGGAACTCGATCCCGCCAGAGGAAGACACCCGCCGGGTCGTCGGGATACGTCGGTGTTGTGGAAAGCAGCGGAAGGTCGTGGTGTGAAGAGACGGGAAGGGAAAACACGCTGGAGTTGAGGTGGATGGTCGGGACTGGTGCGCTGGAAGAGGAAAACGACGATGACTTTGTGTCTCGCCGTTTTCTTCTTTTCCAAGCTACCAAAAACAAGGGGAGGGGCTCGGTATTAAAACTTGAACTGTTTCTTTTTAAATTCCCAGAATTAAAATGATATAAAGAGGGGGTTACAATAGTGGCTCAGTATTAAAACTTAAGGAACTGTTTCTTTCCCCAAGTTAAATGATATAAAGAGGGGGGGTTACAAAAGTGGCCGGTTTTAGGAGGGGTTATAACTTTCAAAGCCATGATAAATGTTTTTTTAATAAATAAAAGTAGGAAGATCAGGGGTTGGGAAAAAAAACATAGGTTCCTCTCATTAAAATATTAACTTCAGAGTTTACTTCATATTTTAATTTATTTTGCTTGCTTAAGTTAACACTATCACAAATTTAACGGACCTATCCATTCATGATCTTATTGGTCGGTCACTCTAATAAGTCCAACAACAGTGCGCAAATAACAAGCGCGATATAACATGCATGAACATAGAATATAAAATGCGCGAAACAGTGCGCTACAAAAATACAAAAATACAAATTAAACTATGATAAAGATGTCAACATGGGTTGCATCAATCTTCCTCCTTCGAGTCGCCAGTCGTCCAAACCGCATGCGTCGAATCCTGTTGAGCTCCCTCCTCCTACGGCCACAATTAGTGAAGCTCGTCTTCCTGCGTACAGATTTCTGCAGCTCCACTCGATTTCTGATCGACGCCAGCCCTCGCCATCAGTTGCGCCTTCGTCGATTCCGCCTATTCCAACGCCCATCGCCCATCGACAATTCCATCCATTCCTTTTCTTCTTTTGCTGGATTCCACGACTTCTGCGTCGACCGACTCCTGCATCTTCGACCACTACGACTTCTGCAGTGGCTATTCTTCTTCTCCAACAATTCCAATGTGTTTATTCCCTTCTTATTCTGCAATTCCAATGCACCTTCAACTTCATGTGCCACCAGCCGGCTCTTCTTCTCCGGTCGTGTCCGATCGGACTTCTCACGGGCCGCCAGCACTCTTGCAACATTATGGAGCTTCTCGCTGCTAACGCCCCTCCACGCTGACGAGAACATCTTTGTCACTGCCTTCGTTGACTCCCGTCGCATGGATCAAATCAGAGCCTAGCTTGCGGATCTCACTTCCTCCTTCGAGAGTTGACAGCCTAAATCGACCTTCGGCCACTCCAACACCGCCACCACTTTGTCTCGTCCTGGACCACATGGGGGTGTTTACACCCGGCTGCAGACAACCACTAGGCCCATCTCTATCAGATCAAGATTACTATGTTCGACGGCACCGGCCATCTTGGGTGGCTCGCTCGCGTCGAGCAATTCTTTGACCTTCAGTCCACCCCCACCAACCAAAAGGTCCCCCTAGACACTATCTACATGGAGGGTTCAGCGCTCCATTTAGTGCGTTGGATGCGCCAGCAGGTTCCACACCTCGTCTGGCCCACATTGAAAGAGAAACTCCTCCACCACTATGACGCCTGTCAGGCGGGTAATGACTTTGAGCGCCTCAACTCCGTCCGTCAGACAAATATAGTGGCCACCTAAATTGACGAGTTCATAGCGGTCGCTACACATGTACCCGACCTAGCCCCATACCAATATCTGGGGTATTTTCTGGCGGGTTTACAACCCCGCCTCCAGGCGCACCTTCGGGTCCACAACTCATTTACTCCTTCTAGCGCCATGGAGCAGGCTCGGAACCTCGACGAGGAACTCTACACAACTCCACCATCCTCCTCGATCTGGCATCCCCACCAGTTGTCATTAATGTTGTCGCCTCTTCCTCGCTTGGCTCCCCTGCCCCACCTGATCCCTAGTTGCTAGGTCCACCTCTACAGTCGCCAGTTCCGGCAGTCCCACTCCCACAGGCACCCCAGCAACCCCAGTGTTTGTCTCACCAGCAGCACCTCGAGCTTCGCGACAAGGGCCTCTGCTTTCGCTGCGAGCATCCATACTCTCTCACCCACGTCTTCCCTCTCAAAAATTGTGTATGTTGATTGGATCTGAAGATGACGGCCCTGATTTGGGGAACTTAGATCCGCTCACGCTCCCTGACGACCCCTACGGACCTTGACCATGAGGGCAAGGTCACTTTTTTGGGCAGGGTATGTTGATACGACATTGGTCGTCGCGCATATCTTTATTAGTCTATGTATCCCTAGGAGGCAAGGTCGTAATTTATATCCTTCCATTCTATATATATATGAGTGGGAGTGCCTCTTTATCATCATCTTTTGAATCTAGCATGGTTGTATTTTGTATCCTTCCCACTCTATATATATATATATATATATATATATATATATATATATATATATATATATATATATATATATATATATATATATTATATATATATATATATATATATATATATATATATATATTTATATATATATGAGTGGGAGTTTCTTTTTATCATCATCTTTTGAGTCTTGGATATTAGGCTCTCTTGGATATAGGAGTGTCAAAGAGGACCTAGTGTCTGAATGCTTGGCAGGAATTATCTCTTAATTGTATCTTTAATTTCGTTTAATGCAATACAAGTTCTTTGTTCTTGATACGACTAAGGCGTATCAAGAAACATCATAAATTATAGTATTTTTAGCTCAACGGTACTTAAAAATTTATTAATGTAAACTACAAAAAACTAATATATATATATATAGTCCCAATAGTTTAAACTGATGCTCTAATCAAAAAACATGACCACAGTTTGTAAAAACTAATCCGTACTCATAAATAGTGAAAAATATGAATACTTTAAATTTTCTATATTTTATCATGAATAAATTATATTAAGTGGATGCTAGGCCATTCATTTGAAAGGGTTTACCTAAAATTGCATAAGCAGAAAACGGGATAAGAGATTGATCCCTTACTGCACTTTATTTTTAAAAAATCATCATACATGGACAGACCAGTCTCGTTTTGGTTTCTCTTATAACATGCTTCAAGAGTATGTTGTGTGTTGGCCAGAGTAGTCGTCGGAGACAGAGGGGATACTGTGGAGCCAGAATCAAGGCTGTCTAGGCGGGGCGTGCTCGAGAGGAGAGAGCTGTCAAAATCTCATACACAAGACAAAGAAGAAAAGAATAATTCTTTGATACGTCTCATGACCCAAGGGGTCCTTTAAATAAGATTACATATGGCCATAAAAGTAAATAAGTCTCACACTTGTCCTTACATAAAATGAACTATAAAAGATGTGACATTAATAAAAATATAAACTAGCGACGAATAACGGACGGAGTCGGGACCATGGCATTTCATCCTTCCTTGAAATCGAGCTTGCCCTCAAACTCAAGGGTGGCACGATCGGAGTGATCCTCGGGTTCCTTAACTTCATGCAAAAATAATTCTGTGTAGCGTGAGATCGGAGCACATGCGTCATTGGGATAGTGGCTCATAGTGTGCTCACAAATGTCACGGCATATGACACTGCAATCAAAGAGCTCAGAATAATAAGGCGGCTTGGTAGCCACATGATGATGACCGTCTGATGGATGTTGACGATCGGTGCGCACTTATGATCCTGTGAACCGAGACTAAGGTGATTATGTTGGGTTTCTCTATAGGGTTGGCACAACACTTGTGCACGCAGCGGAAAAAGTAAAACATCAAGAAAAACCCAAAGAGATGTGGATCGGGCCATGAACAGTTGAATCAAGAAGTTAGCAAAACTAGGCAAAAATTACCTCGGTGGCGTTGAGTCACAACTCAACGGAGGAGCTCCAAACTTTGTCTGCTTGTTGGTGGCGAGTTCTACGTGGAATAGTATCCACGTTTCTGCAGAAGTCCACACGAGCGGGAGAACGCCGAGCTTTCCGTCGCACGGAAGATCGGGAAGGAGAAGACCGCACCTCGGCTAATCCACGGACTGCTAGGTCCGCGCCAGGAAGAGCAGCACCAGCGACAGTCGCCGGAGGAGAGGTGGCAGCGGAGCGAACGCGGCGGCGGAACACTTTCCGGCGGCGGGATCGGGATCGGCGGAACGATCGAGCGGAACCTTTCCGTCGGGGTCGATTCGCACAGTAGCCAAAAGGATCTATCCCCGATAAAACCTAAGTGTTCTATTTATACTAAAGGTATAAATAAACCCAGGAAAATCGCTATCCGCAGACCACCCAGAACTAGGGTTCAGAATCGGCGAGTATGAATCGGTGAGAATCGGCGACAATCGGCGAGAATCACTGAGCAGGTTCGGTGAGAATCATTCGACGAGTATCACATTGGATCGGCGAGAATCAGAGTACAATACTCGACGATTCTCGCCGATCGTCGAGCCACGCTCGACGACACATAATGATACTCGACGATCGTCGAGCCGCGGTCGACAACAATCGTCGAAGTAGTCGATCGTCGAGAATCAACAATTGATTCTCGACGATTCTCGTCGATCGGCGAGAATCAGGGAGACGATTCTCGCCGATCGGCGGGAATCAGAAGACCATTCTCGACTAATGTCTTTGACCCTCGGACGACGAACCTAACCAGCCCTTCAAGGCAACATTTGCCCAACCCGATGATCCTATAAGGCAACACTTTGCCCACAACCCTATTCAGGTCGGTGATTGGTAATCTTTACCAACACAGTCAGTCATCCAACTTCTCCACATCTCTTATGTGCGACCCTGCAGGCTCATATTGCGTTGGCAGTGAGATTACATGTTTGACCACTTCCAGATCATCATGGTAACTCCAACAGATTAGACGTAGTGGAGTTAGTAGAGTGGTACTCGCAAATGGAACGGGGCTCGAAGCCGGCAGAGGTTGTGGCGGGAGTGGAGGAAGTTGGATGGATGTGGCTGATAGAATGAATGGCATGGGGCTCAAAGCCAATGAGATTTGCGGCAGGGAAGATGAAAGTTGTGTCAGTAAGAGGTTTGTAGGAGTCGGCGGCGGCATGGATTGCAGTGGTGTAGTTGTTGGGCCCGAGGGTGACGCGGAGATTGGAATACAAGAGATCAGAGTCACCACGGTTGATGATTTGCTGAGGGTGGCAAGGGCGACCTGGTGGGGGGCTGCAGCTGCGTCTTCCGTTGTCATGTAACTGTGCATCATGTTTTGAAGCTTGCACAGTTGAGACTGGAATTCTTTCATTTAGTTGATTATGGATTTTTGTGGTGTTGGAGGTGGCTCGCGGTTGGATGTGTTGTTGATTTCTCTTAATAATTTAAAATGTAATTAATTGATTAAAGTCTCAATCAATTAAATAGAGAGTTAAGTGCAGAACGGTCAGTTGGTGGGCTCGAGAAAAAAAATGGGTGGCAACTAGGCGGGGCTCTAGAGACGGGGAAGAGCTAGAAAAACAAGTAGGTGTAGATGATGTTGCCAGAAGACTGAAGTGTGGGATTGATAAGGAAGATGTCGAATAAGAATAAGGCCACAAAAGATCTTGTGGTCGACGTCCTTGAGAGAATTTGCAGTTGTAAACGCAATATGGCAGGTTGACGTGGAGAGGGATGCAGGGAGATGACACAGATGGCATAAATTGAAGTGTTGGGTGGTGTTGTTTGGCGACGGGTGACGTTGATGTTGGAAGAGCGCTCAAAAGAGCGTTGTTGGTGTGGGAAACGGCGTCGAGAAGGACGGACGATGGGCTGGCGATCGCCGCAAGGGCTCGTGCGGCTGTAGTGAGGAAGGAATCGAAACGGGTGTGGCCTCTAGAAGGGAATGACTAGGACGCATTGTATCTTCTGCGAGGCTTGCACAGTGCCGTCTGGAGCGTCTTCAGTTTTGTTGGACCGCAAGAAGATGAATCTCGTCGGCATGCAGGAGATGGATGACTAGATCCCGTTGGTTGTGGTGGAGGAATCTTGAACCATAACGGAAGGCCAGCTGCTAATTAGGGCGCGGACTGTGCATAGGACGTCGAAACTTCGAACCGGAGAGAGTTTGCGCGTGCGGGGAGAATCGAAAGCTCTTATACAAAGTTGGTGTGTGCTTGCTGGAGTAGTGGCCGGAGGCGGAGGGGATACTGTGGAGCCAGAACCACGGCTTTCTAGACGGACGTGCCCGAGAGGAGAGGTCTACCAAAATCTCATGCACAAGAAAGAGAATAGATTAATTCTTGGAAACCTTCTCATGACGCATGGGGTCCTTTAAATAAGATTATATAATGGCATACAAGCTAACAAGTTCTGCACTTGTCATTACATAAAAGGACTTACATAAAAGGACTTGCATAAAACAAAGTATAAAAGATGTGACATTAATAAAAATATAAACCAGCGACATATAAAGGATGGAGTTGGGACCATAACAGAGTATTTGACCTGTAAACCCAAAAGGGAGGAGCAAGGATCTTTTTTGTCACTCTGGTATGATTGGATTACTGATTTCAGGTAAAAAACCAGAAAAATTAACCAAAAAAATCAATAAACAGATCAAAACATGGCTAAAACTTTGAAAAGCAATCCCAGATAACAAAAAACTAAATCCAAAAGTTGTCAAACAAGTTCAGAATCATAATCAGTTGTATCTGATATGAAACATGCGATATAGATCAATTTAGGTGGTTTTTGAAAAGTTCAAGATGTGTAACTAACCTTAAAACTAAAAATAAAAATTATTATAAGGAAACTCCAGGAAAAAAATCCCTTACACTTGTACGAAAAGACAATACAAAATGAAGGTTTTACATAGTGCATTATGAATCCATTTCTTACACATGGTTCGTAGTGGATGACTGATATGTTCTCGAAGGAACTATAGCAAATATGAAAAAGAGATCTATGGCGAAGAAATATTAGTATGCCCTTGCAATGGTTGACAAGATCAAGACGAATCAAATATTACAAACTATTAATTTGTCCTCCAGATTTGACCTGGTAGCATGTATAATCCTCTTCTATTCACTAATTTAACTTATTTTGTGCAAACTACTGTTTAGCAAGAGGCAATAACAAGTTAACAACTGACAACTAAAGTTTCCATGACAGATTATTGCAGATCACTCAAGGCCCCTGTAGAGCGGTCTAAGGCTCTGTTTGACATCCCGGCAGAGCGTTGTTCCGGCGGGGACGAGCCGGAGGCCAGGCGTTTGGGAAGAAACGCCGTTCACCCTTTCACGACGGCCGGCGGGGACGAGCCGGAGGCGCTCCGTTTGGGAGAAAAAGGCGAGAACCCTTTCACGACGGCCGGCGGGGCCGAGCCGGAGACACAACGTTTGGGAAACCAGCGCGCCCTCCATTCTATGACGGCCGGCTGGAACAGGAGCGAGCCGGCCATTTTCCCGCTGGTCGTGCGAGCACCAGTCACCGTTGCGACCGACCGTTTGGGACACCTGTTGCGCACGTTTCTCGCTCCTCCCCAGAGTGCCATCGGGCCGGTTCTCAGCCGGAGGCGCCGCGAGCACCGGTTGACAGCTTACACCGGTGGATTTCTCTCTCCTCCAGCTCGTCCTCGCTGGAATGGCCTCCCGCCGAGTTCCCAAACACAGCCTAAGTTTCACCGTCTTAGCCCGGGAACGGTCGAGCGCGCAAAGAGTCACGGAAAAAAGGAAATGATGTAAGGCAATTTTTTAAACGTGGAAAACTTGTCAAATTGGTGAAAAACAACGTGGCCGGATCGGTGCCGACCAAACTTCCACTATTCGTTGTCGCGTTACAGGGTTTTTGAAGAAAGTGAGGGCGACAGACCACACCTCGTTACAATTATTAGAGAGAGAGAGAGAAATTTGGGCTCATAGAGTGACAAGCCACCTCTCACACTGCTAATTCCTTCCTGTTACAATGGGAGAGCAAAGTTTTTGAGCGAACTGGGGACTTCGACTGTTGCTTGGAGACTTGAGCGGCGTGTTTTGCACACCTTGTCTCTGTGGCTTGTCTCTTATTATGTTCAGAGGAATCTGAAGCGGTTGACTTGTTGTTGTATGGGGGCTTGCCGTTGATTGGAGGGCGTTATGTGCACGAAGCATGCTAGAATTCTCCTTTGAGGTGCTCCGTGTTCTGAAATAGGACTTGTGTTCCGCCGGTGTCACTTTGGTGGAAGTGTGTTCTTGGAAATTGTCGTGAAGGCAGGGCGTGTGGAACGCACGCTTGGAGCGGTGTGCGCGGAGGCGCGCTTGGAACGGAGCGTGTGGGGGCGCGCTCGGAGCGGTCTTGTGAGCAGAGAGCGCGGAAGCGCGCTTGGATCGGTCTTGAGAGCAGAGCGCTTGGTGGTGCGCAAAGGGCGTACTTGGAATGGAGTGCACGACGGTGCGCTCGGAACAAAGTCGTGCGCACGAGAGCATGCAAGAAAGCGGCGCGCGCGGGGGCACGCGAGGAAGTTGCGAGGAAGTGTCGCGCGCGGGAGCACGCGAGGAAGTGGCACGCGCTGGAGCGCGCAAGAAAGCGGCGCACCGGGGAGCGCGCAAGGAAGCGGCGCGCGGGGGAGATGGCAAGGAAGCGGCGCGCGGGGGAGCGAGCAAGGAAACGGCGCGAGCGTGAGCGCGCAAGGAAGCGGAGAAGGTGGGAGGAGAGAGAGAATGAACGTATGAAAAAATATATGAGGAGAGAGAAAGTTATAGGAAAAATAGGAGAAGAGAGAGAAAATCGTAGGAGAAATTTCGGGGGGAGAAAATGTGGAAATGAAGGAGTGTCTGGGCCTCTATTTATAGGCCCCGGGGGTAGTTACGGTGGTTACCCGGCTGTTCGCACACCGTAACCACTGTAATTACTATTTGTTAGAAAATAATGATGTAAAGGCTCATAATAGAGCCCATTATTGACCCTCTTCCTCTACTTGTAATAATCTCACATCTTAAAATTGGGATTTCACTCTCTCCTCTCCCTATATAAATGTATTCATACTTGTTTTTGTACATTGAACAAGGATATACAAGGTTTCCACATGGTATCAGAGCTACCGGTCCACCTTGGACGGTTTCTGCTTTTCTAACTGCTTACCCTTGGGTGGTCTCCTTTCTTTCTTCTCGCGGGCTCGACGAGCTACCTCATTGTAGGATAGCTCTTTTTTATCCGCTCAGTACTCTACGAGTTACTCCCCTCCACTTTCTTGTATCTTTCTGGTGTCTTTATAGCCTATGCTCCTGGGCCCCACCTCCCTGGCCTCCCGCAGTCTGCTCTGAGTCCGCTGCGATTTGCCTGCTTCTTCTGGATCGTGCGGTTTACCTCCTTATAACCGCTGGAGTCTCTTGCCCGTTGTGATCTCCTCCAATTGCTCGCCGCAATCTCATCTCTTGACCGCGGACTCCTGCCGCTAAGCGTCGATTACTCCTTGTCCGTTGTGATCTGCTCCGGTCGGCTACGGCCTGTTCGAACTTCTGCGATTCCTCTTGTCCATTGCGGTCTTCTCCTGCTGGATATGGTTTGCTCTGTCTGTCGCAGCTGCTTTTCCTTGACCGCATGGTCTGTCTCTTTAATCGTTGTTGTCTCTTGAACAAGGATATTAGTTGCATATTCGGATGCTAATTATGATGGCTTCATTGATGATCGGCGATCCACCAGCGGATTCTGTACATATTTCGAAGGTCACCTTGTTACCTGGCGCAGTAAGAAACAGTCTGTGGTGGCTCGATCTTCAGCCCAAGCTGAGTACCGTTCAATGACATCTGTTGTATCTGAGCTCACATGGCTTGAAGGTCTTCTACAAGATATGGGAGTAAAACTTTCATCTTCAGCTACCTTACTCTGTGGCAGTCAAGCTGTTATACACATAGCAAAGAATCTTGTCTTCCATGAAATGACAAAACACATTGAAGTTGACTGTCATTTCATCCGGAAAAAAGTTCAAATGAAGAAGCTGGAATTGAAACATGTTTCAGCTACAAATCAAGTTGTTAATATCTTCACTAAGGCGTTACAGAGTACCCTGTTTTATTAGTTCTTGTCCAAGTTGGGTGACTACGACTTGTACGCTCCAGCTTTTGAGGGAGTATTAGAAAATAATGATGTAAAGACCCATAATAGAGCCCATTATAGTCCCTCTTCCTCTATTTGTAATAATCTTACATCTTGAAATTGGGATTTCTCTCTCTTCTCTCCCTATATAAATGTATTCATACTTGTTTTTGTACAATGAACAAGGATATACAAGGTTTCCCCACTATATGAAGTCCGAAACTTTATAAATTATAACACATATTTTATATTATTTTTTGCGCGCACACCGACCGTTATTTTGGCTATGTGCACCTGCCCACTACTAGTAGTTACGGGGTAGTTACGCGGGTGGTTACGCGGAAATTGAAGGGTGGAAATTGTGAGGGAATGATTGGACGGTGGAGAATTGACGGCGACGAAGAGGCCAGCCGGGGCGAAAACAACCGGCGAAGGCCGAGCGGTGGCCCTCCGCACGCCGGCGGAGGGTCGGGTGGCCAGAAGGAGACCAGCCCTCTGCACGCCAGCAGAGGGTGGGGCGGCTAGAAGGAGGTCGGCCCTCCGCACGCCGGCGAAGGGTCGGGCGACTAGAAGGAGACCTGCCCTCCGCACGTCGGCGGAGGGCCCGGCGGCTCGAAGGAGGTCGGCCCTCCGCACGCCGGCGAAGGGCCGAGCTGCTAGAAGTAGACTGTCCCTCTGCACGCCGACGGAGGGCTGGGAGGCTAGAAGAAGGTCGGCCCTCCGCACGCCGGCGGAGGGTCGGGCGGCCAGGAGGCCCCCCGATCCGGGCGGCCAGAAAGTCGACCCTCCGCATGTTGGCGGAGGGTCGGGCAGCCAGAAGGCCGCACAATCTGGGCAGCCAGGAGGCCGCCTAGATTTGAGCGGCCAGGAGGACGGCCCTCCGGTTGCCAGAGGTGAGGAGCCCTAAGGGCCGCCATGCAAAGGCATAGCCGAGGCCGCGCGCAGGTTTGCACACGGACAGACTGGGCCGCACGCGCCCAAGGCACGCGCAGGTTTGCGCGCGGTCTTGTGCGCGGGCCAAGGCAAGGCTGCGCACGGCCACGCTCGCGGGCGCACGGGCGGTCAAGTGGGTTTGCGCAAGCGCCGCAGCTGGGGATGTGTGTCGGTTCGTCTGCGTCCTTGGTGGTTGCGTTGGTTAGGCCGAAGTTGCGCTTAAAACCTAGCGGTTTGATTGATCTGTTCAAGGGAACCCCATCAAAGATCATTGATAGTGCATTAATTTTCAACATTATGTATTTGTGTAAGGCCATAGGGTTACACTTTATAGTGATGACAATCTTCAGGCAATTCATAAATATCACCATCGTCATTAACACTAAAAGATTATGAGCAGTGAATTAATGAATGATCATTTTCTGTTCGTCCTATCGAGTGCTAGGAGAGGTATTAAACCTATTCTTCACAAGTTTTTAAAATTCTAGAAATTTTACCAAGCAATAAATTTCATCTACTAGCTAAAGACAATTTTTTATCTTTCATCAAGCATGTTAAAATACCACCAGGTCCCCCACCATAATAACCATCATTAATATCACCATCAACCTAATCCCACGCATTTGAGGTTAAATTTAGGACTATCTTTCATTTCTTCTTATTGAGTGTTGCCTCAGGTACTAAACAAATGATATTGATAACTATCTTTCTCTCCATATTTTCTTATTCATAACCATCTTTCTTAAGTTTTATTAGTCCTATATGATATCAACTTCCTTGTCTTCGTTTAGGTTTATTCAAGTTTGATTAGCTATCTATGATACTGACTTCTCCATCCTCGTTTAAAGTTTATTTAAGGGTCCGTTTGAGACGGTGGTGGCGGTCATGAACGCAATGTTTATAAACCGTCGTTCATGAATGTCAAACCTCAACTAAGGAACTACATCCACTTTTACGTTCAAAATAGTTTTTTTACAAGGTGGCAGTCATGACCGTTGTCATGTCAAACACATTTTATGATTGTGGCATTTTTGTTCAAACTCACCAAAGCAAAAAAATACACGCCAAACAAACCCTAAGTTTGATTAGTCGGTTATGCCATTGTCAGTTTCTAATCAAGATAAAAAAAATATTGAGAGGTGATGTTATTCAATTGTAAAACTCACATCAAAACAAATTGTTGCAGAAATAAGATGCCCACTGAAGTGATCGGATTCCCCAACCATCGAGTTCATTTACCCTTCCTTTAAATCTTCAATTGTAAACTTTTAATAAATATTATAATCCATGCACAATCCAATATTCAGGATAACGTCTAATTGCTATTCCAACAATAAACAATACAAAATCATAGCCAAATTAAAAAATATATTTAAAGGCAGTACCTTTCTCAGCATGACAACGATAAATGTCTTATCAGTAACATTATTCTCTGCCAATGTGGTTTCATCTTTGAGAACTTTCCCTTGATGTATAAGCATCTGTTGATCAGCCGGGTAAACGTTTTGTCCTTGAGAAGTTTCAATGTTCTTTTTCACGTCGGCAACCTGTATAACAAAAGGGTCGCTTCTGAAACAATTCTCAGCAGAAAGAAGGAAATCTTATTATAGGAGAAATTGAAAAGTAACATCTTGCCCCCATCAAGACCACACACACACCACAAATGAGAATACAGAACAATGCATAAAACTAGTTATAATAGCAATGCAAAATCTAACAAAAATAATAAAATTACATATAAAAATATAGCAAACAGTGGATTTGCTTGTAAATAAACATCACTTTTAAATGAACTGGAAATAATTATGTAATTTAGATCACATGCCTGCAGGTAAAAAAACTAAATTTTCCGGTTGATAAATTTATCGAAGCATAGAAAATACCAAAACAATTCCAAGAATTGGAATCGGGTTTCCCAATTCCAATTTCACGGTTCGTTTAGTCATATTTGGAGCTAGAATTGGAATTCATCCAAAACCATGGATATTAGATTTTTTTTAACCTATCCCTAAAACGGAACACTTTTGTTCGGTTTGGGGGGAGCTCGACAGGATAAATCCCGCTACTTTGCGGCATGTGCCCTCTTCCTCTCCGATGCGATCGTCCAAGGCTTCCACTCCAGTGTTCAACAAGTTGCTCCTCTCTGGCAACCACAGCTCCTCATCGGCAAGGGTGTCCTTCTCCCACGGTGAAGCTGTGCTCAGTTTCGGCCGAGCATCACCTTGGACGGCCTAATCGAGACAAGTGTGCTCTTTCTTCCTCCTCTCCGACAACCATAGATTTGAATAATGCACTCATCTTAGAGTAATTGAATTAATAACGTAATTTTGTTTTCTTTTCTCCATTCCAGTTTAGTTGTAAATCTTGGCTGATGCATTTCCCAAATTTGGCCGTTTGCTAAGAACTTTTTTCCCATATGAATAGTTCTGTTTGGTAGAAGTGGGTGTGGGTGGAGGATAAAAAAATGAAAATGTTTATGCATATCACTTTCCATAGATGTCTATTGTACTTAGTAGGATAATAAGAACATGAAAAATACACTGATGACATGTGGTGTTGATAACTTGAGGATGTATATTTCTACTTATTTTGAAATTTGTTCTATTTTATATACTTCATCAATAATCACTTGAAGGTTTTTTTTTCTTCTAAGTTGAAGCCAATGAATATGCATGGGAATGCTGCAAACAACTTGTAATGATGTTTGTTACATTAATTGATACAATTTTATTATCTATAAGTAAATCTGAAAAGAGACATGCAATTCGAAGATCAAGAAAAATGAGATTTTTTGCTTGCTCTAATTAAGATAAAAAGTCGATAAAGTGCCGTTTTTATTGAGTGTTTCAATGATCGTATCTCATGCCAATTCTAGATTGGAATCTTCTTATGATTTTATTGGAACCAATGAAATGAAAGGATGATTTTTAGAAGGTGTTATATCAATTTTTGTCTTTGAATTCCATCCTGCAACCAAACATAAAAGATTCGATTTTTGTGGCTGAAAACCATACTGCACAAACGAAAAAAATGAATTGGTTTTGGCCCAATTCCAAAACCTCTGCACCGTAGATTTTCGGCCAAAACCTTCGTGTCAATCAAAACACCCTAAATTGCGGTATCCTCCAGGTGGATTACTCACATTCCACTTAACTCAACCTAATTCTAATTGTTTCACTCCAAATACAAATAAAAACAAAGCAAAACAAACCAAAAGCGATTAAGCAATGGCCCCAACCAAAATCACTGCTGCTACCAGATTCCAAAATCCAGACGCTAGGCGGCAGACTCTAACAGTCTCCAAACAACAAAATTCTAAACAAGAACCCCGGTAACTCGCGGCGAGAAAAGTTCAACAATTACGTGAGGGCGATTAGATAATGTCGAGAAAAAGAGAGAGGGGCGGAAGGATTATGTCAGAAAACATGCCGTGTCATCGGACTTCACTTCGATCTCGAAGTGGGTGCCCTTTAGGGTCTTGACGAAGACCTGCATCTCTAATTCTTCAGCGAAAAATCGCCGAGCACTTCTTCTCTCTCGCCTGCTCCTCAAAGGCGGTCGACGGCTGGGCAACTAGGGCTGGCTCGCTTTCGGGGGTGCGGGCCGTGCGGCCGAGAGATAATATAAAGATAATAGTTGATGAGAATACCGGCGGTCTTTTACTTTTACGACTCCACTTTTTACTCCATTCGATCGTACATCACTGATCAAAAATCGAATTTGTTCTTGAAAAAACAGTTTACAAGTGTCACACTCCTGAAAAAGCATAGTTTATACTTTATACTGTTAAGTGATCGTGCGCTATTTGGGACTTGAGGGAGCGGTTTGGAATTTGGATCTAACGGTGACTGTGAAGCAGTAATGAAAATCATTGGAATTTGATGGGTTCTCCCAAAAGTTAAAGCAATTTTTTTGTATGTGTAGTCTTCTCTGTGATAGGAGCGCGTTTAAATACCGCTTTCAAAAACGCGGGGCTCATTTTATTTTTCGGGTTTCCCTCTTCTTCCCTAACGTAACCTAGGCAATTTCCGGCGATTTACAGGCAGATTTATTCCTCCTTATGCAGATTTCCGACATATTTCTTAGGAGGCGAACTCCCGTGAAACGTTCCTGTTAATGTAGGCGTCACCGACGGCGAACTCACAAGGCGAACTCCGGTCGACATCTTGAGAAGAACCAGGTACGATTTTTTTCCAAAGGCGATGCTCTCATCCCGGTGTAATATAGGACTGTATTTGCATACAGTGTTATAGACAACTGTATTCCAGGTATATTTTAAGACTGTATTGGCATATAGTGTGAACTATAATTGTATTCCAAGTGTAATATAGGACTGTATTTGCATATAATGTTATAGACAACTGTATTTCATGTGTAATACATGACTGTATTTACATAGTGTTATATACAACTGTATTTCAGGTATATTGTAAGAATGTATTGGCATATAGTGTGAAATACAACTGTATTTCAAGTGTAATATATGACTGTATTTGCATATAATGTTATAGACAACTATATTCCATGTGTAATGCATGACTGTATTTGTATATATTGTTATATACAACTGTATTCCAGGTATATTGTAAGACTGTATTGGCATATAGCGTGAAATACAACTGTATTTCAAGTGTAATATATGACTGTATTTGCATATAATGTTATAGACAATTGTATTGCATGTGTAATACATGACTGTATTTGCATATAGTGTTATATACAACTGTATTCCATGTGTAATATAGAACTGTATTTGCATATAGTGTAATATACAACTATATAATATATGACTGTATTTACATATAGTGTTATATATAATTGTATTTCATGTGTAGTATGTAACTGTATTGTATATATAACTGTATTTCAGGTGTAATGTACTCATTTACATACAACTATATTTGCATATAGTCTAATGTTCGACTGTATTTGCTTACTCAGATGCCTGACAACAAATATTTGAGCAGTCGGTGTGCGGTCTCAACATTTGTGGCGAATGCTCGTCCTCTCCTCGAGGTTATTTCCGAGGAATCGAAGTTTGTTCTAAGGGAAACAAATGTTTTATCTTTATTCTTCATTCCGGCATTGTCGCAAAACATCATGCTCTTATATGTCCTCGTGAAGCTATACAAAAGGGACAAGGGGTGTTACCTTTTAGGAAATCACTACCTCAAACTAACAGTTAATGAAGTGGTCATGATTCTGGGGCTACCAAACAGTGGTCGAGATTTCCCTTTTTCTAGACTCCCCTATTTGGAGTTATCCCGCAGGGACTTGATCAACGAAATGTGCCTTCTTGTGAATGAAGAATGGTCCCTCGAGCTCGAGCAAAGACGAGTAAATGCACTCATTAGGTATTTGTTGATTGTGTTTTTCTTCCCCATGAAGACTCTAAAGATTCCGACGTGTCTGGGTTTGTTGGAGGATGGTATAGGTGTCTTGAGAGAGTACAATTGGCCTAAGGCCATTCATGCATTCTTGCATTCACAACTAGATTGCCTGAGTCGGGCCAATGCAGTTCGAGATGCTGACACCTACTTAGGATACTTTGAAGCATGCTCGATAGTTGTGTTGGTAAGAAATGTGTTTACAATTTGGTTACTGATTTATTAATTATTCAAACGAACATTGTACAACCCCGTATTCGCCCCTGTATAGTTTTAAGCTTTTGAGAGATTTTGCACTCTCGGTGGCCAATTTTGGCTCTGGCTTGGAAACATACTAGTAGGAGGAGGAAAAATCCACCTCCCTCCAGTGGCCCTCTTTTGGGGGGCGGGTGCGACAAGTTGGCTGACACCCGCCCCGTCCCGATAGGTGCCTGGCGGGGCGAGACCGACCGGGGGTCGGGGTCTCGCCCCTGCCCCTTCTAGCCTGGAGGCCTGGCGGGGCGAGACCGGCCGGGGGCCGGGGTCTCGCCCCTGCCCCTTCTAGCCTGGCGGCCTGGCGGGGCGAGACCGGCCGGGGGCCGGGGTCTCGCCCCTGCCCCTTCTAGCCTGGCGGCCTGGCGGGGCGAGACCGGTCGGGGGCCGGGGTCTCGCCCCTGCCCCTTCTAGCCTGGCGGCCTGGTGGGGCGAGACCGGCCGGGGGCCGGGGTCTCGCCCCTGCCCCTTCTAGCCTGGCGGCCTGGCGGGGCGAGACCGGCCGGGGGCCGGGGTCTCGCCCCTGCCCCTTCTAGCCTGGCGGCCTGGCGGGGCGAGACCGGCCGGGGGCCGGGGTCTCGCCCCTGACCCTTCTAGCCTGGCGTCCTGGTGGGGCGAGACCGGCCTGGGGCCGGGGTCTCGCCCCTGCTCCTTCTAGCCTGGCGGCCTGGTGGGGCGAGACCGGCCGGGGGCCGGGGTCTCGCCCCTGCTCCTTCTAGCTTGGCGGCCTGGCGGGGCGAGACCGGTCAGAGGTCGCGGTCTCGCCCTTGCCCCCCTGCAGTTTTACCTTCTTGCCCTCGGGGGGAATTCCCCCTTTACCCCCCGGCATGGCTGTTTTCTATTGGCCCGAGGCCTTTTGGCCGTAGGGGTATTTTGGTCATTTTACCCCCAGCACTTGGAAAAACTATAAATAGACCCCCTTGGGTGCCTTGGAGAGGATCCTTTTCTTAGCTTCCTCCTCCCTTAGCTTCTTCTTGGTAGAGTAGAGAGAGCTCTCCAAGGCGCCCAGCCTAGCCCTTTGGTAAGGGAGGGGAAGAGCTTAGGTAGCCTTTCGGGTGTGAGGTGGGACCTCCGTGCTAGAGCCGAGGGTATGTTCATAGTCTCCTAAGTCTCCGGTCCGTGATGTTCTCTCGAGTGTAGTAGGTGTGAGGTCACCCCTTTCCAGGGACCCCGAACTCCACAGAGGTCAATTTTGGCTTCAACACTTTTGGTGCGGTGAGCGTGGAGAGTGACCAGCACAGAAGATCTCAGGAGAGTGTCATGACGGGAGGTCAGGGAGGTAGTGATGATCTCGGCGAGCTCCCCAGCCCAGGACCCTTTGTTGGGAGGCAAGAGTTCATGGCCTCCATCCAGGGCATCATGGGGATGCTGCGAAGCATTGCTCCTCAGGGTGGCCGCTCCACCCCGACCCCCCAGTAGCTAGCTCCCCCCCTCGACGAGTCGACTCCCAGGGGTCGAGGCGAGATGACCCCAGCAGGGGGAGAGGGAAGCGCACCAGGAAGAAGGCCAGGAAAGGAGAGGATGGGAGATGGGGTCGAGCGAGACCTCACTGGCCGGGAGTTGTTCTCTAGCCCGGCGAGTGCCAACCTCCCAGGCGAGCAGGTTGCGCGAGTGGAGGTGGCGAAACCACCCTTTAGGGGGTCACCCTTCAGCGAGCTGATCATCTCAGCTCTCGTTCCCGAGGGGTTCAGAGAGCCAGACATGGCTTACTATACTGGGAAGGATGACCCCGTCCAACATCTGCAGTGGTTCGAGGATGCCGTCTCCATCAGGCCGATGACGGACGCCTTCAAGTGTCGCCTCTTTGCGATCACGTTGAAGGAGAAGGCAAGAGACTGGTTCCATCAACTCCCTCCGAGGTCAATCTATGGGTTCGAGGACTTGAGCCGGAGCTTCCAGCTTCGCTTCTCCACCTCCAAGAAGCGGAAGAGGAGTCCTGAGTCCATCTTCCTGATAAGGCAAGGGGCCGAGGAGTCGCTGGCCCGTTACGTTGACAGGTTCCAAGAGGAGATCCTGGAGGTCCAGGAGATGCCAGGGTATGCTCTCCAGATGGCCTTCACCGTTGGGCTGAAGGAGGGCTTCTTCAAGATGACCTTAACCCGGAAGGCCCCCCTTTCCTTCGAGGAGCTGATGGAAAGGGCGGCGGAGGAGATTGCCATGGAGGCGGCCAACCCGGCTTTCGTCAAGAAGTTGACAAAGCTAACAGAGATGGAGTCGGAGGAGCAAGGTGGCTCGAGACCTCAGGAAGGAAGAAGGAGAGAGGAGCGGAGAGCTCAGGAGGGTCCGGAACCAGGTTGGAGGCAGCAGGGAGGACCCGTTCAGGGCCCGGGAAGAGGTTACGCCCAAGATGGGGGAAACTTCCATGGGAGCCAAGGGAGGTTCAACTTCCACAGGCAAGCCACAAGACAGCTCCTCCCCCCGCCGCAGCAAGCCTTGGCGATAGGTGGAGGGGGAAGAGGAAACAGGAGAGAACACCCAGCCTGCCGAAGGAGGGGAGGAGCGCTACCGTACTGTGACTTCCACCAGGTGGAGGGGCACGCCACGGCTACCTGCCCCGAGTTTCTGGAAGTGAGGGTGGCGAGAGGCCCTGCCCAGCCGCAGCCGCCAGTGCGGGTTGAAGAGGTTCTGCCCCAAGGAGGGGGAGATGATGTGTGTGAGGACCGGGTCGATGTCGGACCCCGAGGCAGTATAGCGGTGATCCATGGTGGAGTGGGGGTTGAGGCCACTCGGAAGGCAAGCCTCCATGTCATGTATCGAAGGAGCGTCGCCTCAACCTCCCAGACACCGCCCCAAGAGGAGAAGATCACCTTCTCGGTAAAGGACCTGCCAGATCATGAGGATCCGTTTTGCGATGCGCTGGTCATCCAGATGGCCATCGAGGGCTACACCGTCTCCCGGATCTTGGTTGACAACGGGAGCTCCGTCAACGTCGTTTTCAGGAAGGCGTTTGTCGAGATTAAGGTAGAATCACGGAGGGTGTTGGCCTCGGACGGACCCCTGTTCGGATTTTCCGGGGAAAGGAAGGAGGTGGAAGGTGGAGTGGAACTCCAAGTTAAATTGGGGGGAGTCTCAATGAACTGTCGGTTCGTCATTGTTGACGCTCCAAGCAGCTACAACGCCATCTTCGGAAGGCCCCTCATCAACGCCTTTCGTTGTGTGCCGTCTTCCTTCCACCAATGCCTCAAGTTCAACTCAGGAGGGATCCAGGTCAGAGTCAAGGGAGACTCCAGGATGGCAAGGCAGTGTTATGTCACGGCCGTCAACACCATCTCTTGGTTGGCCAAGGCAGAGGAGATGGAGAAGATCATGGAGAGCTTAGGCAGGATGGAAGTGTCCGGCGAGCAGGAAGCGGATGGCTACCACCAGGCCCAGACCCCCTGAGGAAGCCTCGACGCGGCTGAGTCATGTATGTTTTTTATGTTGTTTTGAGTCCAGCCCCCGACCGGCTGAGTCGGGGGGGTCATGTAACCCATATTTTTCCCCGTTTGAGGATGTTGGATTTGGTAAAGTTCAAGTGACAAGCCTGGTTCCCCACCCCCGAGAGGATCTCCTCCGCCAGGCTCCCACTAGCTGGTTGGGTCGAATGTGCCTCGGGGGATCAAGTCCCCACCCCCGAGAGGATCTCCTCAGTCAGGCTCCCACTAGCTGGTTGGGTCGAATGTGCCTCGGGGAGATCAAGTCCCCCCCCCCGAGAGGATCTCCTTAGCCAGGCTCCCACTAGCTGGTTGGGTCGAATGTGCCTCGGGGAGATCAAGTCCCCACCCCCGAGAGGATCTCCTCAGCCAGGCTCCCACTAGCTGGTTGGGTCGAATGTTACTCGGGGAGATCAAGTCCCCACCCCCGAGAGGATCTCCTCAGACAGGCTCCCACTAGCTGGTTGGGTCGAATGTGCCTCGGGGAGATCAAGTCCCCACCCCCGAGAGGATCTCCTCAGCCGGTCTCCCACTAGCTGGTTGGGTCGAATGTGCCTCGGGGAGATCAAGTCCCGCCCCCGAGAGGATCTCCTCAGCCAGGCTCCCACTAGCTGGTTGGGTCGAATGTGCCTCGGGGAGATGAAGTCCCCACCCCCGAGAGGATCTCCTCAGCCAGGCTCCCACTAGTTGGTTGGGTCGAATGTGCCTCGGGGAGATCAAGTCCCCACCCCCGAGAGGATCTCCTCAGCCAGGCTCCCACTAGCTGGTTGGGTTGAATGTGCCTCGGGGAGATCAAGTCCCCACCCCCGAGAGGATCCCCTCAGCCAGGCTCCCACTAGCTGGTTGGGTCGAATGTGCCTCGGGGAGATCAAGTCCCCACCCCGAGAGGATCTCCTCAGCCAGGCTCCCACTAGCTGGTTGGGTCGAATGTGCCTCGGGGAGATCAAGTCCCCACCCCCGAGAGGATCTCCTCAGCCAGGCTCCCACTAGCTGGTTGGGTCGAATGTGCCTCGGGGAGATCAAGTCCCCACCCCCGAGAGGATCTCCTCAGCCGGGCTCCCACTAGCTGGTTGGGTCGAATGTGCCTCGGTGAGATCAAGTCCCCACCCCCGAGAGGATCTCCTCAGCCGGGATCCCACTAGCTGGTTGGGTCGAATGTGCCTCGGGGAGATCAAGTCCCCACCCCCGAGAGGATCTCCTCAGTCGGGCTCCCACTAGCTGGTTGGGTTGAATGTGCCTCGGGGGGAGTAAAAGCCCCTTTGCTCCGATGAGGATCCCGCTGTCAGGCTCTCACTAGCTGGCAGGGTCGGTGGTACCTCTCGTGGAGGCTAAGTATTTTTTACCTGGAAGGGGTCTAGCGACCCAGGCTCCCATAGCTGGCATGGCAGGTTGACTCCCCGGAGAGGCGCGCAAGGAAATCGCACTCAGCGAATACGTTGGGTTGGACATTTCTTTCCGAGTTTGTGCCAACCTCGAAAAGAGCGGGGATTGTGTACAACCTCGTATTCGCCCCTGTATAGTTTTAAGCTTTTGGGAGATTTTGCACTCTCGGTGGCCAATTTTGGCTCTGGCTTGGAAACATACTAGTAGGGGGAGGAAAAATCCACCTCCCTCCAGTGGCCCTCTTTTGGGGGGCGGGTGCGACAAGTTGGCTGACACCCGCCCCGTCCCGATAGGTCCCTGGCGGCCTGGCGAGGCGAGACCGGCCGGGGGCCGGGGTCTCGCCCCTGCCCCTTCTAGCCTGGCGGCCTGGCGGGGCGAGACCGGCCGGGGGCCTGGGTCACGCCCCTGCCCCTTCTAGCCTGGCGGCCTGGCGGGACGAGACCGGCCGGGGGCCGGGGTCTCGCCCCTGCCCCTTCTAGCCTGGCGGCCTGGCGGGGCGAGACCGGCCGGGGGCCGGGGTCTCGCCCCTGCCCCTTCTAGCCTGGCGGCATGGCGGGGCGAGACCGGCCGGGGGTCGGGGTCTCGCCCCTGCCCCTTCTAGCCTGGCGGCCTGGCGGGGCGAGACCGGCCGGGGGCCGGGGTCTCGCCCCTGCCCCTTCTAGCCTGGTGGCCTGGCGGGGCGAGACCGGCCGGGGGCCGGGGTCTCGCCCCTGCCCCTTCTAGCCTGGCGGCCTGGTGGGGCGAGACCGGCCGGGGGCCGGGGTCTCGCCCCTACTCCTTCTAGCCTGGCGGCCTGGTGGGGCGAGACTGGCCGGGGGCCGGGGTCTCGCCCCTGCTCCTTCTAGCTTGGCGGCCTGGCGGGGCGAGACCGGTCAGAGGCCGCGGTCTCGCCCTTGCCCCCCTGCAGTTTTACCTTCTTGCCCTCGGGGGGAATTCCCCCTTTACCCCCCAGCGTGACTGTTTTCTATTGGCCCGAGGCCTTTTGACCGTAGGGGTATTTTGGTCATTTTACCCCCAGGACTTGGAAAAACTATAAATAGACCCCCTTGGGTGCCTTGGAGAGGATTCTTTTCTTAGCTTCCTCCTCCCTTAGCTTCTTCTTGGTAGAGTAGAGAGAGCTCTCCAAGGCGCCCAGCCTAGCCCTTTGGTAAGGGAGGGGAAGAGCTCAGGTAGCCTTCCGGGTGTGAGGTGGACCTCCGTGCTAGAGCCGAGGGTCTGTTCATAGTCTCCTAAGTCTCCGGTCCGTGATGTTCTCTCGAGTGTAGTAGGTGTGAGGTCACCCCTTTCCAGTGACCCCGAACTCCACAGAGGTCAATTTTGGCTTCAACAAACATGTATTTTTGTAGGTGTGTTTTTTTTGAGCACACCAATGTTCAAAGAGTAGTACATTTTCTGGCTCGGCCTCGAATTTGTCAGTGGTTGGACAAAATGAGATATACTGCAAACTTTTGTTTGGATTTGCCAAGTGAGCTCAAGAAACCCAAGCAGGTATTATTATTTAACTTCTTAATTAATACCAAGTTTTGTCGCTATGTAACTCTAATATATTTTGTTATATCTTATATGTTAGATACATGTTTGGAAGTGTGGAGAATGATGAGAAGAGGTTGCTAGGACCGGAGGAGGCGGATTCTGATTTTGAAGATATGAAGCCAACTAAGAGAAAGGGAAGGGGGTGAAGAAGGTGAAGTTTGAGGTGGAGTTTGATTTCGAGGATATCGAGAATGAGAAGGAGAAAAAGAAGTTCGAGGAGGCGAGAAAAAAGATTGTTGCTAAGTGCGAAGGTAGATTGCTTAGGAGGATGGAGAAGGAGAAGAAGAAGGTGAAAAGTGGAAATACAGGGGAAGATTGGAACTCAATGGAATCTCGGCTTCGAGTTTATATACGGGAAGAAGTTGCTAAAGTGGAAGTCTCCGTGAAAAAATTCTGTGAAACTTTATTTAAAAAGTTGCAAGATGGGATGTCCCAATTTCATCGTCATGCATCATCACCGACATCGCCCACATCATCCAAACCCCAGAAAAATGTCTCACCCACATCATCCACATCACCCACATCATCCACACCCCAGATCATTACACTTCAAAGCCCAGCCAAAGAATCATCTTCTGTTCGAGTCAAAAAAATTGCATATAGGCGGAAGAAGGGTCTTAAAATGGTTTCTACCTGCCCCGGTAAACCACATATAAACCCTCAAATTCGAGGTAGCATTGATTTCGTCCTTAGTGAGTTCAAGGATAGGTAATTATTGCTTATCATATACGTATTTTCGTACATATAGTTGCTTAACAATCTCATACTGATTTTAACTATTACTACAGGTCCGATGTTATTTTCTCGAGTGGTAACCTTGCGATGACTCGAGGGGATGTAGATGATTTATTGGGGACGGCTTGGATAACGGGCGCCCACATTGATGCATACGCTGTCTTCCTTGGTTCGAAGCAGAGTAGGTCATCTGATGGAATGAAGTCATTTTTATATGTTTCGCCAAAACATGCAGTATGTGCTTCATTTTGTCCCTCTTTTGTAATACACTTATTTTATGTTTAAGTCTGAAATTATTAATGTTTGCCACCTCATTGTGTAGTATTATAAGAGTAACAAGGTGGCAAATAGCAAGATCCTGTTGAGTCATATAACATTGGCAAGTGTCACGGCTTCTGATGTCGTGCTTATGTCATGTCATGTGTCAAGCCATTGGACACTGCTAGTGTGTCGCCAAAAGGAACAATGTTGGGATTTCTACGACTCCTTTAAAAGTGGTCATCATCGTTCCAACCTTCCTGACTTGGGTACAATTTCACACTAATACACACTCATATGACAGTTGAAGGCCAAAAAATTAATGTGTTTTCTGACAATTACTGGGTCATGCAGGTTAAGAATTTATACGAGAAGGTTAGTGAAGCGTTGCCAGCAGATATTATCATGTGGTTTATTAACGAGGTTCCCAATTTGTCGCAACAAGATAACGGGGACGACTGCGGCGTGTTCGTGATGAAATTCATGGAGGAGGTGTTGTCGGCCGAGACTATTTCATGGTAAGAAAAAAAAGAATTGGTGTAAAGATATGCCGCAATTTCGTGCAGAAATTGCAGCGGATAATCTTCGAGCTTTTTCAAACATAATTAATACTAACATCAGTGCTTGATTCTCCATTCATTCATATTTTTATTTATCTTTGCTGATTGTGTTTAAAGTGCTGATTGTGTTTTCCCTTACTCATTTCTGTAATGTAAATCCCTCATGTATTAATTATGTGGAGGCAATTGGAGGCGGCTGCAATTATCAGGCATTACAGCTGCAAAGCAGCTGGTTTATCATAACTAATTGTTATAAATGAATGAATGTATGTTGCAAATATTCAAGCAGTTGAGTACCATAACCGTTGCTGTGTTGTGGCAACTTGAGGCGGCTGTAGTTATCAGGCATTACTGTTGCAGAGCAGCTGGTTTATCATAACTAATTGCTATGTTTTCTTGTAAATACTTCCAATGATATGAATCTGGAGAATATGGTGTGCATATTTCAATGCAATATGTGTTTTTTTTTTAATTTTAATCGGAAACAATAAATACATAAATAAGGTGGTTCACTTTAAGGTTTGAAAACATCTCGTATACTACAAAAATTAAAAGACAAATCTAAGTCAAAGTTCTCTTGAGAATCAATATCTGCAAGAGTGGCCTGTGGGGTTGACTGGTGCACAGGTTCTGGAGAATCGAAGAAGTTGTAGATCTTTGATTTGGAAGTATTATCAATCACAGGGATTGCTTTGCTCTTCATGTCATCTTGTTGATTTCCTACATTTGAAAGAGAAGTATCATTATACATGTAGTAATGAAGTTGATTTCAAAAATATTAAGATAAAAAGTAGTACTTGATGCTTTAGTATTTTTCTCTCAATGTCCTTTTATTCGTGCGTTCGAAACCCCTTTCGATCGCTTTTTCGGCGGGTCCCTTAATAATGTTGTCTCTTTCCCATTATGATTGACACCCCCACCCCCAACGACCATAGACTGAACCTTTTGTGCCAAATCATTCATGGATGTCATAATAAGTTCCTTTGCCGGTTGGCAGCTCTCAATTTGTAAGGCTAAATCATATGTAAATCTCATTAAATGGTTCCTGAAAATCACATTTGAATCGGATTGGGCCATTGAAGGTGAGTATGGAAGGTAGATGTCTTTCTTAGCATGCAAACTGAATCGCTTGAGAAAATATTGGTCGGAAATATGCTTTATATTTCTATGAATGAATATTCGCAAAACATGCTTGCATAGAATACCTTTTGTTTCAAAGCCTCGACACGAACATGTAGCTTCGCCGGTAATAACATTGAAGTTTACGAACCATCTTTTACCATCAACATTTTCGTCACACTGCAAGGTCACATATGAAATACTATTATCCATGTGTTGAGACCACCCGTCACCACACATCTTCCCAAAACCCCGATGTAGTAGGAAGGGGGGACGGGGGTACATAAACACCAAGGACCACCCGCTGCAGGCGATGTGGGACTAATCCATCCACGGGATGGCGGGGATATTCCGCCACACGGGGGGCCCACCGGGGTCAACACCTAGACCTGGAACGCGATGGGGAAGCCCAATATGCGGTCCCACACACACCCAATCCCGCTGGACCTTGGTTCTCAACACACCCCCACAGCGGGATGACTCTAATACCATGTTAGGTTTGACCTAACTCAACCTGAAAAACCAGCTCAACCTGGCTATGATACCATGTTGAGACCACCCGTCACCACACATCTTCCCAAAACCCCGAGGTAGTAGGAAGGGGGGACGGGGGTACATAAACACCAAGGACCACCCGTTGCAGGCGATGAGGGACTAATCCATCCACGGGATGGCGGGGATATTCCTCCATATGGGGGGCCCACCGGGGTCAACACCCAGACCTGGAACGCGATGGGGAATCCCAATATGTGGTCCCACACACACCCAATCCCGCTGGACCTTGGTTCTCAACACGCCCCCGCAGCGGGATGGCTCTGATACTATGTTGAGACCACCCGTCACCACACATCTTCCTCAAACCCCGAGGTAGTAGGAAGGGGGGACGGGAGTACATAAACACCAAGGACCACCCGCTGCAGGCGATGTGGGACTAATTCATCCACGGGATGGCAGGGATATTCTGCCACACGGGGGGGGGGGGGGGCCACCGGGGTCAACACCCAGACCTGGAATGCGATGGGGAAGCCCAATATGCGGTCTCACACACACCCAATCCCGCTGGACCTTGGTTCTCAACACCATGTATCTCATCTCATCGACTATACTAACTCCAACAGCCCCCTCCACGAATGATTTCTCAAAGATAGAAATCATTTTCCTGGTGTAAACCTTCAAAGCCTGCTTCAGTAGTATGGAACTTTTATATTTTAAGTTGACAGTACCCTACGTGCACTTAAAATCTTCGTCAAACTCAGCTCTCTGCCATATTGAAACTAGTTTCTCCAACCCAATGAAACACTCTACAATAGAGCTGGTTGCCTTGGAACAACCATGCAATCCATGATTTGCTGATTCGCTCCATTGTGTCGACAGAATGCCAAGATCCAACACATCTTTGTTATACGCAGTTGACCACTTCCTCCTAACTGCGTATAGGTCTCGCAACCATTTGTTGTCATGTAAACTTCCTTTCGACATCATCTCATTCCAATAGTGATCAAACTCATACTCACAGTCACACTTGCTCATGCATTGGTGGAATAAACCTCGAATACCTTTATCATGGTTGAAGCAATAGACTTTAGAAGGAGCTTTCTTTGAGATGTGCCATTGGCATAATCGATGTCGGCTGGTGGTGAGAACATGCTCAATTGCAACCGTCATAGCTTGATCTTGGTCAGTAAAAATTGTTGTAGGTTGTTTACCACCGACGAACTTAAGAAATGTTTCAAAAACCCAGCAAAAAGAATCAATGGTTTCTTCTGCAATGAGAGTGCAACCAATATAAACACTCTGCCAATGATTGTTCACACCAATAAATACAGCGCACGCCAAATTATATTTATTTAATCTGTAGGTGGTATCAAAAATAATAACATCAGCGAAACAATCATAATCAATCTTACCACGTCCATCAATCCAAAAAAACTCGGTCAACCTATTTTTGTTCATTTGTCTGGACTTTATATGAGAACATATTATCATCAAGTTGTCTTGCTTGCAGTATCTTCAATAAACTAGTCGAATCACCACTTTCAATCAAAGTTTTTTTACCGCGTTGCACGTAATTATAGGCATCAGTCTTGGTGAAACTTACGTTTTGTACACCTCTAACTTCTTCGGAGAGAAAATTGTACGCATGCACTGTTTTTATATCAGCCTCTGACATATTTTTTAATAGATTGCCCTGCATATCTGATACCTTTCGATGTGACCTCAACAAATATTATTTTTTCTCAGATGCAAGGGAATGATTGTGCTTCTCCACAAACTTTACAATCGTCCAGTTCTTACCATCTGTATCCGTTTTAAAATGACAACATGCAAGACAACCAGTCCAAGTATCTAATTTGCGATATTTAATCGGTGACAGTTTTGTGTGTTTATTTCCTGCCTTTGAGCAACTGTATTCACGGACTTTGATAATTCTGGTGTGTATTTAATAAATAATATGTTGCCTACGAACACTGAAACCGGTTTTGTGAGCGTACTGATAATACAAAGCATATGCATCTTCCTCCGAATGGACAACAGGGAAACATAGATGTTCTTTTTTGATCTGCATGTTAAAAAATACACTAACCACTTTCTCAAATCGATAATGAAAGAAAGACTCCCTTTCTCAAGTCAAAAAAGAAAGGCAAAGAAATATTTACACTAATTTCTTCCTCCATTTGACCACTATTATTCCCTTTCTCCATGGACAATAGAAGAAGTCAAGCTTTCAGTCTTTTATTATACATGAAATACAGTTGTACATTATACTATAACCAAATACAGTTGTATATTATATCTGAAATACAGTTGTACATTACACTACATGCAAATACAGTTATATATTATACCTGAAATACAGTTATACATTACACTATATGAAACTGCAGTTTTATATTATATCTGAAATACAGTTGTACATTATACTATATGCAAATACAGTTGTATATTATATCTGAAATACAGTTATATATTATACTATATACAAATACAGACGTATATTATACCTGACATATAGTTCTATATACAGTTGCAATGACAATCACTTGAAATACAGTTGGAATGACAATCACTTGAAATAGAATTGCACAAACAATCATTTGAAGTACAGTTGCACAAACAATCACTTGAAATACAGTTTTGAAAAATAGTTCAACATATGCAAAGAGATGCCAAAAGATCGCTCTGTCCTATTGCTGGAAAAATAGTCATATCTGGTTCTTCTCAAGCACTCCTTCAACGAGAAATGTGCCTGGAAAGCTACCAGAGATTGCGATCGCAGAGATGAATAATTGTTTAAAGACGACACCTACAGTAACATGTAAGACTCGTCGGAGTTCGCCTCACAAAATCTGAGGGAAATCTGCGGGAGTCCGCCTCGACTAGCCCGACGATTTTCCACTTCGATCGTCTAGGTTACGTTAGGGAAGAAGAGGGAAACCCGAAAAATGAAGTGGGCCCCGCGTTTTTGAAAGCGGTATTTAAACGCACTCCTTGCAGAAGGAACGCTACACAAACCAAAAACATTTCCCTGGAATTGGGCCAACAAGATCACGATTGTGGACGGCTCGTCCAAATGAGTTCAAGGGACACAATTTCGCTCAATTTTGAGCCTCTTTAGCCCCTCAAACCGCCCAGGTTTGAATCATGGAAAAATCGACAAATCTGGCACTCTGGCCTTAATCAAACCAGTGGGACTTTGACCGAATTGCTTTAACAATGTGACCCGACCAAGCAAGCATCTGCACGAGCAGTGTAACGGTCTCCACAACACACAACTCAAAAGGACGGTCGTCGGCACCCCCAGCATCCAGCTCGAAAGGATTCAGCCTCAGCAGGTCTGCAGACCTTCTTGATATTGCGTGGTTTGAAGGGAGGGCCCGCAAACCCCAACCCCGCTCGGTCGCAGCTCAACAAACATACACCATTTCACTCAAATGTGAAAATCATTGGACCAGGCCATGCACCTCAGCCCCTCTCCGCGCTTGATTATCAAATGTCCTTTAGAGTTGTGTGTGGTGAAGGCCGTTACAAAAAAGTGCACTTTATAATTAAGCGTGCTCGGATGGGAATAGTTCTGGGATGGATAACCTCCTGAGAAGTCCATATAGGGGGGCTTAACTGGATCACTTCTCATCAAAAGGAGGTTGCGGTCTCCAATAACCCGTCAGTGGATGTGGAGATGGGTTGTGGTGCATGGTCTGTAGACTTGTTGGGGCTTAACCCTTTTTAGCTTGGTGCTAGGGGTGGCAGCGCTCGGTGGCCGTCCTTTCAAGCTGTGTGCTAGGGAGATCATTACAAGCAGCGCCCGCTCGAAGGGTGCAAAGTCGCCTCGAAAGGGAGGACCAAATTGAATGCACGCACGCGGGAAGCACTCGCGCAGTCAACACTTGCACACACGTGTGAACGCTCATGCACAGACACACGTAGAGAGCGTGAGGGTCCCGCACTCACGTACACCCCATACGGGCATTTGCACTCACACTGGGGGGGCGGCGCCACCACCATCGCCAGGCAATCTGTCCGGGACCCCCGGACCGCCCGAGAGCATAATCGTCATTTCGGGAAAATTGGTGATTTAGGTGACCAGAACAGAGCAACGTCATTCGTTAACTCAAGATCCAGTCAGGCACAATGTAATGCCCCAAATTTCATGTGGTGAGATATGCTTCTCTGGCGATTATCGCTAGGCGGTAGCTAATTACCGTGTGGCGGTAGCTCCAGGGTTTGTGTCGAGAGCGTTGAGTTCTCTAGAAAGCGTTGAGTTCTCGAGAAAGTGTTGAGTTCTCGAGAAAGATGTTATCGCGCGGCGATAGCCGTGAATTATTTTGGCAGGGTTCTTGGGAAGCTATCGTCCGATAATAATTTTATCGTTGGCGATAGTGGGGACAATTTAATTGATGGAGGTCTTAGGAATCTACCACGCATCGGTAGCAGTTAGCGCGCAGCAATAGAGGTTGGTGTCGTGTCGTAACCGACGTCGGCTACCGTGCGGCGTTAGCATCCTATCGTGCGGCGATAGTGAATCCATAACGGCGTGGTCGCATGTCGAGCTGTGATTGGAAGGTGTGGGCGATTGCACTTCGAACGAGGCATTGAATTAAGGTACCGCGCGGCGGTAGCTAGTTATCGCTCGACAGTAGCTTTATTTAAAAGACTGGTTCAGCCGCTTTCACTTTACTCTTTGGAGTTGAGGATTTGGACAAGATTTCTTGGAGGAGTAGCAGCAGTGCCGGTAGAGTGATCTCACCGTCGTTGGAGTTTCGAAGCTCTGATTCGCAAGACGAGTTCGGATCAGTGGAGGCAAGATCGTTGTGGTCGTGTTCATCCGTTTAGATCTTTGGCATGACACCAAAGAGAGTGTAAAGGGTAACGATTCTCAACTTGGACATGTGAAGTCCTCTTCCTTTTGCATAGGAAACCCTCACCCGCAAGTGTGGGTAAGCGTGAGGTCTTCCTTCGGGTTGATACAATGTATCCCTGTAATTTTGCATTCAGAAGTTCGGAAGAGAAGTACGAACGTAGGCATGGTGTGTGCGGGTTGGTCTGCATTGGTGATGATTTTCATTTTGCTTGTTAACGGCCAGAGAAGACTCCGTGATGTTTGTTTTTTTGGGTTTTCTATGCGGTAAATGCAATAGGGAACCTTGGGGACTAACTCCAAGGGGCACCCGGAAAAATGGGCAGAAACGCATTTCTGCCAGGTACCGTGCGACAGTAGTGCTATCGCCGGCGGTAGATCCTTGAGAGCTTTGATCGAGGCTCATTTCGTGGACACCTGGGGCCAATATTTGTGGTCTGTGTTGTGGAGACCTAGGGCCTGTGATTTGGTTTTCTGTGCTTTGAGAGTCCAACTTGGTGGTCTGAGAGCCATTCGTATTCATAACGGGGTTATGTAATGATTGGAGAAATGGGAAGGGGGAGGCCAACCCGCGTCGTGGTTGTTTGCCCCGGCGATGTGAGCAACAGGAAAGGGTCGAACCTACCCGGTAGCTATGCCGAGCATCCGTGGGTAGTGTTACTTGTCGTTGTCATAGTTATGGGTCTTAGGCCCAAGGTTGCCAGGATCGAGATCCTAGGTGGGATCGTTTAAGGGGTTGGATCGGATCAGATCGTAGGATCGGATCGTGGATCGTAAGATCCCACTACATTCTTAAAACAAGACTTAAATGATGAAATTGAATTTGATAGCAATCATATCATACAATTACACAAATAATCTATATACCAAAAATCATATAATTAATCATTTCCATTTGTTTACTATAAGAGTAATAAGACTATTATTACGAGAAATCTAGAATAGATCCTAAGTCTAAGACAAAATAAGAGCATGCATAAAGAAACAATTATGATTGTAAATGTACCTGAGTAGTGTAACTTCGGACTCTACGTTAGCAACTCTAAAGCCAAGATGAGTAATCATTTTTGTCTTAGCTGTCCGCATGTCCCATCTTCGTCAAACTATCATCAGTAACCAAATTACGAAGATGAACCTATAGATGAGAAAACATAAATCACAGAGACAATCAACCCAAATAACTCTTTTGTAAGTTATAACAATGACAAATTAAGTAATTAACAATGTCATCAGTCTATCAGATCGTTAAATTTGAAGTGTAAAATCTAAAAAAAATAACAAATCATTAACAAACACTTCAAATATAAGTCCTCCAGCATATCAAATACGAAATAAAAAAATAATGTCTAAAACAAAATAACAAATCGAAGAGTAGGTTCGTGGTTCATCTAATGGTTAATGAAAACCATCAAAAATTAGAACAAATCCTTAATCGGTATGTCGACCATGTCCTCATCATCAAGTGTCACATCTTCCTCATCATCACCACTGACATTCTCGTCATCATCTCATTCACCCTCACTAATATATTCGATAACATAGTGATCACTGTCCCTTATGGTGAGATCTTCGACTCCACCTACAAAAAAAAGAATTTAATCAAGAAAAGAGAGCATGATGCAAGATCTATTAAGAGAAGAGAGCCTATCAGATCTATTTTAAATTTAATATGAAACTTACCTTCTTCATTCATTTCCGTAGTGGTTTGTTCAACATTCCTTTCAATGTTATCATCACTATATGTTTCCTAAGCATCTTTTTGTTGAATAATCCTCAACCAGTTGCCCTTGCGGGGAAGAACTAGATCTTCCATCTCTGTGATCCATTCATCATCAGAAGGGATGTCCTCAAAATTAAAAAAACTTTTCCTTTAACTGCATATCCCTTTTATTTTGTCTTTCCATCAACTTTTTGTTATACATCACAAACACTAGATCATTTATCTTCTTTTGATGTAGCCGATTTCTTTTTTTGCATGAACTTTTGAAATAAGAATTATAATGTGTTAATGACAATAAGAAATCACCTGAGATTATGCTTTTAAACATACAACAATAATTGAGGCATTGAGCTCACCGTCTCAAATGCACTCCAGTTACGTTCACATCCGGAAGAGCTGCATGTTAGACTTAGAACCTGAATTGCAAATCTTTGCAATTCGGGACAATTGCCACCGTATGAATCCCACCAATCAGCTGTAAATTTGAAAATGTTACAAATACTTAAACAAAAAATTACATTACATGCTTATTGATTAATAATTTAAAATATTATAAACATAATTTGTCTGACCATGAGATCTTTTGTTCATATTGGCATTTGCAGACTCTAACCCAAATAACCCTTTTGCATGTTTAAAATCATCCATTTGAATATCTATTTTCGTTCTCTCCTCTTCATTTGGAATCATCCGTTGGAGACAATTGTAGAATCCCAATTTTACTTCAGCATCTGCCCTAAATGATGGGCTAAAGTGGTAATGGGGATTCAAATAATAAGCTGCAGCATGCAAGGGCCTATGAAGTTGGCTTGCCCATCTCTCATCAATGATGGCCCATATTGGTTCATATCTACAACATAACACATAAAATAATAATTGCATGTTGTGATATAAATCCAAACACAATGAAACTTAAAATAATAAGTAAGCTATAGCTACTTACTTTCTCTTAATGTTTTCAAAATTTCTTTGAATTTTCTCCTTAGCTCGATCCATCTGCTCATATATAAATCCCATCACAGGGGCCTCTGAATCAACCATTATAAGCACCTTGATGAGTGGAAATGCTGCTTTTAAACATGAAGTGTCATGAGACCAAAATCTAGTTGTATTTAAAATAATTTTTTGAATTGATTTCCTCGCCTTTAAATCGGCAAACCTACTAGACTTCCATTTGGCAGACATAAACATCGTCATCAAACCACCCTTATTCTCAGAAAGACATCCCAATGTCAAGTAAGCTGTGGCAAATCGGGTAATTGCAGGGCGGATCAACTCTCTACCCTTTGTAAAATCAAGCGGCCAAGTATGTAGCAAAGTTCTGGAGTAGATGTATGATGTTATCTTTCTACCTTTTGCTATTGTTAATTTATGCAATTCAAATTTTTTTTCAAAATCTTCTAAAATTAAGTCAATGCAATGCGCAACACAGGGTGTCCAATATAGATGTTTTCTCGTCTCCATTAACATTTGTCCGGCCGCCTTGTAGTTTGAGGCATTATCGGTTACCACTTGCACCACATTCTCTTCTCCAATTTTCTCCACAACTTCATCCAGCATTTGAAAAACCTTATCTGCAGTTTTGGAGAAATCAGATGTATCTATTGATGATAAAAACACGGTACCTTTCGGGCTATTTAGCAAGAAGTTGCATATGGATCTCCTTTTTTCTGTATGACAATCCGTCTGACATAATAGTACAACCAACTTTATTCCATTCCAACTTGTAATCCTCTAGCAACTCAAGAGTTCTGCTCACCTCTTGCTTTAGATATTTTGCCCTAATATCATTGTAAGATGGTGGTTTCATTCCGGGGCCGTGTTGTCTGATTGCTTCAATCATGCTTACAAATTCGGGGTTCTTAACACAATTGAATGGAATTGCGCTTGCATAAAAAAACGAACAATTTGTTGACAGACTTTTTCACGTGCATCTTTCTTGAAAATATGACTAATAGTTGCTTGACTTGATTTTCTAACAAAAAGATCCATTATTTCTTTTTCTTTTTGCTTGGTTTCTATACCCACTTCTACTTCTTCATCATAATGAATAGGCTCCTCGATATTTCTTTTCTTTTTAACAATCTCCTCCCCATGAGCGTGAAGAATATTCAAAAATTGTATTCTAACATTTTTAGGTACTTTAGTGCAAGGTTCTACGTTAAATTTAGTTCTGGCTAGATGGTGTTTCAATCTATATATCCCACAAGATCTAATCACTAAACAGTACTTACATTGCACTTTTTTGGTTGTACTATCAATTTTAATCACATGCTCCCAACCCGGATCACCTCTCGAACCTGATGCATTCTTTTGGGACTTTTTTCCAACTGGTTTTAAACCGGACCCAGAGACAGACATCTACAAATCCAAGTAAGCATTTAAAAAATATAAGCATGCATAAACAGAAACCAAATAAACATAAACATAATTTTTCAGAAATTATTCAGGAATCTGGACTGATTTCTGGGCAGAAATCATCCAGAAATCTGGATTGATTTCTGCCCAGAAATCAGTCCAAAAATCAGAATTCTGGATGATTTCTACCTAGAAATCATCCATTTTCTGGCTGATTTTTGCCCAGAAATCATCCATAAAACTGGACTGATTTCTGCCCAAAAATCATTCCAGAAATCTGGACTGATTTCTGGGCAGAAATCAGTCCAGAAAACTGGATGATTTCTGCCCCGAAATCAGTCCAGAAAACTGGATGATTTCTGCCCAGAAATCAGTCCAGAAAACTGGATGATTTCAGCCCAGAAATCATCCATAAAACTGGATGATTTCTGGGCAGAAGTCATCCAGAATTCTGGATGATTTCTTGGCAGAAATCATCCAGAAAACTGCATGATTTCTGCACAGAAATCATCCAGAAAACTGGATGATTTCTGCCCAAAAATCATCCAGAAAACTGGATGATTTCTGCCCAAAAATCATCTAGAAAACTGGATGATTTCTGGGCATAAATCATCCAGAATTCTGGATGATTTTTGGGCAGAAATCATCCATAAAACTGGAAGATTTCTGCCCAGAAATCATCCATAAAACTGGATGATTCCTGGGCAAAAATCATCCATAATTCTGGATGATTTCTGCCCAGAAATCATCCATAATTCTGGATGATTTCTGCCCAGAAATCATCCAGAAATCTGGATGATTTCTGCCCAGAAATCATCCAGAATTCTGGATGATTTCTGCCCAGAAATCATCCAGTTTTCTGGACAGATTTCTGGGCAGAAACCAGTCCAGATTTCTGGGCAGAAACCAGTCCAGATTTCTGCCCAGAAATCATCAAATTTTAGTCCACATTTCTGCCAGAAGAAGAAGAAGAAGAAGAAATGTACCGCCGAGGCTGGAGCACCAGGGATCCGTAGGGGCTGGAGCACCAGGGAGCGTTGGGGGAGCACCAGGGAGTGTCGGGGTCGGGAGAGGGGAAATAGGGTTTAGGAAGCGTCGGGTCTGCTTTAAAAGTATTCCGCCGGATCATGGAATCGTGGTTAGGGATCGCGATCCTAACGATTCCACGATCCGGATCGCGATCCCGCGTGAGCTTAGCCTGATTTCGATCCGGGTTAAGATCCGGAGTGAAATGTAGAATCTGGATCGTAGGATCGGACGATCCTACGATCCGGATCGCGATCCTGACAACATTGCTTAGGCCTTGCGCGGGCCGTAAAGACTACCAAAATGCTCATGGTTGTTGTCGTCTTGTGAACGGTGGTGAGCCTCTGGTTTTTGTCCGGACACCGAAAATGTGCCCTGAGAGCACAGGGTGTGTGGTCATTCGTGTCTACACCTGTGGTGAAGTGTGCTTAAACCGCACTTTCATTGTTACGTTTGGTTTTGCTAATATAATGCAGGAAAGGAGCACCGCCGCCCCGAGCAAGGGGTGAGGTCGTTATAATTTGGTCAGTTTTAGCTGACCATTGTCTTGTTTTGCCACCGTTCGGTGGATTGTTCTTATGCAGGAACAGGTGAGACAAGTGACAAGTAGCGGGCTGAAGTCCTTGATGCAGTGATGGCCCTTGAAGGCCAAAGCGAAGTGTTTTATTTTTCTATTTTCATGCATGGTCGGACTGCATGCCAAAGTATGTAAAACACTACTTTTAAGAAAACATTGTAAGGTTATGTGTATTGGTTCTTTCATTCCTGCTTTGGACTTTAGTGGACATTCATGTTCTATGATGGGTTCTTCCAACTGATTTAAAAGTTTCCGCTAGAATGCTCTGCGTTAGGATTTGATATTGTGTAACTTAGTTATAATTTGGTATTAATTTGTAACTTTACTGACTGTCTGTGGTATATGGCGTGAGACCCCGACCAAACCTTCTGTTATATCTCATGCGATAGATGGGGGTGTTACACACAATTACCAACGCGTCCCTTCAATAAATCTATAAAAGGCTCTCATGCCTTCATTTGAAGACAAGCAACTCCAAAAACTAGAGAGAAATCTAAGGTTTTCTGGTGACAAGGTGATACTTAGATTGTTCATTCGCTCATTATTCACTATGTTCCCTCTCTAGTCCGTTCAACGCTCACTTGGACGCTCTAGTGAGCCCAGGAGAAAACAAAGAGGAACACTCTCGCAGACGCTCTCGTGGACACTTCGTGGAAGTTCCGTGAACTTAGTTTTTTTCCTTTTTTATTTGTATTAAAAGCTAGTAACTGATAGGTGGTCTATCACCCTCTGAGAAATGCAAACACCTATAACACAAAAGGAAAATAGTGGATTTTGGCCCGACATAGATCTGGCCGCGTGGTTTTTCACCGTTTAAGAGTTTTCCACATTAAAACCACCCCTTGTCATTGTTACTTGGTTTTCATTTGACTATTTGCGCATCTGGTCTGACTTGAAACTAAGACAAGTCGTTTCTCCAAATCGGAGGAAAACTGGGTGTCCTGCAGCAGGCCTGGAATGGCATCGTTCGGGCTCGTCTCCTCCTTCCTCGTGCTAGAGACAAATCCTAGTGTAAGAAAGCGACAAGGGGGGAGGGGTCGATGCCTCTCCCTCTGGCCTCCCATCGGTGGACCGACGACATTGGGAGGATTGCACGGCCACCCCGAAGGTCGTAAAACCTCTTTTGCATCTTCTTCCCCCAAAGACTGCCAAACCATCATGTGGCTTGAGGTCAGATATTTGGAACTCCTAACTTTTCATCCACTCAATGCTACTTCGATATGAACGAAGCGCGGATTGCTCTCAGAATGTGATGCAAGATAGGTCATTCAATATAGAATTTTGGTGGAGTTTTGGCGGCGCAGCCATTTCACCCAAACACTCTTTTCGGTGTCGATTGTTAGAGCTTCAAAGCTCAGATCAAGAAACCATTGCCACTCGCCGACTTACGACGACAATACAAAGCATTTCTAAAATTTTTGTCAAGTTTCAAGCACTTTCATTTTCCCGACAAAGCGACGAAGGAAAGTTGTTTGACCATCAAAATTTGTGATTCGAGGGACGTAAATCTGGTGCTTCCATTCATTTGTCATGTAATTTAGAGGTGGTGAATTTTTTTTTGTGCCACTCTTGAAATCTACAAAGGGGGTATATCCCTTCATTTGAATGGTTATTCCTTTGGGAAGATTATAGATCTAGACCTCTTTCATTGTGATACTGAAAAACTTTGATGAAAGCACATTACCACACTTGTGTGGCACTCTCACAATTGAGCACATTAACACGTCGCTCTTATGCGGGCCCCCATAAACGCGCCGCTCCAACGAGCATGTTGTTCCGGTACGTGGTCCAGTGACCCAACACTTTGGTGGTCCCTCCCAAGAACATGTGGCTCTAGAAAACACATCAATGTGGTGCACGCTCTAGATAGAACACCACTCCGGTGCATGCGCAAATGCTCTTGGCTTGTGCATGCCTCCGCGCTCTACCGCCTACGTGCCCTGAAGCTCCCTTCCAGACCATACCTCCACGCTGCACTCTCAAGTTTGCTCTAGTAATTGCACCGTTCTCCGATGCGCGCGCCCATGATTTCCGCTCTCAAATTTGCTCTAGTGAATGCGCAGTGCTTCAGTATGCGCGTGCCCACAATCCACTCTCAAGTCTGCCTTAGCGAACACGTCGCTCTAGTAAACTTGCTGCTCTAACACGTGACCCGGTGCTCCGCTCCACGACGCACCCATGCACTCTGCTCTCCATTGCGCAAGCCTGACATACGCTCTCCAGTGCACGCTCTTGTGCCCCACTCTTCAGTGCATGTTCCCACACCCTCCTCTTCAGCGCTTGTTCTCGAGTTCCGCTCTTTAGTGTGCTCTCGTACCCCGCTCTTCGAAAGGTGCTTCGCTCTCCAGCATGAACCCTCTTGATTCATTCTACATAAAGCGCACTGCTCCCTAGTGTACGCCCTCGCACTTCGCTCTTTAGTCCGCACTCCAGCTCCTCACCCACCAGAAAGGGCTCCACCCTAAAAAACATGCTCCCCCTCTTTAATGCTCCCCTACACCCCACTTAACAGTGTCCATCCCCGTGTTACATGCTCCAGAAGATGCTCTGCTCTTCAGAAGGTGCTCCACCCTCCATAAGCGATTTTGCCCTCTAGTGTGCACCTTCGTGCTCTGCTCTCCAATGTGTGCCCTCATGCTTCGCTCTTTAGTGCGCGCTTACGCACTCTGCTCTTTAGGGTGCACTCCCTCTCCCCACTCACTATAAGGGGTTTCACCCACCAAAAAGTGCTTCGCTTTCCAGGAGACTATCCACCCTCTAGAAGGTGGTCTACCCTTCAGAAGATACCCAGCTCTCCAATGCTCACCCCTACGCCTACTATATAAAGGCTCTCTACTCTCCACGGGGTGTCCTTGCGCCGTACTCTTTAATGCATGCTCTTGTTCCCTGCTCACCATAATATGATTCGCTCACAAGAAAGCGCTCCACTCTCCAGCGCCCCCCCCTCCCGACGCACTGTAAAAACGCGCTTTGCTCTGTAGAAGGTGCAAAATTTTATTAATGTTTAAGAATAATATATATAAGTTGCATTTATAGCCACCCACTCATTAAGTAGTGGGGAGGGGGGAGCAACCACCTTTGCTTCTTTTGACACCCTAAGCGTAGGATTGCGTCTCCGACATAATTTGCGTTAGATATTTGTTGAACAAATTTGTATTAGGCATAATGTGTTGTGACATCCCAGCATAGATAAGGTACTAGCTGGTTCAATTAAATCCTTGGAGGAGCTTAGTCAGAGACGCAGTTGTACAACCCGTATTCGTCGAGGATGGGTCCTACCACAGCCAGGTCAGCAGAAGTCCAGGTCAACAAGTCAAGGAAGAAGTCAACATCAGCACACAAGATCATAGAAGGCCTGAGCGAGTATGGCGAGCTCCCCACGCATACTCGCCAGGTAGGCGACTAGGCGAGATACTCGCCCAGCGCTTGCGAGTTCCTCCGGAACTCGCCTAGTCACCGGGGGATGGGGTATAAATATGACCCTCCTTCCTTGGATTTGCCTATAAATAGGACCTCAGGGGTACGAGGCGAGGCACTTGAAGTCATCTGCAGGATACTTGCGAGCTTCATTTTCGAGATACTAGCCAAGTCTTTGGATTCCATTTCCTTAGAGATCAAGTCGTGATCTTGCGACTTCGTCATCAGCTAGTCTCCCTCGTACCCAGTTCAGCCATCTTTGGTTGAGAAGGGGTTGCTCCTTTCGAGCATCCGGGTACGTGGTGCGACATTCCTGCCGCAACATCTGGGGTCCTGTTTGACTCGGTTCTTCATCGTAGTCATCATAGCCATCTGATCTAACCTCTGAGCCAGTAACCTTAGGCGGCTTTGGTCCAGATTTGAGGTTTGGAATTTTCCTGGCTTCAACACTTGGTGTGGTGAGCGTGGATCGCAGCCAAGGAGGAAAGTTTAGTGGTTTAGTGAGATGGACAATGACGGCGAGCATGGAGAGTTGATTGGCAACTCGGCAGGAGGAGGAGAAGTCGCGCGTGGTGGCGAGTATGTGACAGTTGCCGCTTTCGAGTAGTGTGCGAAGAGGATCGAGCAGACCATCCTCGCAGGGTTTGCTCATCGCCCCGATGTCACAGTGACTTCTCCACATCGCGTGACACCGCTGGAGGAGGAAGCGCCGCCGAGGCGAGTTGGAAAGGAGCCCGCTTGGGCAAGAGAAGAGCGACCGACGCACTCGCGATATCATCCGGCGGGCAGCCAAGGGGTCCGCTTTCGGGATCCGATGTCGTTGGCGAGATACCGAGATACTCGGCACTACATCGAGTATGACGTCTCCAGCGAGGATGAAACTCGCCACTGCCAGGGAGGGAGGAGCTCCTTCTGTGACGAGATCCTCGCAGCCCTAGTTTCCAAAGGATTCAGAGAGCCCGTTCTCACCTATTACTTTGGCAGGGACGACCCTGTCAGACATCTTCAATGGTTTGAAGACGTCGTCTCCATCCGCAACATGTCTGACGCCTTCAAGTGTTGGTTCTTCTCCATCACCCTCAAGGGGAATACCAGAGATTGGTTCCATCAACTGCCAGAAGGGTCTGTGTACTGTTTCTCCGACCTACGTCAGGGCCTCATGGCGAGGTTCGCAACATCGAAGAAGAGGAAGAAGGAGGCGACAACTCTCTTCAAAGTTACACAAGGGCAACACGAGAGCTTGGGTAATTACGTCGATCGTTTCCAGGAGGAGATCTTGGAGGTAGAGGAGGTGAACAACTTCACTCTGATGGTAGCCCTGAAGTTCGGGATGAAGCAAGGACTGTTCAGTATGGAGATGGAGTCTAATCCCCCGAGATCTTTCGAAGAGATGATAGAGAGGGCGAACACTTTTGTTCGCGGAGAGGAGAAAAACAAGGACTTCTTAGCGAGGCTGGACGGAGAGGATTCAAGAGAGAAGGGGAGAGCAGGACCTTCAGGAGCGAAGACAAGGAGGACGTCGGAGAGGCGGGATGGGAGGAGGAAGGAAGAGTCGAGAAGACAGGAGAGGAGGATGAGAGAAGAGCCCAGGAGGGTTGAGGAGAGGAGGCAGGAGAGGCCTTGAAGACAAGAAGAGAGGAGGCCAGCAGAGGCCCAGGCAGGAAGAGGGGGGCATAGACGATTCCAATATCCCGAGAATCGCCCCCAGTGGAGACCACCAATGAGACAGCACTTCCAGGAGTAGAGGAGGAGCAGTAACCGGCAGGAGGGAGGTCGAGGAGGAGGAAGAAGGTAGACAATGACAATCGTCCGCCAAGACAACAAACAGCGTCGGAGGGAGCAGCGGGCGGTGCGTCAGGAGGAGGAGATTCCCCTTTACTGCGACATCCATCGAGTAGAGGGGCACGAGACCTTGGCTTGCCCCGAGTTCTGGTAAGCAAGGAGGAGGTTGGAAGCAGGAGTAGCGGAGAGGGAACAGCATAGGCAGGAGGCCCAAGTGGGGCAGGTAGCATTTCAAGCTCCAGCGAGGAGGAGGAATGAAGATCGCGTCGACCTGGGAGGTCGAGGAGAGGTGATACATGGCCCAAGAGGTGGGCATGTATGGGTGATCAACGGAGGGGCCGGGCTCGGAGCTTACCGCAAGGGAAGTCTCCACCAGATCTATTGGAAGAACGTCGCCTCGACGTCACAAAACCCGCCGCCGTTGGAAGAGATCACCTTCTCGGAGGAGGATATGCTAGGGAATGAGAACCCCTTCCACGACGCCTTAGTGATTCAAGCCGCCATCAAGGACTTCACTGTCGACCGAATCCTCGCGGAAAATGGGAGCTCGGTGAACGTCATTTTCAAGAGAACCTTCGTCAGGATTCAGGTGGAAGCATCTCGGGTCCAGGCTACAAATGGACCCCTTTTTGGCTTCTCAGGCGAGAAGAAAGAGGTGGAAGGGGCAGTGGAGCTCCTAGTTACACTCGGCGGGACATCGATTCGATGTCGCTTCATCATCGTCGACACGTCGAGTGGATACAACGCCATCTTCGGGCGGCCCCTCATCAACTATTTCAAGGCCGTTCCGTCGTCATACCACCAGTGCTTGAATTACTGTCGGGGGGATGTTCAGATCAGGATCAGGGGAGATCCCAAGGCCTCCAGGGAGTGTTACCTGAATTTCGTCAGCACCATCTGCTGGATGGGTGACGCGGAGAAGTTGGAGGGGCTGCTGGAGAAGGAGAAGGGGTTGTGTACTGCTGAAGAGGTGGATGAGGTGGAAGTGATTGCTCAGGGAGGAGAGCCGGGGCTGTTGAAGGTTGGAGGATCCCTGCCGCTGGAAGGGAAGATAGAGATGACAGCCTGCCTACAATACAATGTCGACGTCTTCGCATGGAGCGCCGCCGAGATGCCAGGGTTCGACGCCGATATTGCCTGTCATCGCCTCAACCTGGATCCCACGGTGTCTCCTGTTCGTTAGAAGCAGAGGAAGAGTGCTGTCATGCTGGCCGGACCGATCAGGGGAGAGGTAGAGAAGCTGCTGGAGGCGGGTTTTGTCTCGGAGATCCAGTATCCAGGCTGGGTATCCAATATTGTAATTGTGAAGAAGCCCGGAGGGGGCTGACGTCTATGTATCAACTTTTCCATGTTGAATAAAGCTTACCCGAAGGATTGTTACCCCTTGCCTCAAATCGACGCGCTGGTTGATTCCGCCGTCGGATTTCCTGTGATGAGTTTTCTTAATGCTTTTTCAAGCTATCACCAGATCTGGATGCATCCCCCCGACTGTCGCGACGTCTCCTTCATAATCTTCAAAGAATGCGGGCACGACTTATCCAAGGATGATGGATCAAATCTTCAAAGAGCAGAAGGGGCGGAACCTGAAAGTCAATGTGGACGATCTTCTCGTCAAGAGCAAAAGTGTTGCGGAGCACATAACAGATCTGGTGGAGACCTTTGCTACCCTGAGGAAGTACAAGATGCGACTCAACCCGGCTAAGTGCGTCTTCAATGCAGGAAGTGAGAAGTTCCTAGGTCACCTCCTCACTCCTAGGGGGTGAAACCTAATCCAGATAAAGTGAAGGTCATTCTGGAGATGGAATCTCCAAAGGATCCCAAGGAGGTTCAAAGGTTGACGGGAAGGCTGGCAGGCCTTAGTCGTTTCTTGTCCAAGGTAGGGGAAAAGTGCTCTCTATTCTTCAAGACTCTTCGGGGGAACCGAAAGTTCGAGCGGACCGCGGAGTGTGGGGAGGCTTTCAGAAAGCTCAAGCAACAGCTAACCCAAGCTCCTCTCCTCCAAGGCCCGCGGGGTAACGAAGATCTCTTTCTCTATTTGGGAGTCGGAGCAGAAGCAGTTAGCTCGGTGTTGGTCCGAGAGGAAGGCAAGAGGCAGCTTCATGTCTACTATGTGAGTAGAGTGTTGCGGCAAGCGAAAACGAGATATCCTATCTTGGATAAGTTGGTGTTTGCTTTGGTAGTTTCGGCTCGGAGGCTCCGCCCGTATTTTCAGGCTCACTCCATCAGGGTCGTCTCTGATCACCCTCTACGTAGTATCCTGGATGGAGTGGAGCATTCTGACAGGTTGGCAAAGCAGGCGGTGGAGCTCAGCGAGTTTGATATCTCTTACTCTCCAAGGGTAGCGATCAAGACACAGGTAGTGGCGGATTTCCTTGCCGACTTCTCAGCCGAGGTGGAAGGAGAGGAAGGCTCTTCTAGCTCAGTTTCATGGAAGATGTTTGTGGATGAGGCTTCAGGCAGGTACTCGGTGGGAGCCGGAGTCGTGCTGGTGAGCCCCCGGGGAACCAGGATGAGGAAGCAGTTGAGATCCTCTTTCCATTTACGAATAATCAGGCGAAGTACAAAGCTATGGTGGCTGGCTTGCGTCTCGCCAAGGAGTTGGCAATTCGAGATATCAAAGCCTTCACCGACTCGATGGTAGTCACATCCCAAATCAAAGGCGAGTTCGAGGTGAATGATCTAATCCTGCAGAGATACTTAATCAAAGTGAAAGGTATGATCAAGGGGTTTCAGTCTTTTTTCGTCGAGCATGTACCCCGAGAAGAGAATTCAGAAGCTGACTATCTCGCCAAGTACGGTCCCCGGGCTGGGGGCACCGTGACTAAACTGTTCTCACCATCCATCGAAGAGGGGGAGATGATGAGGATCGAGCAGAGGGCATCCTGAAGGGACCCGTTTATTTCCTTTTTGACAATAGGTCGGGTTCCTGCCAGCGAGGGAGATCATAGGAAGTTTCGTTACAAAACCGCATATTATTTGCTGCAGGAAGGAGAGCTCTATCGTAAAACCATCTCAGGTCCTCTGGCTCGGTGTTTGTCGGAGATCGAAGTCCCTCGTATCCTGGAGGAGATTCACTCGGGAGAGTGTGGCAGCCACTCAGGGACACGCACTCTTGAACAAAGAATCCTAAGGCACGGGTATTTCTGGCCCACCATTCGGAAGGATGTAGAAGCCTTCTCCAAAAAATGTCTCTGATGTCAGCTCTTTGCGCCTCTTCAACTACAACCAGCTCAGCATCTGCGCTCGATCACTGCTCCATGACCCTTCACCATCTGGGGGATGGACTTGATCAACCCTTTTTCTCAAGCCAGTGGACAGGAAGTTCGTCCTTGTCATGATCGATTACTTCTCCAAATGGATCGAGGCAAAAGCTCTGGCTAAGACCACTTCGCAAATTGTAAAGAATTTTATTTGGGGAGAGATTGCATGCAGGTTCGGGATTCCTCTCGTCATCGTCACCGACAATGGGCCACAGTTCGCCAGTTTGGAGTTAGAGGACTTCTGCAAGCAGCTAGGGACGGATCTTCGATTCGCCTCTGTGCATCATCCTCGCAGCAACGAACAAGCGGAAGCCGCCAACAAGTTGATCATCAACCTCCTAAAGAAGAAAGTCACCATCTTGAAAGACAATTGGGCAGAGCAGCTCCCCTAAGTCCTTTGGGCTCTGAGAACAACTCCAAACTCGGTTACGGGGGAAACTCCCTTCAAGTTATCCCACGGGTCTAAGGCACTCATCCCAGTGGAGTTTGAGGTTCGGAGCCCGAGAGTCATAGCAGTCGGGGACGACAACAAGGAATGTCGCTTGGAGAATGAAGACGCTCAAAGGCTCTCGATGGATTTTGTGGATGAGCTTCGGGACTTGGCCTCCATCTGCCAAGAGTAGATCAGGCGGCGCATGGCAAAACACTTCGACAAGAATGTCCACCTGAAACATTTCCTCGCTGGGGATCTGGTCATGGAAAAGGTGGACGCCGCAGGAAGAAGAACAACAGTTGGCAAGCTGCATCCTAATTGGGAAGGTCCCTTCATCGTCTAAGAAGCCTTGGCCACCGGAGGCTATTATCTTCAGGATCAGATTGGAGAGCAGCTGGGAAGTACTTGGAGCGGGGATGACCTGAAAAGGTTCTATCCCTAGCGGTTAATGCTGTATTTTACTGGTACATGTTTTTATACATATATACAGATAATGACAACTGTTTGGCTTCTCTTTTGTGCTATTTCATCTCAAGATTTCTGAGGCCTTAAGGTTCTGCTCCGGGATCGATCCGAGAATCTGGCTGTCGACCCGTTCCTCATAGATAGCCCAGTGCAGACGATGGGACGATGCCTCGGGATATAAGCACCCTTGTAAGACTGGACCCCTGCATTGACGGCCGAGATCAGCTCCCCACATGTATGTCGGCCTAGCTACCCCCGATTGCATCTCTCCTCCGACTGGAGGAACTAGCAGGAACATGTTTGGACTCCAACCTCTTGGATTCGAGGAAGGATCGACCTTTTCGAGCTCTCATATAGGCAACAACCCCTCATTATTTTCAAAGGCAGGATAACCGGCCAAAGAGCAGGGATAGGCCCAAGGGAACATGTTAGTCGCAAGTGCGTCCTGGAGGACCATTGGAAAAACATTACCCCTCGCTCATGCATGCACGCTCATAGCCAGACCATAGAGCTGACATGATCTCCATAGTTGGATTGGGGAATGGGCCTTCAACCTGTTTCTCCTAGATAGCCCAGTGCGGATGATGGGACGATGCCTCGGGATATAAGCGCCCTTGTAAGACCGGACCCCTGCATTGACGCTTGAGATCAGCTCCCCACTTTCATGTCGGCCTAGCTACCCCCGATTGCATCTCTCCTCCGACTGGAGGAACTATCAGGAACAGGGTTGGACGCCAACCTCCCAACTCAACGGCGATGAATTCATCGTTCTCTTTGTAATTTATTCGTCCTCAAAGATATTGATGCACTTGATTCATTGTCAATCTCTTAAAGCAGCAGGAAATACGACTCATATAATATTCGAAGTCCTCGAGTGGTAGTGTCGTCGTAGGTCCAAGTCCCTGCACGAGCTCCTCTCCTGCATATTGGCCAAGGACCTCCTCGAGTGAGATCAAGTTCCTCGTTAGAGTGATGTCGTAGTACGAGATCTCTATACAAGCTCCTCTTCTGTAGACCGACTACTTGCCTCCCCGAGTCGACTTACACCACTCTAGTTGAGCAAGGCTACTGAGAGCTGTCGACTCCTGCATTCGAAGTCCTCGAGTGGTAGTGTCGCCGTAAGTCCAAGTCCCTGCATGAGCTCCTCTCCTGCATATTATCCAAGGACCTCCTCGAGTGAGATCAAGTTCCTTGTTGGAGTGATGTCGTAGTCCGAGATCTCAGTACGAGCTCCTATCCTGCAGACCGACTACTTGCCTCCCCGAGTCGACTTACACCACTCTAGTTGAGCAAGGCTCCTGAGAGCTATCGACTCCAATAATGTTCCAAGTCCTCAAGTGGTAGTGTCGCCGTACGTCCAAGTCCTTGCACGAGCTCCTCTCCTGCATATTGGCCAAGGACCTCCTCGAGTGAGATCAAGATCCTCGTTGGAGTGATACCGTAGTATGAGATCTCTGTACGAGCTTCTCTCCTGCAGACCGACTACTTGCCTCCCCGAGTCGACCGCTTCCCACCCCCAGTTGAGCTTGGTTCTTGCTGGGTGCCGACTGATTCCCACCCCCAGTTGAGCTTGGCTCCTGCTGGGTGTCGACTGATTACCACCCCCAGTTGAGCTTGGCTCCTATTGGGTGTTGATTATTCCCAACCACCAACCGAGCTCAGCTCCTGATAGGGTGTCGGCTCTGGTCTTCGAGCCAGTCAGGATTAACTCCGGAAAAATAAATGATTGTGCAGGTATATACACACTTTGGCGAGTATACAAGCAGACTTTGGCGAGTATGCAGGCGGGTCTTGGCGAATATGCGAGCAGGTCTCGACGAGTATGCGAGTACGACTTAAAAAACGTGCGAGTATGATATAGCGAGTATATGTACAGACGCAGGCGAGCATCAGAATGCGAGCTATTGGAGCGATTATGGTCGTGCGAGTAATGACTGCGCGACCATGACCGATGTCAACACGCGAGTAAAGCGTCACGAGCACTCATCCTCCCCGAGCCTATGAGCCTAGCAAGCATCATCAACCAACAAGCATGAAAGTAAAGAATGACAATGCGGTAATTCAAACTTGTGTAAATATATATCAAAAATTTTACAAGTTACAAAATTTGGCTAACTGCTATATGCGAGTATGACAAATATTGGCGAACAACTAAGACTCATCGTCGCGAGTATCAGGCCGATATTCATTGTCTCCAATATCAGCGTCCTCCTCTTTCTCGCTGTCTTCCTCGCTCTCCTCCTCACCGCTGCTGCTGCTGCCGCCGCTGCTGTTACCGTTGCTATTGCTGCTGGAGCCCGATGATGGAGAAGGTAGGCGATCTGGCGAGGTCGACTCATCAACGAGCAGTTCAGGGATGAGCTCGTCAACAGTGAGCAACTTCTCCCCCTTGGCGAGCTGGCCATTGATCCTTAGCCTCACGAGCATGATGTTTCCTGCAGCACGGGATATCTCGCGGCGGACCTACGACCTCTCCTTCCAGAGAGTGCGAGATCTCTTGATCGCATAGTGAGGGTCATCTTCCGGCCACGACACGTCTTGCCGGGAGCTGAAGAACTCGCACCGCCTTCGAGGGCAGTCAAGCGTGTCTTCATCTCGGCGGCGCGGACTTGGGCTGCCTCCAGCTCCGCCTGCAACTTGGCGAGTTTCGCCTCGCATTCAGAAAGCTTTTTGGCGGCTTCAATCTCGGCAGCCTGCGACAAAGAATAGAAAGTCAGCAAAATGAATCCAAGTCCAATGCCATCAAAGTCGCGTGAGGGAAGCGACTTACCTCATAGTCCCTCCAGCAGACCGATTGTATGCCGAGATCAATGGCTTTCTTGGTGATGACTTTCAGGGCTGTAGTCGTCTCTAGCAGCTTCCTCGCCGAGTAGTGCCCCAACTCGACATCTCACGCGAGCAAGCATGAGGCCTGCTAGGCGAGATCCTCCGCGCTGAGCTCCATCATGGACTCAGCATCAGCTCGCCCATACATCACGTGGAGGACGACGAAGGCCTCCCCCTTGTCCTCCCAGTCCGCCGACCAGGAGGGGAGGTTGGTGCTTAGCGTCACCAGGTGTTCATCCTCCGACCAAGTCACGAGCGGCCGGCCGTAAGCGTCCACCGCCACTCGCCCCAAGTTGAAGTTGGGGTGGAAGTGAGGAGGCCGAGCATCAAGTGGCGACACGTGGTCGTCAGGTCGCGACGACGATACTTTTGCCCTCTTGGTCGCGGGGCCCAGCGACCTGACCTTCGCCTTTCCATTGGCGAGCCTCTTCTTCTCGCCGACATCGGCCGAAGGGTTGGACTCATGGAGGGAGGTGGCAAATTATTTCGCCGGAGGAAGCGGCTTCTCCGGGAGCCCGCACGCCACTGCAAAATGCCGAGCTAACATCAATACCGGGCTACAACAAGTGAAGCGAGTATGCAAGAAATGGTTCTCGCTCGAATCTTACCATCGTTGGGGTGGATCTCCAGGAGCGTGTTGACGTTTAGTAGCCAGAAGATGACATCGAACCGGCCCACAGAACGACCCGACCAAATGCTCGCGGACGCCCTCCAATATCGACGGGAGGAAGGAGACATCAGCGGGTTGGTGCGGCCTTCCCAGGACGCCTGCGAAGTCGTCGTAGACGACGACCAGATTCTCGCTCCATCGATGAACCTTGTTCGTCGTCCCCACCAGTGTGCAGATATGGCTGCTGAAGTATACGACCCCCTCGGCGGTCGGGGCGAAGGCAAATATCTTGTGGAAGACAGAAAGGTCGAAGGTGACCCTCTCCTCCCGCAAGTAGCAGAGGAACCCCATGATAATCGCTATGTCGTTAGGGTTGATCTGCGTGGGGACAATGCCGAAGTATCACAAGATCTCGCAATACTCTGGCCATAGAGGAAGTCGCAGGCCGGCATCAAAGTGACGGAGCGACAAGATCATCGCACCCTCGATGTAGGTCTTGAGCCTCTCAGTGCGACTAGGGAGCCTTGCTGAGTATCCTTCGGGCAGAAGCCTCTCCCTAAAGTTCTCCAAATCTCGCTCTGTGGTTATTGATTTCTTGAAAGCCGCCTCAGCGAAGTTAGCGACATGGGCCTGTCGGCGAGCACTGGCATCATCTCCCATCATTTTCGCAAGTTGGCTAGCTAAGAAAAGAAGTAAGGCGAGAAAGGAAGCGGAACCGAAGCGCGCAGCAGAGTAAGATACTCGCGAGCTAGGGATCAAAAATCACAACAACGTACTTATGTCCTACCAACCCCCTCTATTTATAGGCGAAGGTAGGGGGGTATATCTCTGCTCTGGCGAGTATCGTCCTAAGCCGCGATCTGGGCGAGCAAATGGATCTCGACATCTACATCGCGCGGTGAAGAGGACGAATATCGCGACAATTATCAGAACCTGCACAATAAACTCGGCACATCGCAAAACAACAGACATCGCAGAACAACAGACAATAAATTGTTTATTGCAATAAGTTGCACAAGCCGAGTTTCAGATAAATGAAAAAAGAAAAAAATTCTAAGTCCTAGGAGGTCTCTCCGGTGCATGAGGATGTCGCCCAGCCCAGCCCATCTCTTGCGCCCGCCGATAATGCTCCGTCGCCAGCGACATCGCGTCATCGCCAAGTCGCAGCTGCTCCTCCATCCTTGTTAGCCACCCGACGGAGCCCATACTCGAGCAGATGCCGGACAGCTCGTCGAGGACGAGCTAGAGGCGATGATTGTTAATCGTCAGTTGGCGATCATTATCCTTCACCATGTGGAAGCGGGCTTCATAGCTCTCCAGAGTAGTCCGGAGCTCTTCAATCTTCGCCACCCGCACTTCCAGAGATGAGATCCGGCGATGTGGTTCGCAGATCGCCAGCTTGTCGAATTTGCTCTCCAGCTCCAGGTATGCGCGAGCAGCGGCGTGGTGATACTCGCTGCCCGACAACCCGATGGCGTCAATGAAGGCCGCCCCTGGAGTCGTCAGGCGATCTGTCAAAAAAAGAAGTCGCCGAATTAGAAATGAAACTTAGTCGCCAATACAACACTACTGACGACATTTACCTTGACGAGGAGATCTAGATCGACGAGGAGAAGGGTCGCGACCTGGGACATCTCGCCTACTAGAGGATAGGCCACCAACATGCTCGGCCGCTTTACCCTGCCTGCGACCTCCATGGCCGGAATCCCCCACTCTCAGCGGGAAGTAGTTCGACAGCGGCTTGTCCGGCTTCCGGGCCAAGGACTTCGACGGAGGAGGCGGAGGCTGTGGCGAACTCGCCGACTGAGGCAGGGTCTTCAGCAGAGGAGGCGGAGGAAGTCGCGTCGTAGCAGTTTGTGGAGGAGCGACCAGAGGCGGCGACAAAGATACATTCACCGCCGGGATAACAACAACGTTCGGCGGCGGCGGCGGCAAAGATACATTCACCGCCGGGATATCAACAACGTTTGGCGGCGGCGGCGGTAGGGAGCTCGTCACTGGCGGCGCAGGATCTCGCGCGGGGACGGGCGGGGTCTTACTCGTCGGAAGGTCCTTGCTCGCCGGTGCGACCTTCTTTGGCGGAGGATCCTTCAGCGATGGTTCCTTGCTCGCCGCGGGAACCGAGGTTTCAGATACCCTCTTGGTGCCAACATTAATCCGGACCGGGTGCGCGGTCCTGACGGGTTTCCCGGCTACAAGGGAAAGCTACGACGCAGAGTTCAACGGGGCGACGTTCAAAGCCCCCTCGACGTCTTCCAGCGGAGAGTCTGTGAGCAAAAAGATGGTGTTAGTGAGAAGTATGAACTGCGACCAGTGGATGAGGAAGAAGAATAGCTCGGTAACGTGGCGACCTGACAGCGAGACGACGACCACCTGTTGTGGCGCCGGCGTAGTAGCGACTTCTAGAGCATTTAGCGAGTCGAGGAGGCTCGAGTTAGGGGCGACTACATTGGGGATGTCGTCCAGCCCAAGGTCGCTAAGCAGCTTCAACGTGCTGGCAGAACGCGTGGGGTTACTCGTCACCTCCGCGACTTGCGCAGGAGGTAACGGTGGGTCGACCGCATCAGAGGCGAGTTTCTTCTTGCCCTTCTTGGTTTTCTTCTTCTTTGGTGGAGGTAAATCGGCAGCGGCGTCTTCTTCGCGCGGCCTTTTGGGCTTAGCAACGCCGAGAATGACGGTGAGAGCGGCGAGGCTGTCTTGAAGAAGCTTCACGACATCCGACATCGTGCGCGAGCTCTGGCGATCCGTCTGAAGGGCCAGACCCCCCTATTTATAGAAATCGGCAGACAGTCATCAGTTGCGAGCAAGCTTGATACTAGGCATATCAGCTCGTCGAATAAGTGTTGGATGATTCTTTCCAAGTTCCTACGTCGCTCGAAAAGAGCGGGGATTGTGTACAACCCGTTTTCGTCGAGGATGGGTCCTACCACAGCCAGGTCAGCAGAAGTTAAGGTCAACAAGTCAAGGCAAAGTCAACATTAGCGCGCAAGACCATAGAAGGCCTGGGCGAGTATGGCGAGCTCCCCACGCATACTCGCCAGGTAGGCGACTAGGCGAGATACTCACCCAGCCCGTGCGAGTTCCTCCGAAACTCGCCTAGTCTCCGGGGGTGGGGTATAAATATGACCCCCCCCCCTTCCGTGGATTTGCCTATAAATAGGACCCTAGGGGTACGAGGTGAAGCACTTGAAATCTTTTACAGGATACTCGCGAGCTTCATTTTCGAGATACTAGCCAAGTCTTTGGATTCCATTTCCTTAGAGATCAAGTCGTGACCTTGCAACTTCGTCATTAGCTAGTCTCCCTCGTACCCAGTTCGGTCATCTTTGGTTGAGAAGGGGCTGCTCCTTTCGAGCATCCGGGTACGTGGTGGGACCTTCCTGCCGCAACATCTAGGGTCATGTTTGACTCGGTTCTTCATCCTAGTCATCATAGCCGTCTAATCTAACCTCTGAGCCAATAACCTTAGGCGGCTTTGGTTCAAATTCGATGTTGGGAATTTTCCTGACTTCAACAACAGTGAATCACGACCTGACCTCCATCTTATATGTGCAGTGGCATGATATAAATAATTGAGTAAATCAATTTGAAATCGATCTCAGCCAGTGGTAGTGATCTCGTGAGATCAAAATAAACCCAATGACACCACCACGACGTAACCCCCATCTTATATTAATATTGATTTAAGGTACAGTGGCACGATATAAATAATTGAGTAAATCAATTTGAAATCGATCTCGTACAGTGGTAGTGATCTCGTGAGATCGAAATAAATCCAATGACACCATTCATGCCTCGTTGTCATGTATAATGACAAAGTTAGTTAGTTCATGCTAGATCGAGTTACGTGACAACCTCTAGGGGCACACCCACCTTAGAAAGAGTGTGACGACCGCATACACTCAATTTTTTTAAATAAAATTAATAATATCAGCGCTAATACCATATTAAAAAAACAATAGTATTAGCCATTGTTTAAAGCATGGCTAATACTTATTTTTTTTAAAAAAAAACTATTAATATTAGTCACGGTTTAACTGTGACAAATTCTCTATTATTTTTTTTAAAAAATATTAGCTAAGGTTTAAACCGTGGATGCCATGTTTCTGTCATTCTCAAAGCACGACAGGTGACACGGACATCGGGACAGGCGAGATCGATTCCCGAGACTCACGTCTTGCGATTAGGTCTTCCTCCTCAACGAAATCTACGATTCTAGGCTTCTTTTTCTCCCCTCATTCGATCTGAGCTGAGGTAAGGATCACAGTTTGTTGCTCTTGTTTTTGTTTTCTGTTATTTTTTCATGTCTGATATTCCCTCCTCCAATTTCGTCCAAAACTAGGGTTTCCCTCTAAATCTCGTTCAAGTCTTGTTTTCTCTATTAAATATATTGTGTTATGTCATTCGTGACATCCATATTCGTTGAGCTCATCATCTTCTTCTAGGTCATCGGAGCAGAGTAGTCCAGTCGTTCTGAACTAGATTATCCCATTTTTGTTAGTGTTTTTAGGGAAGTAAAGCCAGAACTTGGTTGAGGAAAGTTCAGGTCAGCAAAGTGGGAGCCATTACGGTCGATTCAATTGATTTGACCTATGCATCAAGGTTAACAATCTCTTTCACTGAGTTGATTGTGTCTGCCCCCTTCATTAAATTGTATTAGAGGTCCGCGCGAGACAAACTTAGACATGTTATGTGACGCCTACCCGCAACAATAGTCTCCGATAGGTGACCCAATGAGAGGGATAAAATAAATGATCATCAACGTCAATGTAGATGATCTTCCTGAGAACCCAAAGTTACAAAAGAGTATTTATGGATATGATTGTACAAGCCCAATTTAGCGAGCGCGTCTAGACCCGATCCAAGAGAGGTCAAGCGAGCTTTTAGGCCATAGGCAATCTCCAGGAACAGGCAGTGATTTCACCGTCCTTAGCAAACTCGACATAGCAGCAAGCTTGATACTGAGGCGAACTTGACATAGTAGCGAGCTTGACGCTAAGGTGAGCTCGACATAACATCGAGCTTAACACCGAGTCAAGTTAAACGTAGTTGCGAGCTCAACAAAGCAACTGAATAGGTAAAGCAGCAGACATGATACCATCACGAGAAGGCGAGTCAACTTGGCGCGAGGCGAGTCCTCACCTCCTTCGACCTGGGTGCTCGCCCCGCCACAAGAATTCTTTGATTAAACCATTTTTAGGTGTTCGCAAGCAGTCATGGTCTACCCATAGCCTTCTCAAACAGCAAGATTTTGATGTCTGCAGGCCAGTTGTGGGGGTGCGGATAGCAAAAACAGAAAGACAGAGCCCAATATTAGCAGACCAAAAAAGACTGTTCTATCATCGAAGAGAGTTTGCTTATAAATAGACCCCTAAAGCACCTTGGAGAGGCTCAGCCTCCGAGATCTCCCGATTTTGCGAGTTCTTGCTCTGTGTCATCCAAGATGCTGAGCTTAGCTTGGGTTTGGGAGGGAAAGTTGCGATTAGCGCTTCTGGGTGTGTGGCGGGACTTCTCCGCAGCAGCTCGACGGGTCTGTGCGTAGATAGCTAATCTCCACCAAGTGAGGGCCGACTCCGAGCTCGGAATGTCGCGTAGTTGCGCGCGCAACGACGAGTCCAATAACCTGAACCGCTCCCTCTTAGTCCGAATTTCGTTGAACTGGTATCCGAGTTTCAGCATTTTTGGGCGGTGAGCGTAGAGTCAATGCACCTTTCGATCCCAGACCCCCTATTTATAGTTTTTGGGTCGTTCTGAGTCACTCCAACAGCCGACGAACTCATGGAATTACTCACCAGATAGCACTCACTGCGCTCAAGCTCACTCGTACGCCAACTAAGTTACAGAAACGACAAGTCAACTAGCACAGAGAAAATATATTTCTATTACTACTCGTCATTTTGGAGCGAGTACAAAAAATGGTTGAGCACCCAGTATAAAGGCGAGTGCAGGTTGGTGCGAAGTCAAAAGAAAAAAGAGCTAGGCAAAAATAGTAATATTAACGAGCACAAAATATGGCAAGCACAAAATGTTGAAACCTGAAATTGGTCTCTTGTGGAGCTTCGGGGTCCCAAAGAAGGGGTGGTTTCACACTTACTTCCCTCAGACAATCTCACTAGACCAAAGGCTTAGGGAAATGGAAACAAAATCGAGGTCTCAGCTATAAGGTCACACCTCACATCCGGAAGATCTAAGTGAGCTTCCCCTCCCAAGTCAATGTTGAGCTTGGGCACCTTAGAGACACTCGAGACTGACTCAAGACAAGCCTGAAGAGAGAGAAGACTAGAAAACTGTCTTCAAAGGTGCCCCATCGGGTCTATTTATAGATTCCTAAACTTAGTCTGCCAACAACGTAACCATGTTGTCCCATTTTGCTATATGCAGCTCAATTGGGTCTGCCAACAGCGCAACTCCGCTGTTTTGAAAGACTATTTGCAGACATTCAAGGACATCCAGGTAACTTTGCATCTGGACCCCACTGGATGAGTGGTCCATGAAGGCACCACTCGCATGAAGAAGCAAATGCTGGGTGAGCCAAGCATTCGCCTCCACAGCTCCTCAAAGGGCGGGCGTGGGATTCACATGCCATTCACCAGGTTTGGCGAGAGCCTTTCCGCCTGTGTTGACAAAAGACTTTTACTTTCTCTATGAAAGTGAGGGTCTGCCTGTCCCACTCGCCTACTTTGACTAGCTTGAACATGAGGGTCCTTTGCTTCGCTAGGAGGGGCCCACTCAGCGAATACGAGGTTGTACACAAAATAAAGAAAAAAACGGAAACCCGATCTATGAATCGTGGCGCAGTGGTCCAGTCCTCCGATGGTGCAGGCAGCCAGGATGGCGAGCAGTCCACGTTATGGCAATCGCTTCGTGGAACTTTTCTTGTGATCGGTGAAGGTACTCCTCACGTTTGTGTATGGCCTCTTCAAGCCTGCTCGCCTCACTCAATTCTCGCGACCTGGACGAACTTCCAAAGGTAGTTTTCAGTGGTGAATAGTCGAGCCTCCAGCTCATAAACTCGCTCCTCAGCATCCAGCATCCACAGAAATAAACCCCCTTCGCCTTCCAGCTATGCCTGGTAGTTCTTGACCGCATCAACACGATATAGAACTTGATCAAGTACACATTTGGTCTCAAGAGGAGGCGAGATCGAGAGAGCGGAGTCATGGGCTGCCAGGACAACGAGCAGGCGAGTACTGAAGTCATCCACTCTCTACTCGCGGGTCAGCCATCAACTCGCGTAGGAATCTCAACATCTCGGGAGGCATTGGCCCCGGTGTGGTCCCCAGTGAGGAGAGCTTGTGACCCTCTTCCGGGAAGTCAACTGAACACAAAAGAGGGGAAATATCATCAGGAAGCAAAGTCTAGCAAGATAGGAAATACAAGAATAAGAGTTTGGCGACTTACGCTATGTGAACCCATCGCTTCCCCCCGCAGGGCAAGGCGGTACCTTCACCAAGGTTTTTCCACCAGTTTAAGGATGCACTACTCGCCAACTTCGATGTGACGGATGGGAGAAGCGAGCATCGAAGCACCGACGACCCATATAACCTGGACCCCAGGGAGATCAGGATTAGGCCGAATAGCCACATCGGCCAGGGTGGGCTCGCCTTAATATTCGCGGCGAGAAGTAACTGCGAGGCGACAACAATGGTTATTTTTGAATTAACAAAATTTGGGAAGAATTGAATCTTATAAGAGAGTGAGAGGCGAGACGATTGCGACTTTGACAGTCATATTTTCTTTGAACTAACACCGTCTCCTCCCCGGTACTCACCAGACCATTTATAATGGCTTGATCGATGGAAGGCTACATCACTAAACCAGACACATCTTCAAAACTATGCCCTTCATACTCGCGGGAAGGAGGTAAATACATCAACTTACCTCGGTCGGGGAAGGCAGGTTGGCTGGAGGAAGCCGATCCACTCCGTTGATGGGTATAATGCTCCTCGGCGCGGGTTCAAGAGGGCCAGCACCGCGGATGGAGCGGAACCCGCCTCGCTGGAGGGAACCTCCGCAGATTCTCACATCTTTCTCTTCTTTGACCCGTTACATCCGGACTCTCGCAATCGCTTCGGAGGACCGCCAAGCAAGGCGAGAAGGGCCTTAGATCTGTCGTCTCAAACAGACGAGCCCATCACGCGTTGAAGAACAACTATTCATTAAGGGAATTACAGATAGAAGAGTCATGACCTACCCCTGTATTTATAAAAGCAGAGGGGTAGTGCGCTCCGACCTGCCGAGTCCAAACCTAGTGCTCGCCAAACCAGAGTTGGATGATTTCTTTCCGACCCCCATTGAGCTCGCAAATAAGCGGGAATTATGAACATCCCTAATTTAGCGAGCATGATCAGACCCGTTCAAAGAGAGGTCAGACGAGCTTTAATCCACATACAATCTATAGGAAACATGTAGTGATTTCACCGTCCTTAGCAAACTTGACATAACAGCGAGCTCGACACTGATGTGAACTCGACATAGTAGCGAGCTCGACACTAAGGCGATCTCGACATAGCAGCGAGCCCGACACTGAGTTGTTCTCAATGTAACAACGAGCTCAGCAATGCAACTGGATCGGTAAAGCAACAGACATGACACCGTCACTGGAAGGCGAGTCAACTCGGTGTGAGGCGAGTCCTCACCTCCTTCAACCTAGGTATTCACCCCGATGCAAGAATTCTTCGATTATACCATTTTTAGCTATTCGCAGGCCGTCTGGGTCTGCCTATAGTCTTCTCAAACAACGGGATTCTGCTGTCCGCAGGCCAGTTGGGGGAGCAAATAGCAAAAACAAAAAGGAGACCGATATTAGCATACTAAAAAAGATTGTTCTACCTTCAAAGAGAGTTTGCCAATAAATAGACCCCCAAAACACCTTGGAGTGACGGGTCTGGTCTCCTAGAGCTCCCGATTTCGTGAGTTCTTGATTTGTGTCATCCAAGGTGTCGAGCCCAGCTTGGCTTTGGGAGGGGAAGTCGCAAGTAGTGCTTCCGGGTGTGTGGCGGGACCTCCCCGTTGTAGCTCAACGGGTCTGTGCGTAGGCAGCTAATCTCCACCAAGTGAGGGCGGACTCCGAGATTGAAATACCCCGTTCTTGCGCGCTCAACGATGAGTCCAATATCCTAAACTGCTCTCTCTTAATTCGAACTCCGTTGAACCGGTATCCGGGTTTCAACAATGGACTTAATTAGAGAGAGAAAGTTCGAAGATGACATTTACAAAAAAAAGCTTTCCAAGCTAAAAATCATAAATTCCCAACAAGGCTAATTGGAAAAGATCCGCATAAATTTATTCATTCATGGTTTGAGGAATACAGTAGATTGCTTCTGTGAACTGCATCAGATTTCTTTTAAAGCAAGGTTTAACATTTCATGGTCATGATTAAACTGATGAATCAGGAATATTTTAAGTCCGATCACAGTAGAAAAATTTCCTACGTACGCCATTGACGACCTCAACATAACTTTTTAAGCAAATGAACTCAAAATTGACTATGAGACATGTGAGTGCAACATGACTCATTTAATTTGAAATCGAGTTTATTTAGTTTAAGTGTCAGTTTAGACCATATTATTCAATACAATAATCCCAAAATGTCATTTTAAGCAAATTAGCTCATAATTGACTTCAACAAATTGCATTAGACTTGTTGGAACCTAAGTCTAGGCAGTTTGGTGGAAAGACACAACAGACAGGTTTGGCTGTCTGGTGGATAGCAGTGGCGGACAGACTTGGCGGTCAGCTGATGACTCCGATTTATATAGAGTTTTTAGGACTCATCTAAGCTTATTTTCTTGCATGTGCACTACTTTTTCAATTGGAAAAGTTATATTTTTTGTTTAGGGCTTCACTTCACCAATAATACATTGTTTTGGCCCAAGGGTGTGCAATTGCGCATTCTGTTGTTAGGGGTAAGCACAAGGTGCTCCCCAAGAGCTCTTTCCAGATGTTTTTCATTGCATTTCTGTGACGCTGGAGGACTCTATTTAGTTTTATTGGTTTACCTGCAGGTGGTGCATTTTCCCCAAGTCTGGAATGCAGGTTTGAGGAAAACGCACGGTCGTGTGTTTTCTTAGCACACGGTCCTTTGTGATCGTGCGTTTTGTTTATGCAGGAGAAACGTCGAGCTGAATTCGACGAACTGAGCTCGACGATCTTAACGCACGGTTAACGCACGGTTTCTTCGGAACCGTGCGCGAAGGAAACACACGGTTTTCATGTAGCTTCTTGTTATTGCATTCTGTGATTAATCGTGCGTTTCCTTCACGCACGGGCAACAACGCCCGTGCGCGATTAAAACGCACGGTTCCACTGTTTTCTCCTGCATTCTTGCGCTCTGTGTTTACCCGTGCGATTTCCTTCACGCACGGGCGGAATCGCCCGTGCGTGAGTAAAACGCACGGGTTAACGCATCTTCTTCCGCGATCCAGATTTGAAAGTTAATAACGCACGGTTAGCACACGGTCGTGCGCGGGACCGTGCGTGACCATTTTTCTGATCTTTTTTTATTTAAGCGCAGATTTTCAGCCATTGTGAAACAACTCGATTCCAGCCATTTCCTCCGCGTTTTTAGGGCAAAGCTCCGCCCTTCCACCTCTGCCCTTCATCTTCCACCAAGGGGAGAAGCTCCGGCCATGCTCGCGAAGCCTATACCTTTTCGGTGCTTGCTCTCGGCATTCTCCATCACATCTTGAGCTTCATTCCATGGTTTGATGCCATAACCTACAAGCAAAGGGAAGCTTGCAACTTTCTTCCAGATTGTGACACGAAGAAGACAGGTTCATTGGGAGTTAGTGACAGCCTCCTCTACCTCGGACGTAGTTGAGGACCGAGCTTGGACGCAAATTCACAACCCGACGATTCCTTCTGCGACCCCTCGACGAGCGTTCGGATTCGGTCGATCTCTTGACTTGTTCTTCCTTTATTGTTGTTTATGTGTTGTTAAAACTTTTGTGTTGATGATGTGCTCTTAATTGTAAACATTATTAGTTTCATGTCTATGTGAACTTATATTGTTTATGCTTAAGTTGCTTGAGTAGCGCCCGCATTTCCGTCCACCACCACATCCAGATTTGCCGCTCTAGCAATTGCTGGAGGCGTGCGTAGCGAAGAGGTGCTTACAACCCTCAAATTCTGGTTCTTACGCTTGCCTACTCGTCCATCCGCCCAACGATTCAGTGCATAGCGGCCTGTGTAGTCTTCCATCCCACCTTCGAAGCATCGCATAGCGGCGTTGCATATGAGTAGTTGTTAGTGTTTTGCTTTATTTTATCGCAACCATCAAAACCCCCTTAGTTAACTATGACCTAAGGTCTTCAATATCAAGTCCTCCTCGAAATTGACTTCCCCTTGCTGTGTTCCTTGAAAAGATCGATACTTGGGGAAATTCACCCATTTTATATTACTTGTGCGACCGGTACACTTGCCGTCCAACGCATCATCTGCCTTTCTAATGATCCTAGCAGTGGTTCCTCTCTTGCAGTTAAGCAGTGTTGAGGCAGTCTGGCGACCCGGCATAGCGATCTAGCAGTAGTCTATTATAATCCACACCGATTAACTGCATTACGATCTGGTTATCATGGGTAGTGGTTGTGCGGATTGCTGTTGTCAGTTCCAGTTATTGGTCAGGCGGATAGCTCCCGCCTCACTGCGTGAGATGCTTCTTTATTCTTCCCGCAGCTGTGCACTTTGTTGATCAATAGAGGCTTGACCGAAGTTGGTGTTCGCAGTTCTCAAGCATAACTCTGGTGCGACCTGACGGTTAGACTTTGTCTAACCGTAGCTTTCTCTCCTAGAGCTATTCGCTGGACATTGTCGGATAGAGACCAGAGCAATCCTGTCGGTGCCTTTTCTCGCTCTGTATAGTCGTGCAGTTAGCTCTTTTAACTGTACAACCTAGCGGATAGGTTTTCATCTATCTGCCAAGTTGCTTGTTACACATGTTATATATTCTCTCTCCTTCTTTTTTTTATAAATAGAGGACATACTCATGTATTATGTAACTTTTTGGAGCAATAAAGTTCTGTTATTTAGCTCTTTTCGCACATGGTATCATAGCAAATCGGTCTTTCGCTCCATTTTTGTCTTTCTCAGCCGTGGTATTGTGCAAGCGATCTCTAATTTTTTAACCGCCTGCTCTTCTCTTCTCTTTTCTTGTCGTGGCTCTCTTTCTTACCCACGCCCTTCCACTGCTTCTTCTGATCCACAGTCTTCTCTTCTTTAGCGGCAGTTTCTTCTTTCCACTGCTTCTTGCTGCCCTCCCGCCCTACCTTTGTTATTCGCTCTTCCTACGAATAACTTTCTTCTCTCAGCCTCTTGCTAAGTTTGCGCAGCCTCTTGGTATGTTTGGGCGGCTTATTCTCTGTTCGCTTTCTGCGACAAGTTCTTTTTTGATATTTTCCTTGAACCGTGTGGTTAGTCTCTATGTCGGTCTTCTTTCTCTACCTGTTGTGGGTAGACTTCTTCGTGCGGATTGTTCTCTCTTCTCGTTGTGGATAGTTCTCTCTACACATTTTCTTTTCTTTCTATGGAGATGTATGATTTGTCTTCTTCTACTATATCCGTGCCCCTTTGTCCTGTCCTGTCATGTCTCTACTTCGGGCAATTTGCGTACTTCTTCCAAGCACACTTGGAAAATTATCCTGATTGGAGTGTTTCCTTTGTTTTTTTGCAACGCTCTCAGCGTAAGCGTCATTATCTCGCTGATGACCCTCCTGCCTATTGATCAACAACTTTTGACGACTGATATGTCAATGATGCTCTGGTGAGAACATGACTTGCTAATAGTCTATCTAATGAGTGTCTTCCCATCATTATACATGATGTGACAGTTGAGGTTGTTTGGAATCATCTTGTTACTCTGTACTCCAAGGGAGCTCAAACATCCCGCATATATACATTATATGCAGATCTTTTTGCCCGACATGTCACGACTCCTACTGCTCTTTATCAGGAGGTGCAAGCTCTTGGTGTTGAACTTCTTCAGCATCAGCCCTTTTTTATTGATCTTGCTGAACAACATAAACACTTTCAGAAGCTTCTGGTTGTGTGTTATTTGCTTCATTTGCCTGAATCTTATGATATGTTTCAGTAATAAATTCTTGAACAAACTGCTAATCGTGCTCTAGATGCTACTATTGCACGCATTTCAGTTGATACTGCTCCTTTTCAGTGTTCTTTGCTTGCCTCTCCGCCTCTTCCTAACATTGTTGCTCATCAAACACGTCGTGATATTCCCAGTGGCCGTGGAGGCCGCTCTGGTGGCCATGGCCCCTCTAGATATTTTTTCTCTCACTGTGGCAAGACCGGTCACCTTATTGACTGCTGCTGGGTCAAGCATCCTCGTCTTCACCCTACTACGATTGATATTAACTCGAAGAAGTCTACGTCACTTGCTGCCTCTTTGGGTAATGCAAATATGGTCAATACAGGTAGATGTCTTATTGATTATGGTCCTACTAATCATATGACGGGCAATCCTCGTGTTTTCTCCCATTTGGACAAACACAACCGGTCACCTCCAGTTTTTATTGCAGATGGTTCTCCAATATCCCCTGTGTGTGGGTCTGACACAGTGCATGTCACTCCATCTTTTCAACTTGCGAACACTCTTTATGTTCCAACTTTTCCATACAACCTACTTTCTGTTACTTCTCTATGCAAACGACTTAATTGCACGACTATTTCTACTGCGGCTACTTGTTCTTTTCAGGATCCTCAGTCTAAGAAGATGATTGCAGTCGGGACTGAAAATGATGACTTGTTTTATCTTGGCAATGTCTCTGCCTTTTCTGCATATACTTCCTTTCTCCAGTGACATTTTCATCTTGGGCATCCTCCTCCCTGTCTTCTTCACCAACTCTTTCCCGATCTACCTTGGGGAGACTCTTCTCTGGATTGTGAAGCCTGTCAACTTGAAAAACACCACCATTCGTCTTTTCCAGCAAAGCAAGGACGTAGCTCTTCTCGTCCTTTTGAGTTCTTGCATTTTGATATACGAGGTCCCGCTCCTACCAAGTCTGTTGGTAGGGTAGTCTGTACCTTGTCACATTTATTGATGATTTTTCTCGATATACTTAGTTGTACTTGTTAACAGAATGTTATGAACTTTTTTGTTTTTACTGAATTTTGTATTGAGTTTCGTATTTAGTTTGATGCTTCTATTAAAGTGCTTCACATTAATAATGACAAAGAACACCTTAGTTATCAATTCTCACTATTTTGTATGCATCGTGACATTATATATCAAACTAGTTGCTCTTACACCTCTAAACAGAATTGGCTTGCTGAATGCAAGAATCGTCATCTTCTTGATGTGGCTCGCACTCTTATCACTCAAATGAATGTTACTCGATCTTATTGGGGATATGTCGTTCTTCTCTCTTGTTACCTCATCAACCGGATTACTTTCTCGGTTCTCAACGACAAAACTCTTTTCTCCAATCTGTATCCTAGTACGACAATGTTTCTTTTACCTCCATGTGTGTTTAGATGCACGATATTTGTTCATTCTTCTTCTTCTGGACTTGACAAACTCTCTCCTCGCTTAGTTAAGTGTATTTCTCTATGCCACTGTCCGACATAAAAGGATATTTGTGATATGATCTTCTTCACCGGAAATAATATGTTTCCGCGGATGTTACTTTCTTTGAGGATGCTCATTACTTTTCTCGCACCTCTACTCTCCTACATGTTGATGACTCTTCTTCTCTACTTGTTATCTCCGCACCTCTACCTTCTCATGTGTTTCTTCCTTCTCCACTGGCCTCTAATTCTCCTTCTCTTTCTCCTGATTCTGCCCCTCTCCCTGAGCTGCTACTGACAGTTCCCGGGCCAGCAGTCTCTTTGACGAACAGATCTGATATTACATACAAGCTAGACATTGATCTTCTGATTGCCCTTTGAAAAGGAGTTCACACATGCACTCGACATCCTCATCGTGATGTGGTTTATTATGTCAGACTGTCTCCTTCCTGCAAGAGCATTGCTCTATCTCTCTCGGCTAATGTCGTCTCAAATACCTATCACGAGTCTCTTGCTATTTCTCATTGGAAAGTCGTCATGGATGAAGAGATGAAAACTCTGACAGAACGGGATACTTGGACTCTTGTCCCTACTCCTCCAAGAGCTAACGTGGTTGGCTGTCGTTGGGTCTTTGTGATCAAGTTTTTTCCTAATGGTACCATCGATCGCTATAATGCTCGGCTTTTGGCCAAAGGCTTTATCCAGACCTATGGTGTGGACTTCTTTGACACCTTATATTCAATTGCTCGGATTACAATGATCTGTGTTCTCTTTTCTGTGGCTGTTAACAGAGACTGAAAAATATCTCAGTTGGATATCAAAAATGTCTTCATTTATGGAGATCTACAATAGTTAGTCTAAATAAATCAACCTCCTAGGTATGTTGCTCAGGAGGAGTCTCAGGTATGTAGACTAAGGAAGGCAATCTATGGACTTAAGCAAAGCCCGCAGGCCTGATTTGAGAAGTTCAGTGAGGTTATCTCTGTTATTGGGTTTGCTCGAAGTGCTACACGCCACTCTCTGTTCGTACACAAGACTTCTACAATGCTAGTTGTTTTTGTTATTTATGTGAATGACATTCTTCTTACATGAGATGATAGAAGGGAATTGACCTAATGAAGAAACATCTTTGTCAACATTTTGTTATAAAAGATATGAGGTCTCCCAAATATTTTTTGGGAATTGAGATCTTTCGGAAGCCCAGTTCTATATTACTCTCACAATGAAAGTATGTTTCAGATCTTTTAAAGGAGACATGTCTTTTGGGAGCTAAACCTACTCGATGACCAATGACCGTTGGTGATGACAAGTGTCAGAGTAAAGATTCAGCTCCTCCTATAGATGTCTCCAGGTACCGACGGCTTGTGGGAGACTCATTTATCTAGCAATTACAATACCGGATATCTGTTATGCAGTAGGAAGGGTGAGCCAATTTATGCAAGCTCCCAAGGAGTGTCATTTACGATCGACTCTAAAGATCTTAGGGCATGTGAAAGGATATTAGAGAAAGACTTCTGTTTCAAAAGAATAATCATTTGAGAATTAAAGCTTGCTCTGATGTCATCTATGCAGATGACAAAGAGGATATGAAGTCTACACCTGGTTTTTGTACCTTCGTAGGAGGAAATTTGGTAAGCTAGAAGAGCAAGAAACAATTTGTTGTTTCTAGGTCAATTGCTAAAGCTGAGTACAAGAACATGACCTCGACTACCTGTGAGCTGAAGTGGTTACGAGCACTAATGCTTAATTTGAGAGAAGTTTATGAGCATCCCCTACTAATGTTCTGTGACAACATGACAACTATATATATTTCGAAGAATCAAGAGTTTCATGAGAGGACGAAGCACATTGAAGTAGATTGTCACTTTATCAGAGAATAGGTGTTGAAGAATCAAATTTACGCTTTGTTTGTCACATTTGATAAATAGCTTGCTGATGTCTTTATCAAACCAGTATCCTCTTTTTATGAAGTTTATGACAAGCTGTGCATGATTGATATATATGCTCCAGCTTGAGGGAGAGTGTTGAAACCTAAGTCCTGGCGGCCTGACGAACAGACATGGCAGACAGGTTTGTTGGTCCAGCGGATAACAGTGGCAGACGGACTTGGCGGTCTGCCTTTATAATGATCCAAGTAGTGGTTCCTCTCTGGCGGTTAAACAGTAGTTGAGGCAGCATGACGACCTGGCTTAGCGGTCTAACAGTAGTCCGTTGTAATCCACACTAGTTAACTGCAGTGCGGTCTGGTTATCAGGGGTAGTGGCTGTACGAACTGTTGTTGTTAGTTCCAGTCGTTGGTCAGGCGATTAGCTCCTGCCTAACTGCGTGATATGCTTCTCTATTCTTCCCGTTGTTGTGCACTTTGTTGTTCAACAGAGGCATGGCGGAAGTTGGTGTTTGTAGTTCTCAAGCACAACTCTGGTGCGACCTGGTGGTTAAACTTTGTCTAACCGCAACTTCTCGCATAGAGCTATTCGCTGGACACTATCAGATAGAGACCAGAGCAATCATATTGGTGTCTTTTCTCGCTCTGTATAGTCGTGCAGTTAGCTTTTCGAACCGCACAGCCCTAGAGGCTAGGTTTTTATCTATCCACCTAATCGCTTGTGACATAGGCTGTATATTCTCTCTCTTGTATTTTCTATATCCTTCCCATTTTCTATAAATAGGGGGCATACACACATATTATGTAACTTTTAGAAGCAATAAAGTTCTGTTATTTAGCTCTTTTCGCACAAAACTCATATGATTTATATGAGTGTAACACAACTTGTTTCATTCACATCCGAGGATGTTTAGTAAAAGTGTCTGTTTTTGGTCATGTTGTTCGACACTATCACATTGAAACCATTTTTTGAGCAAAATGAGTTCAGAATTGACTTAAGTTAGTTGCATTATACTCATATGATCTATACAAGTGCAACACAACTTATTTTGTTCGAATCTGAGGTAGTTTAGTGGAGTGACCAATTTTGATTACTCTGTTCGGCACGACCACCCCGATACCATTTTTTGAGTAAATGAGCTTAGAATAGAATTCAACCAGTTATATTAGACTCACATGATCCATATGAGTGCAACACACCTCGTTTTGTTGATTCATTACTCGACGACTAGTACCTACATTAACTTTAACCTACACGAGGGAACCACTTAGGGTTGACTTTGGTCAAATCCTCCTTTAAAGAGAAATTTCAAAATATCAAACAAAGACACTTTGAAGCCCACTCACCCAAACCATACCCATTTCAACTTCTATTTGAGCTCTGGCTCCTATGCAATGGAGGGTGAATCCAAGGTTAACCCAAGTTTAGCCTAAGCTCCCATCAACTTGACCCTCCCACTTAGCTTAAACCAAGGCAGTAGCTGCTTCGCCTCCCCCACCCTACTCCACCCCAAGCCAACCCTAGTGTCATAACCCTAACCTTGCTTGGGTAAGGAAGAAGAAGAGGGGAGGGGGAAGGGATCTCGTCCTCCTCTATACAACCCTGATAAGTTTACGTCAAAACACCTCCTCTTGAGCCTTTTTAAATTCGAAGCCACAACCTTGAGCCCTCGTCGATGCCGAAGAAGACAACCCAAGCTCCTATGTCACCTTCGTTTCTAACCTTGCATGGAGTGCTCCATAGGGCCCCATGGCCCTCGGGGGAGCCACACCTCGCCGAAGAGCACGTGTCGAACCTTTACAAAAAAATTTAAGGTAGCAGCACCGCTGAAGAGCAGAGCTTCGATGGTGTCTGATTATGTTTCTCTGGAAGGGATCCCCGGAGGCCGCCGGCGGTTCTAGTTTGCCGCATCACCCCCAGAAGATGCGCGTCACACGCACGTGCAAACTTTGTGCGGTGCCCGTGTATGCTAAGTTTTGTTCCCCCTCTCGGGATTATTTGAACCCTTTGAGCGGGCACAGCTTACACACGTTGTTCACTCAGTTGGGTTGGCTTGTTTGAGCGTTTCGGTAGAAGTCCAGCCGACTTGGTTTGAGAATCTTTAGAGGAACCCCATCAATTTTCATTACATATTTACTCATAATAAAAAGAGAAAATATTAAAGAATTGCGACTATAGTTTTTTCAATTAAAACTATTTTTTGACATGCAAATATTATATCTATGTGGATATCATATTGATATGTAATAACATTTTTCTTTAAATTTAGGATAATTTTATCGGCAAACCTCATATGGATATTGACAAACCACACTTGTTTCAAACCACCACCCATATTCTTCCTCTATTTTAAAACCTAAAGGCAGCCCAACCCTAAAATCCGATGGATTTACCTCCCCAAGCTGGTACCAGGATCGTCCTTCCCAGCGCCGATCACACGCCTCCTTCCCGCTCTAGGTCGCTGCCGCCGCCCCTTGCAAGCTCCGCCGGACTTCCTCCGGTTCTTGACGCCCATCAGCGTGACTCGTCTCCGCCGATTCCACCTTCCTCTATCGTAGGTTCGACGCTGATTTTAGTTGTTTCCATTCCTATTTTTTGGTTGTCTTGCTTCATCCGAGAGTTTCACATACTTTTTTTTCGAGATTCGATATCCCTTTTCTCCAGATTTAGGGTTGGATTTTTTAGGTTTTTTTGGCTGTCTTAAATGATACTAAATGTTAGATTTTTTAGGGTTTCTTACGGAGGAAGATCCAATGACACTAAATGGATACTCCCAAATTTCAGTGGTTTCTTGTACACCTCAAAGCGGCTCTATGAACACGATGGATCCGTTTAGTAACTTAATATTTCCAAATAAAATTGTACTATACATTTATTTGTTGTGTCTTTTGCATGTTGCATACGGTAAATGCATTTTTGTTGTTGTTCTTGCTTAAGTATATTCAAATGGTTCTATGAATAACACCACATGTGCCACCTCCGTGGAGAATTTTACAAAAAAATATAGCTTTGATTTCGGTTATCATTTACAACTTTAATGAGCTTTCCTACATTGGGTTCATAAATGACAATCACTTTGTCGGACTTTAATGCATGATGATTGTCCGCTACCTCCATTATTCCCAAGTTGGGGAAGAAATCGTCAAGAGATCGGTAGCAAATGGATTTGACGATTCGGTGCATGTTACACAATTCTAATTATTTATGTAGTTTTGTAAATCATAAGTATCTAATTTCTACTTTTTTTTTTCCAATTTTTGCAGTTTTGGATGAGTTTGTTTTAAATGTTGACAAATGTTGCATTAGCCTTAGAAAAAATGGAGCTTCTTGAGATGCTTGACATTTTTCTCTTTTTATTGATGTTTCAAATTTATGTTGCAAGTTGTGCAGGTTTTTGAGGTGCTTGAGAAATGTGAGCAGATTGTGCAATTTTTTGAGCATTTAGATGACGGTGAAAGAATGAAGCTTTTGAATGGAGCAATACATGCAACACTTTTAATTCAATTATTTTTGACTAATTAATCTTCATGTACAACTATATATATATATATGACTTTTTATCATTTTTTGGATAAGTTAGAAGGTTTGAATTATTGCGAATATTGTATAACATAACTAGTTATGATTATATATATTTTAATTTTTTTTTTGATCTGTCATTAGCATAATTTTCTGTGATTAAATTTCTACTACCCGCCCTTTCAGGCTACCGTTAAATAGTTTTTGCAAATAATACCCCCTAAATTTATATATCTATTTATAAGCCAGTCACATTTCGCTCGCTATCCAAAGCACAGTCACTCGCCGGGACTGCAATTCCTACCCACCCCAATGGCCAGTTGCCTCTCCACTTCTTACTCATCCGTCTCCTCGCCGTTTTTACAACTTACTGCGCCGCCCTTTAAGGTTAAACTCTACCCACCTGCTTATCTCATCGTCATCCCAAGAACACTTGATCCATTTAGTCTCATTCTCGCAGGGAAATCTCGGTCGCCTCAGGCCCAGCCTTCCTTCTCTCTTCTTCCTCTCTCGAGCAAGGGATAAGTATCTTTATTCCTCGACACCGAATCCTTTAGTCCGTTGCCGGTCTTCCGCTGTCTCCACGCAGGAGCCGGCGTCGCCTGTGAGGTTTCGGCTGAACAACCTGGGACCTCAACCTGGATCGAGGAAACGGAGCAAGAGGAAGGGGCGGGGTATTGCCGCTGGGCAGGGCAACAGCTGTGGGTTTGGTATGAAAGGGCAGAAGTCGAGGTCTGGACCCGGGGTGAGGAAAGGGTTCGAGGGAGGGCAGATGCCGTTGTACCGTCGGATTCCTAAGCTCCGCGGGATTGCCGGAGGTGGGTCTTTTTCACTGAAATCGTTTAGAACCTTTCTATGCAAGAGTTCTGATTCGGAACATTTTACATTGTAGAGTTAATCGAGGTAAATATTGTTAATTATCAGCTAATTATCTTTTGCTTATGATTAGATTTCTCAATTTCATGTAATGCGTTGATTACAATCTCAATGTAGGGTTCGGAGGGTCCGGGGAGGGTAAAGTGCAACAAATGCACTGCAGTCTGCACCCTATAGTGCAGACGATTCGGCAGCTGCGAGTCCATCTTAGCTCGTGCGGAGATGCGTGCACATCTTAACTCGCTTTGAGATGTGTGCGCTGAGATGTGCACGCATCTCCACGTGCTCGCATCCATCGGATCGGTAAAGTGTAGCGGCTCGCATCCGTCGGATCGCGCTGCACTTTACCCTCCCGGACCCGGGTTTGGAACATCCGAGCTTTTGAATAGAAAAAATGATTTGAAAACTTTTGTTAATTAATTCACTTCTCTCTCCATTGTTACTAGTTTTAGATCAGCACACATGTATATATAAAAATGCACTTACAAGTGAGACTAAGAGAATGACATGAAGCACAATATTAAAAAAAACAAATTTGTTACCCTTGTTCCCCGAGTGGACTTCCCCAAGAACATGAAAAAAAAATGTAGTCTCTTTTATTTATTTTATCTCTTACTATTAATATTGTGTTAATTAAGTCTCATTTGTCCTATTAGTCCCGCTGTTATGAACGTAGACAATGCACGAACACTAACGAGACAAAATTGCATTAACTGAAAAATTACATGGACACAATTCAGAGCGAACAACTGCCAAGACCAAGGAGGCTGGGACCTCCAATGGTCCTCTCTAAGAGAGCCCAAAACCTTAATACATTCAAGATATCCAACACTTAAAACTCCTCCCCCTCATATAGATGAGGGAGGGAAACATACAAGGAACTTAAAATTCATAATCATGGTGATTTCCGAATGCACGCCTCGGTGGTCCCGGCGAGGAGTAGTCGCTCCAGAGTATGCATGAAGGGTAACATTCCATCTCCCTTGAAAACCGACTTTGCTCGCAAGGTCGAGTATTAATTATTTGTCGGGATCTTTAAGAATAGGAGGAACATATAATTTGTGGTTGCAGATAAGGGTGCGTGGCTCGATAGTGGGAGAGACAGTGCCGGGTGCATCAATGAGATATGAAAATGAAAACGCTGGCGCTGCTCCGGATCGTATCGACACGCCAGTGTCGTCGTCGACCAGGAGAAGGGAGCGTGGCCGCCGCCGCATTGATGCGTCAAAGGAGATGGGCGGAGGCGGAGGCTGCGATACCTGCTGCGGGGAGGCCTCCTGGCGAAAGCAGTGTTCGAGCGACAACGTCGATTGAGGAGTTGGAGACGCCGACACTGTTACCACATAATTGCAGGCCAGCACCTGGACGTTGGAAGGGGAGGGTGGGGCAGGCTGCTTTACGCGGGAAAAGCGATGTGGGGCGGTCTGCTCGAAGCTGGAATGGGAGGAAGCATTAGGGTCTTGGATGAATGAAAATTAGAGTTACTCCCTAAGGATTTTGACTCGTTCTCTCCTCCCTCTTCCTCTTTCCGACCTCCTCTACTTATGTATGAGGAGGGATTTGTGTATTAGGAAGTTGATCTTATATGTTAGTATTTGGAGTCAGTATTATGCTGCCAGAGGTGACTAACCATCGATTGTATCTTGATGAGAGCATGTATCTCGCAGTTTAATGTAATTGTCTACCTTTTTGTGCTATTGCCTATTTATTTCTCTCTCGTGTGCATTTTGTTCATAACAATTGGTCTGGCTTGCCGGTCATTCCCATTATACAATCGGCCATTGGGTTTCCAATCAATGACATCTCCTCCTTTGTCATGACAAACCATATTCGCTGACCGATCCTCAATGAGATGGTCACCATAACTATGTACAATTGCATTATGCTAAGATTTTTGCACTGCCATTGCAACTAACGCATATCCGTTGGGAAACAGATATCCCACTTCGCGCTTGTGTGATCGGGCTCACAGAAGATAAAAACAACAAATGCACAAAGAAAATCACATAACACAGAGGGCACAAGATTTACATGAAAAACCCTATCTCAAATCAATGAGTGAAAAACCACGGGGCAGGGCACACGAATAATCCACTATCAGAGTGAATAAGAGTTGCAACAAATATTCTAGGTTTTCCAAACCTAGATCCCTCAGATTCACAGATTGAGTTCCCTTCCCAACTCACGGTGAAAAACTTCTCTCTTCAAAAATGTCACAAACTCAAAATCTCTCCTCAAAAAAACGAAGACAAGTCAAGAGCAAAATACCCTTCCAGCACAAGACATTGATTTGTGAGAAACTTCTGTTCTTCCTCCTCGAAGAACTTCCTCCAGCAACAATGGCGGTAAGCACTTTCTTCCCAAAACGAGAACTCTCTATTCCTTGAAAAGACGACTCAAAACGGAAGTAGTTAATTTCTGCCAAGCCCACAAACTATTTTGGGCAAAAGCATGAGGCTATCTTGGCCCTTAGATCACCCCTCCATGGTGATCCGACGGCAAAAACCGCTATATTTGTGAAACAAGTTCCGTATGTCTAGTCGAAATTCTGGCTAATGTCTAGCCGAATTTGGGCTGATGTCAAGCCGAATCTGGCTGATGTCAAGTCAAATCTGGCTGATGTCAAGTCGAATCTGGCTGACGTCAAACCTAATTCCTGGCAGCTTCTGGCCGAATTTCAGAGCAGCACACCTCCAACACCTGATCTGTTTGTGTCTCTTTAGGCGCTGGACCCCAACAAACTCCCCCTCCAGACCATGAATAGTTCCCATACCTAACAACTTCAGGTGGACACCATGCCGATCAGTGACCGACAGAGCTCGTGCTTCTCCCTCGGCACAACCTTCGTCATCATGTTCGAATGATTTTCATCCGTGTGGACCTTCTCCACCTTCAGCAACTTCTCTTCGACAGCATCTTGTATCCAATGCTTCCTCACATCAATGTGCTTCGTCTTGGAGTGGTAGGCGAGATTATTGGCCATAAAAATGGCGCTCTGACTGTCACCAAAAACAGTGAACACCTCTTGTTGGAGTCCAAGTTCAAACATGAACTTCATCCACAAGATCTCCTTTGACACCTCCTTTGCCACGTACTTCTGCAACTTTGACTGTCACAACATAACTCCTGCAAATGTAACTGCAAACTCCGATGTGGACCTTCGGGAGTCAACATCTTTTGACATATCTGAATCAGAGTACCCAACAAGGGTTGGTGACCCTCCACTATACTGCAAACAGTAATCTGAGGTATCTCTGAGATATCAGAGTATCCACGTCACAACATCCCAATGGATCCTCCCTGGGTTCGCCAAGTATCTGCTTACTACCCCCACTGGATAAACTATGTCTGGCCTCATGCAAAACATAACATACACCAAACTCGCTACTGTAGATGCATATGGGACCTGACTCATCTCCTCCACTTTCTTTTAAATGGACACTGAGAGCATGATAACTTGAAGTGTCCACCCAATGGAATAGCTACCGGCTTGACCTTCTCCATCATGAACTTCTTCAACACTTTCTCCACATACTCTTCTTGAGATAGCCACAAGTAACCTGCCTCTTGTCTCGGGTAATCTTCATACCAAAGATCTTCCTTACTGGTCCCAAGTCCTTCATCTCAAAGGACTCACTTAGCTCTTTCTTCATCCCAACAATGCTAGACTTGTCGTCACCAACAATCAACATATCATCTACGTACAATAACAAAATGGTAAGAGCTTTCTCAGTTCTCCTCACATAGACACAGTGATCTGCCCTGATCCTCCGGAACTTGTTATTTTGCATAAAGGAGTCAAACTTGTTATACCACTGCTTGGGTGCTTGTTTCAACCCATAAAGACTCTTCTTGAGTCGGCAGACCAAATGCTCCTTTCCCTTGGCCTCAAAACTTTCGGGCTGCTCCATGTACAACTCTTCATCCAAGTATCCATGCAAGAAGGCCATCTTGACATCCATCTGCTCAATCTCAAGATCCCTAGAGGCAGCCAATCTCAATACCAGTCTGATAGAAGACATTTTCACCACAGGTGAAAATATCTCGTCGAAATCCACACTATGCTTCTGAATAAACCCTTTGACTACCAACCTTGCCTTGTACATAGGTCGAGAGAGGCTCCCATCAGTCTTTAACTTGAAGACCCACTTGTTTTTCATTGCTATCATTCCCTTTGGTTGTTGGACCAAATCATAGGTCTCATTCTTCTGGAGCGAGTCTAGCTCCTCCTCCACAGCTGCAACCCAATACACTTTGTTTTCTAATCTCTAAGGCTCCTTAAAAGACTCAGGCTCTCTACTATCAGTAAGCAAGATGTAGTCATGCGGTGGATACCTGATGCTTAGTCTCCGAACTCTATCAGATCGCCTGAGGGGTACCTCCATAACAGGTAGAACATCTACAGGAAAAGATCCCCCTACATACAGAATCACATCCTGATCTGAAATCGGCACAACTTCCTTCTCGGCATGCTCTTCATCATCAACAACATTCTCTGGCTCAAGGACTACGTCATAATACCCCATAGCTGGTGGATTCTACGGCTCAACAATCTCATGCTCATCAACAACTTGGTCTTCCACAAAGACCACATCCCTGCTTCTGACGATCCTTTTACTCTCCAGGTCTCAGAGTCTATAGCCATACTCCTCATGCGGGAACCCAAACAAGATGCACTCTTGGGATTTCTCATCAAGCTTCAATTTCACCTCCTTGGGAACATGAACACGTGCCCTGCAATAGAACACCCACACATGTCCTTAAGAGACCTCTTTTTCGGACCAAACACGCTCTGAGATATCTCCATCCAAAGGTGCAGAAGGGGACATTAATCAAATGCACTGCAATCCGCACGACCTCTGCCCAGAACTGCTTGCCAATACCTGCCCGAGAGATCATGCACCTGATCTTCTTCACAATCATCCTGTTCATCTTCTTCACCAACCCATTCTGTTGCGGTGTCCTTGGAACTGTCTTCTCATGTAGGATTTCATGCACCCTGCAATAGACATCAAAGACACCAATGTACTCACCTCCACTGTCTGATCTAACCCGCTTGATCACCTTCTCTGTCATCTTCTTCACCATCGCCATGAACTCCATGAACTTTTCCAAGACATCACTCTTTTGCTTCAAAAAATAGGCTCATACTTATCTCGAGTGATTGTTTATGAACGTGACAAAGTAAGCTGCTCCGCTCACAGACTTGGGCTCAATCAGACCACACACATCCGTGTGTATCAGGCTCAACAACTCCGCCTTCCTCTTCGGTTCAGCCTCTGCGAAGGATACTTGTCTCTACTTGCCAGCTAAGCAGTGAGCACACGTGCTAAGCAGTGAACACACGTGTCATTGATCTTTAAGTTCTTCTCGCCGATGTGGTCAAGTCTGTGATACCACAACTCCAGTCTGTGATACCACAACTCCATAGAGTTGTCTTCAGCTGCATTCACACTTGGACTGCAGATTTTGGCCTTTGTTCGGTACAAACCACAACACTTCTTGCCCCGCGCCACCACCAATGATCCCTTCACTAGCCTTCAAGCACCTCCATCTTCAATGTTTGTGAAACCTCCATCATCTAGTCTGTCAACAAAAATGAGGTTCATCCTCAAGTCAAAAATATGTCTGACATCCTTGAGGATAACCTTCCCTAGATCAGTCTCCAAGTGAACATCACCACTGCCAACAATCTTCGACACACTGACATTTGCCATCCGGATAATGCCAAGATCTCCAGCAACATATGAGTATAAGTAATTTTTGTGAGGAGTGCAATGGTATGATGCACTACCATCCATAACCTAGTCTGTGTCAACACATTCCTGGCAAGCCGCCCCACTGCAATGTAAGTACGGTGACTCATCCTCCGCAATCGAGGCCACACCTGCACCCTAACTTGCTTCTCCGGTCTCCTTTGACTTCCCCTTCTGTTTTTTTGCAACTTGAAGCAGCCTTTTTTGAAGTGACCATTTTTTTTGCAGTAATAACACTCGATCTCTTTCTTGGACTTAGGTCTAGACTTGCTTCTGGAGTTTGCCCTTTGCTTACTTTCCTTCTTCATCGGCCTTCCCCTTCCCTCCATGAGAAGGGCATACGATGTAGAAGCTCCAGAATCCTTTCTCCTTAACTCCTCTTTCAACAGACAACTCGTCACCATCTCCATCGACACAACGCCATCCGACGCTGAATTGCTCAATGACACCACCAGAGTTTCCCAATTCTCTTGCAAGGAACTAGGAACCATCAATGCCTGCAGCTCATCCTCCAAGGTGATCTTCATGGCATCCAACTAGTTGATGATGCTTTGGGCAAGGTTCAGATGCTCAGTCATCTGAGAACCCTCCTTGTACTTCAGGTTTATTAGCTTTCTAATCAAGAAAGTCTTGTTCCCCGCTGCCTTCCGCTTTTACAACGCTTCAAGCTTTCTCCATAAAGCTTGAGTCGATGATTCTGTAGATACATCATACATGGTGGAAGACAGAATCATCAAGCCATTGCCGATTAAAATCCACTGCCTTCCGATCCATCTTCTTCCACTCTGTCTCATTCAACACGGTAGTCGGCCTCCCCAACAACGAGGCATAAAGATCTTTGCAATACAAAAGATCCTCCATCCGCGAGCCCCAAGAATCCTTTGTAATACAACCATAATTTTTATGAATCTTTTGTAATATCCGACGAGCCCCAAGAACCCTCTCAGTTGTTTGAGGGTGGTTGGAATAGGCCACCGCAACATGCCTACTATTTTTCTTGGGCCGGCTGCAACACCTTGGCCTGATGTGTTATGGCTTAGGTTCTCCACATGTTGATCTCCAAGGTTACACTTGCTTTTCTTTACAAATAATTGCTCCTTTCTCAGTGTTTGGAGAGTTATCTTCAAGTGTTTGGAGAGTTATCTTCAAGTGTTGTAGATGCTCCTTCACAATAATGTTGAAGACTAATATATCGACGAAGAAAACTTGAATGAATCTTCGTAAATGTTCATGGAATACCTGGTTCATGAGGTTTTGGAAGGCGGCCGACATGTTTGTGAGCCCAAAGAGCATTATAAGGAACTCATAGCGGCCCTCATGAGATCGGATTGCTGTCTTTTCAATGCCTTTTGTGGCCATCCTCACTTGGTGATAACCAGAGCGTAAGTCGAGTTTGGAGAAGATTCGATTGAGAAACTTGTTCTTTATAGTGTTCTTGTTTAACTACTGGTAGTCAATGCACATCCTCCATGAGTCGTCCTTTCTTCTTTACTAACACAATTGGGGAGTAAAAGGGACTAGTGCTATGTTTGATGACTTTTTTGTTGAGTAATTCTTTGATTAGCTTTTCAATTTCATCCTTTTAGATAGCTGGGTATTTGTGGACTTCACATTGGTGTAGAGATTTGGCAACTTGAGGTTGATCTTATGATCGTAGCTTCTTTTTGATGGTAGTCTTTCAGGAGTAGAAAACGCATCTTCAAACTCAAATAATAAGCCTTCCATTTTCTTATCAATCTATATTGCTTGGTTGGCAGGGCTCATCTGCATAAGTGCAGGTGAGGGCTTCAACTCTGTTGTGAGCCAGCACACAGATAGAAGTGAGAGTTGAGGTGATTTTTGAATTTTGAATGAGTGTCCCCATCTATTGAGCCATGGCGGAGAGGGTCGACTGTCTGTAAGGCAGATCCGAGTATTGTTGGCTGTGAACTCCATCTGCAAGTTGATGAAGTCCATGGAAATTAATCCCAGTGTAACGAGCCATTGTATTCCAATACTGCATCACATCCCCCCAATGAAATGACTAGCATGCTGGATTTGAATTTGGCACCTTGCATACTCCATATAAAATCTTCACACAATTGCCGACGTTGTGTCTTATTTTTGTCAACAACAACCACTGTAAAGGGTGCAATGTCTTTGAGGTATATCATTTCTTCATTTTCTCAGTAGTCAGTACTTTATTTCATTGTTTAGTTGTAGTGTTGTACTGTAAAGGTGTTTCCTTTATGACCTCTTAGAAGAAAGGCTAATTGGTTTTGAGCATGAGATTGTATATCATTCATATTGATGTTACTATGTTAGTGCCTTTCTTATACTTGATCACCAAGTTGAATGTTGCAAGATTAATTATGTATTTAATTATTTATGTGAAATTATGAAAGTGTGTAACTGTTATTTCATATGCCTAACCAACTAAAGTTTTGTTGAGTGACTTGAGTCTTCTTCCTTGTGCTTCTATATTAGCACTAACATATATATTTATACGTGTGATTGTGTGGTAGTATATCAATATCATTGCGGTTTTTTATGAATTTTGTTTAGGGTTTTTGGATAGTTTATGTTTTTTTAGGGTTTTCCTATTACAGGAAAATGACTGATAAATGATCTTCATCAAAGTCAAGAAGAGACTTGGGGCAATCAACCTGTATCTCTGTGATTGTTATTTCTTACTCTGAAGTCTGTATTGAGAACCTGTATTTAGATATATGTGTGCTTAATTAACACAGAACCTGTATTGAGAAGAAGGTGAAGAATCTGTATTGAGAACCTATATTTTTGATTCATTTTTCTTACTCTGAAGTCTGAAGTCTGAACGCTGAAGTCTGAAGTCTAAAGCTAGTATGTATAGTTATTCTGAAGTAACAGAACCTCTGTGCTTACTGCTTAATTAAACTTGTATTGACTATTGAGATATCATGATTCATGGTATGAATGTATGATTCATGTATAATACCTGTGTGGCTGTGTTGGTAAACTATCTTTCAAAGTTTTTTTAAAAAACTGAAACTTTAAACAGCGGTTATTATAATAATCACCGTCTTTCAGACTATACACGCAGACTTTAGACATCGGTTATTATAATAACCGCAGTCTAAGGCCTGTCAGACACACTATACACTGCGGTTTTTATAAAAACCACATTGTATAGTCTATCTGACTGACTTTAGATAACAGTTATTATAATAACCGATGTCGGTCACACTATACACTGCGGTTTTTAAAAAAGCCGCTGTGTATAGTCTGCCGGCAGATTTTAGACAGAGGTTATTATAATAACCGCTCTCTAAAGTCTGTCTTGTTTTTTTAAAAAATATTTGGTTGTCGCCTTGGGACTTGCTCGTCTTATTGTCGCCTACGCGTCCGTCTTGTCGCCTAAGTGTCCAGGCGCCCGACGCTCGCCTTGGTTTGCCTTGACGCTATGACAAGAATGGACACAACTCAATTAGTGGTTGGTAAGGGTACCGTGCAATGTATCGAGACTGTAACTCTGCCCAATGTTTTGTATGCTCTTTCCTTTCCCGTAAATCTCTTATTCATGAGTGTTATCATTTCCCAGCTAAAATATGTTGTTTTGTTTAATATTCCGAAGGTGATCTTCAAGGAGAAGGAGACCGACAGAATATTTGAGATGGACAGATGGCATAGTGGATATACTTGGATAGAGAGAATATGGACTCGGCCCTTTCAACCATTATTGAAGAAGCTACAGAAGTCAAAAAGAGTGCGGAAGACATACTACTACTTCATCATCAGCGTACAAGTCATTCTTTTTTTGTTGTTTTGAGTCAGATGCATCACATTCTTTTTAAAAAGGGCAAATAAAGAAAAATTTGTATGTGATGCATGCAAACTAGGAAAACACACCAGAAACTCTTATTCTAGTTCTTGAAGTAGGAGTTCTCATTCATTTAATCTGATACATTCCGATGTCTGGGGACCATGTCCCACGCCCACTATAAACAGTGCGGTCGTAAAGGTGTTGAGGTCCTATAATGGGATTGAGTACACTAACATGGTGTTTCAAGAGCACTTGTCTTCACAGGGAATCCAACACCAAACTACTTGTCCATACACACCAGAGCAGAATGAAGTAGCAGAACGAAAGAATAGACATCTTCTGGAAGTGACTCGGAGTATGATGATAATAATGAAGTTAAAGTACTTATGGGGACAAGCCGTGCTAACAACAGCCTACTTAATCAATCAGATGCCCTCACAAGTATTAGATAAGAAGTCCCTGATTAAGATACTGCGAAGGAATAGTGAAGATATTCTTCCCCTCACGACCTTCGGTTGTGTGGGCTTGTGCATGATAAAAGACCAAATGTGGAAAAATTGGATCCAAGGGCCCTTAAGTGTGTTTTTATTGGGTATTCAACTACCAAAAATGGATGTATGTTAGAGTCCGGTGGAGAGAGTTATTCGTCAGCATGAATGTCACGTTCAAATAGCTTGAGTCATATTACTCCTCTTTGATTGACTCGCCTCTTGGAAGATCACTCGGTGCAGAAAATATGAGACAAGAGGGGGAGGATAGTTGTGGTGGTGAGAGACGGATAATGAGTATCTCGTTGGCACCTGTGCCAAAGGAATCCGAGTCAGTTGAGGTGCCGGTTCTTGAGGAGAGAGAATCCGCTGATGATGAACCTCAGACTCAGGGGGAGTTAAGAGTGTATACAAGAAGAAGGTAACCGAGCGAGACTACAATGCCCACATTGTCACCTGTGTCAAGTCCCTTGCCTCTGCCTACTCCGATCCTTGAGACACCTACACCATCCACCACAAGTTCAGATATCTCAGGTAAGATAACCCATCATCTCTCTACTCTCACTCCCTTGCCGGTAAGATGGAGTTACCGCAAGAATGCGAGAGTCTCACATGATCAATATGACTTTCTATATGACATTGCCAAATTTGTTTCCTACTCCCATATATCTCGTGCACATGGAGCATTCATTACATCTTTGGACATTATTTTTATTCCAATTGTTGGCAAGTTGCTAAGAAGGATTCTCGATGGAAAGCTACAATTCTAGAAGAACTTGGCGCATTAGAGAAAAACAAAATCTGGAACCTGTTGTCACTACCAACGGGGAAAAAGGCAGTTGGGTGCAAGTGAGTGTTCACTGTGAAGCAAAATCCAGAAGGTCAGATCGAGCGCTACATGACTCGATTGGTAACAAAGGGTTACAATCAAACTTATGACATTGACTATGACGAGACCTTTGCACCTATTGCCAAAATGAGCACGGTACAAACACTAATATCCTTGGCGGCAAATGGAGGATAGAAACTACACCAACTCGACGTAAATAATGCCTTTCTTCATGAGGATCTACTAGAAGAAGTATGCATGTAGGTGCCACCAGACTTTGACACAAAACAAACGGTAAGCAAGGTGCGTAGACTCAAGAAATCATTGTATGAGCTAAAGCAATCTGCTCGAGCCAGATTTGACAGGTTTATGAAAGCGATGGTTAACATGAGATATCAGCAGACCAATACTGATCATGCCGTGTTCTTTAGGCAGAATGGAGAACACACTACGATGCTTACTGTGTACGCGGACGATATGATTATTACTGGTGATGACGAGAAGAAAATCACTCATCTAAAGACGAGATTGGGTAATGAGTTTGAGGTGAAGGATTTGGGGCAGCTAAAATACTTCCTTTGGATAGAAGTAGCTCGCGGTGCAAAGGGAATCGTTTTATCCCAACAAAAATATGTTCTAGATTTACTCAAAGAGACGTGTATGCTGGGATGCAAGCCCGCAGTCACACCCATTGATCAGAAGTTCAAACTCAACGCTGAGGCAGGAGAGCCAACTGATAAAGGAAGGTATTAGAGGCTTGTAGGTCCCCTGATCTATTTGAGCCACACCTGTCCCTACTTATCTTTTGCTGTGAGTGTAGTAGCCCGTTATATGCACGATCCCAGGTAGGGGCACTTGGAGGCAATGCATCAGATTCTTTGATATACTTAAAGAGTGTAATGGGAAAAGGGTTGATCTTCCAAAAGAATGAGCATCTGAATATAGAGGGCTATTGCGACTCTGACTGGGCTAGCTGTGCAGATGACAAGAGATCCACATCGGGATATTGCATGCTTGTGGGGGGCAATCCTGTCTCTTGGAAAAGCAAGAAGCAGCCTGTAGTTGCGAGATCTACAGTCGAGGCAGAATACATGGCCATGACCTCAGGTGTAGGGGAGATGTTTGGTTGAAAGCCCTGCCGAGTGAACTCAAGATAGATTAGGGCGGACAAATGACATTGTGGTGTGATAGCAAGTCAGCCATTAGCATTGCAAACAATCCCGTCCAACATGATATAACCAAACATATAGAGATCGATAGGTTTTTCATCAAAGAAAAGCTGGATGATAGGATACTGAAGCTGGGTCATATCACTACAAAAGAACAAATGGTTGATTGTCTAGCCAAATAACTTAACTCACTGGATTTATGTAGATTGTGTGACAAGATGAGCTTAGTGAATATCTTTCGCCCATTTTGAGGGGAAGTGTTGGAATTTTGTATGCATATAATACAATTTGGCGTGCCATTAACGACCTCCTACTTTTGTGTTACACATCACAAAATTTGTTTTTGGGTCTCCCTCTTATGTTTATAAATATGGGAGATATGTGTTGATGTAATGTAATTAAGAGCATAATAAAAGTGTATTCTTTTTAATAAGTTTATTCCTTTTATTTTCCACTTGAGAAGCAATCAATGAAAGATTCAAAATACCGAAATCCATTTATAGTGGGCGTGGGACATGATCTCCAAACATCAGAATGTATCAGATTAAATGAATGAGAACTCCTATTTCCATAATTAGAATAAGAGTTTCTGGTGTGTTTTTCTAGTTCGCACGTTTCACATACAAGTTTTTCTTTATTTTCCTTTTAAAAAAGAAAGTGATACATCTTACTCAAAACAACAAAAGAAGGATGACCCATATGTCGATGATGAAGTTGTAATATATCCTTCACACCCTTTCCGGCTTCATAATGGTTGAAAGGGCTGGGTTCATATTCTCTCTATCCAAGTACCACAAGCCACTATGCCACGTGTCAATCCCAAGTTTTCTGCCGGTCTCCTTCTCCTTGAAGATCACATTCAGAATATCAAACAAAACAACACATTTTTGTTGGGATATGATATCACTAATGGATAAGAGATATACGGGAAAGGAAAGAACATGCAAAACATTGAACAGAGTTAAAGTGTTTGTACATTGCACGGTACTCTTATCAACCACTGGTTGAGTTGTGTCATCGGCAGTTTGGATGCGCTCTCGGACTGTTAGGGGAGTATACAAAAGGAATTCTCTAACATTCCCCAGTGACATGTTGAGAAGCAAAACCAAATCAACTATTCAATCTTGTGGTCTAGTATTGGATATAGATGCGAGGGAAAGAGTTTCTCTCGTACCTGTGGTTGAATGAGCAAACAAGACAATGTTATTCCTTGATGAAGCTGACATGAGTGCATCGTCAATCACTCCCTTCTGCTTTCTCCACATCAGTTGGGAGTAAGTGTTCACAATCTCCCGTTTCTCTGAATTACCCATCTCATCCCTACTTTCGTCTGCCTCGTCCTCGATTATCATAAGTGTTAAAGTTTGGCGGTTTGACCTTTTAGTCGGGCGGCTAGTTGTTTGGGCGACCTGACGGTTTGGACCAGCGGCCTGTCTGGTCGGCGACCTGGCGGTTTGGACCAGCGGCCTGTCTGGTCAGCGACCTTGCGGTTTGGACCAGTGGCCTGGCTGGTCAGCGACCTGGCGGTTTGGACCAGCGACCTGTCTGGTCAGCGACCTGGCGGTTTGGACCAGCGGCCTGTCTGGTCAACGACCTGGTGATTTGGACCAGCGGCCTGTTTGGTCAGCGACCTGGCGATTTGAATCAGCGGTCTTTTTATCAGCATTTCCATCGGCTTGATGTTAGCCGCAGCAGAGGTCCAGATGATTAGCCGCAGCGGCCTGTAGGTTGACCGCAGCGATTTGATGCTAGCCAAAGTGGTCTTGGTGTTAGCCACCCCAGGTTCTGAGGTTTTGCTGTTATTTATTGTGTAGCCTAGCGGTTTGACTGTGTAAGTCAAACCGCCCAGCCCGCGCGGCTTGTATTTAGTCTCACATAGCTTGTTGTATTCTCTCTTCTCCCTCACTTTCTATAAATAAGTGAGCATACCTATGTAATAATTATCGGCAATAAAATTTGCCTTTATTTAGCTCTTTTTCACATGGTATCAGATCTAATCCGTCATTTGCTACAATTCGCGCGGCTTCTATTCTGTTCGCGCGACTTCTTTTCTGACCGCGCGGTTTCCCTCCCTGCCCTCCCTTGTTTGTCCTTTTTCGCGCAGCTTCTATTCTGTCCGCTCTGTTCGTTTCCTGCTTCTCACTCAAACCAGGCGGTTTGAGTTTCTGCAGGTCTCTTTCTCGTGGTCGCTGTCTTTCTGCGACTTGTTTGCCTTCCTGTTCTGTTTCGGCTTGTGCCCTTCTTGGTCACACAGTTTCCTTGTGTGCGCGCTCCCTTTGCTTCTCCTCTTCTTTCTTCTCTACCTGCTGCAACTTCTCTTACCGTTGCGGGCTTCGCATCCTAGTCGCGACTCTTTTTCTGGCCGCTGGTGTGTTATCACCTTGACCGTGCGGTCTTCTCACGCTGTTTCTTCGATGCTTGGCCACTGCGATTTCCCTTGCGCGCTTCTTTTACCTCTTTTGCCGTCTTGATTCTAACCGTGCGGTTAGTCTTTCCACTTTTCGGTTTCTTTCTCTCTTGAGGATGTCCTCTCTTCTCTCCTCTACAGCTCGTGCTCTTGTGGCCTCCTCTGATGAGTGACTTATTGACTCTGGCGCCACTTGTCACATGACCGGCGATTCTCGTTTGTTCTCCTCCTTCACCGACCAGAACATGGTGTCTCTTGTTATTATTGCAGATGACACTTCAGCTCCTGTGCATGGTATTGGCACTGTGCACCTCACTCCGTCTTTGCTGCTTGATGACACTCTTTATGTCCCCTCTTTCTCGTGCAATTCACTCTCTGTTCATGCTCTCCGCATGCAGTTATATTGTATGGTTACTTTTACTGCTACCACTTGTTCTTTCTCCGATTCTGTCTCAAACGCTACGATTGCTACTGGTACTGCGCGTGGTGGCCTCTTCTTTCTTGACCATGACGTTGCTCTTTCTGCTTCTTCATCCCTTCAACAATGACATCGTCGTCTTGACCACCCTCTTTCTCGCCTCATCCACCAACTTCTTCCAGATCTTCCTCAAGAGGATTCCCCTTTGAATTGTGAAGTATGTTAGTTTGACAAACATCATCGCTCTTCTTTCCCAGCACGCACGAGCCGTAGTTCTTCGCGTCCTTTTGAACTAGTTCACTCTGATATCTGAGGTCCTGCTCCTACTGCCACTGTTGGTAGAGGTAGCCTATACTTTGTCACTTTCATTGATGATTTCTCCAGGTGTACTTGGCCGTATCTCCTGAAAGATTGTTCTGAACTTTACACCGCCTTTACCGCTTTTTATCATGAGATCTTGACACAATTTAAGGTGCATATTCAAGTTCTTCGTACTGATAATGCTAAGAAATATGTCAGCCGATAATTTTCTGATTTTTGTGCAAACCATGGTTTGATTCAACAAACTTCGTGCCCTTATACCTCTCAACAGAATGACGTTGCTGAACGCACGAATCGTTCTTAGATGTTGCTCGCAGCCTTCTGTTACAAATGAATGTTTCTCGGTCCTATTGGAGTCATGCTGTTCTTCTCTCCTGCTATCTTATTAATCAGATACCCTCATCTGTTCTTCAGGTCAAGACTCCATTTTTCATTTTGTATCCCAAGGCCGAGCCATTTCCTTTACCTCTTAAAATTTTTGGATGTACTGTGTTTGTTCACATACCTTCTCCTGATCGTGACAAACTTTCTTCCCGTTCTGTTAAATGCATATTTCTTGGTTATTGTCTGACTCAGAAGGGCTATCACTATTTTGATCATCTTCTACGCAAACAGTACGTATCTGCTGATGTTACCTTCTTTGAAGATGCACCGTATTTTTCTCCTGTTTCTTCTCTCTTGCCTTCTGATACTTCTTCTTCAATGCCTATTATCTCGACACCTCTGCCGGAGCCAGTTCTTTCCACAACTGTCCCTGTTGTGCCATTTCTTTCTCTCGAGACTGATTCTTTGCCCTTGGAGCCTTCTGCATCTGTTCCTGGGCCTCATCGTTATTCTGGCTGTGAATTATCTCCCTTGGACAAGAGTGATCTTGATCTTCCTATTGCCCTGCGGAAAGACGTTCGTCAATACACTAAGCATCTTATTAATGCGGTTGTCTCCTATGCTCAGCTTTCCCCAGTTGACAAGCGTTTTGCTCTTGCTATCTCTTCTACTGTTATACCGGCTATGTATCAAGAAGCTCTTGTCATTCCTCATTGGAAAGTCGCTATGGATGAAGAAATGAACACATTAACTGCAAGAGGTACTTGGACTCTTGTTCCCCTACCTCTGGGCATTGATGTGGTTAGATGTTGGTGGGTCTTTGTTGTTAAGTATCTTCCAGATGGTTCAGTTGATTGTTACAAGGCGAGGCTTGTGACAAAAGGGTTTACTCAGACGTATGGGGTTGACTTCTTTGATACTTTTTCTCCCGTTGCTCGCATCAGCACTATACGCGTTCTCTTCTCTGTGACTGTTAGTCGAGACTGGTAGATGTCTCAGTTAGATGTGAAGAATGCATTCCTTTATGGTGATTTGTAAGAAGTAGTTTACATGAAGCAACCTCCTGGGTATGTTACTCAGGAGGAGTCTTAGGTATGCAAGCTTCGGAAGACGAATTATGGTTTAAAGCAGAGTTCACGAGCTTGGTTTGAAAAATTTAGTGGAGTTGTTTCTCTTATTGGGTTCAATCGAAGCTCTGCTGATCATTCTCTGTTTATACTCAAGAATACTAAAGGCCTTGTGATTCTTGCCGTCTATGTTGATGATATTTTTCTGACTGTGATGATAAAGAAGACATTGCTCTAGCCAAACAACATCTTCGACAACATTTTGTTACTAAGGATATGAGACCTCTGAAGTACTTTCTGGACATTGAGATTTCACAAAAGAAGAACTTGGTGGTTCTTTCACAACGAAAGTATGCGCTGGATCTTTTAAAGGAGACCGGTCTTCTTGGCACGAAACCTGCTCGTTGCCCGATGACGGTTGGAGATGATAAGGGGTGGACTGAAGATTCTACTCTTCTTCCAGATTTCACTATGTACAGACGTTTTGTAGGCAAACTCATATATCTGACTGTTACTAGACCAGATATCTGTTATGCGGTTGGAAATGTCAGTCAATTTATGCAGAATTCTAGAGAGTGTCATCTTCGGTCTGCCATGAAAATTCTGGAGTATGTGAATGGGTCTCCAGGAAAGGGCTTGTTGTTTCAAAAGAATAATCATCTGAAGATTGAAGCGTATTCTGATGTCAGCTATGCTGATAACAAAGAAGATAAGAAGTCTACATCATGTTTTTGCACCTTTGTAGGAAGAAACCTTGTTAGCAGGAAAAACAAGAAACAAACAGTGGTTTCAAGGTCAAGTGCTGAAACAGAGTATAAGAGCATGACTTCAACTACCTGTGAGTTGAAGTGGTTACGAGCGCTTATGCTTGATTTTGGAGAAGTCTATGATCATCCTCTTCCTATGTTCTGTGATAACAAATCCGCCTATGTTCTGTGATAACAAATCCGCCTATGTTCTGTGATAACAAATCCGCCTATGTTCTGTGATAACATATCGAAGAATCCTGTCTTTCATTAGAGGACAAAACACATTGGGGTTGTTTGTCATTTCATTAGGGAAGAAGTGTTGAAGAATCAGATCTGTACTCCCTTCGCCACTTCTGATAAAAAACTGACAGACTTCTTCACGAAACCAGTTTTCACTTCAGATGTTTGTAGCAAGTTGAGCATGGTTGACATATACGCTCCAGCTTAAGGGGGAGTGTTAAAGTTTGGCGGTTTGACTTGCTAGTCGGGCGGCTAGTTGTTCGGGCGACCTGACGGTTTGGACCAACGGCCTGTCTGGTCAGCGACCTAGCGGTTTGGACCAGCAGCCTGTCTGGTCAGCGACCTGGCAGTTTGGACCAGTGACCTGGCGGTTTGGACCAGCGGCCTATCTGGTCAGCGACCTGGTGATTTGGACCAGCGGCCTATCTGGTCAGCGACCTGGCGGTTTGGATCAGCGGTCTCTTTGTCAGCATTTCCATCGGCTTGATGTTAGCCACATCAGAGGTCTGGATGATTAGCCGCAGCGGCCTGGAGGTTGACCGCAGCGGTCTAATGCTAGCCGAAGCGGTCTTGGTGTTAGCCACCCCGGTTCTGAGGTTTTGTTGTTATGTATTGTGTAGCCTAGCGGTTTGACTGTGTCAAACCGCCCAGCCCGCGTGGCTTGTATTTAGTCCTACATCGCTTGTTGTATTCTCTCTTCTCCCCCACTTTCTATAAATAAGGGGACGTGCCTACTTAATAATTATCGTTTTGGAGCAATAAAATTTGTCTTTATTTAACTCTTTTTCATAATAAGGTTTGCTCGGTAGCCTCCCCATCTCTGCAACCCCCACGACCGCGACTACGACAGCCTCCTTTTCCCCATCTACCTGCATCCCACTCTTTTGGTATCTTGGGTCAAGCCAGCTAAAGATGAACTAATTTCACCACATTGTAACATTGCCGTGTCTCACTCGTGTATCTTGTGTGTCCAAGATTGGTTACCACTAGGACTGATTTCACCCCGGCGGGCGCAATTACCCCAGACTGAAGCCTAATCCGTCTCTCCTCCTGCATTATAGATGAGATTGTCTCATCCAGGGTAAGAATCTTTGGCTGAGCGAACATCACACTCCTTTGCTCAAATGCTGGGTTCAACTCCCTCATAAAGTGCGTAGTCCTCTGTTGAGCATCTCTCTCCCCTTTAGTGCATTCAGGGTCTTTGCAGCATGCGACTGGTGAGAAATAATCATAGTCACTCCAGATCTGCGACATACTCCTGAATTGAACAGTCTCCATGGATTACGGTCTCAATCTCTCATTCGATCTGAAACACGAGCTTGTTGTTGTTGACTCCTGCATAGAGCCTCTGTAACTTCCCCAAACATCGCTTACAGTCTCTATGCCATACACTGTGATAGCGATAGACGCGACCATTGAGTTTAGGAGCCAGGTGTGTAACAAACTGTGTGTAGTCTTCCATTCATTGTACCCATTTGAGTCCTTCTCTGGTGAAGGATCAAGCGCATACCCAACTGCACCAAAAGCCCGGACTGTTGGAGAGGGCGCTACTTAATTTCTTAAATAAGTAGCAAAGCGCCACGGGTCAAGTGAAGGAACGCCGGACCCAACAATCCCCCCCCGGCGTCCAGCACAACCCGTCGGCTCAGAGGTGGAGTTACCACATGGCCCACCTGGCTCAGAGGTGGGGTTACCACATGTCCACGGTTGCCTGACCCGCCGGACCCACACAGGTAGAAGGGAAAAATAAGGATTTAATAGCGCCCCCCCGGTCTTGAACCCGTGACCTCCTCTGATACCAATTGAAGGATCAAGCGCATACCCAACTGCACCAAAAGCCCGGACTGTTGGAGAGGGCGCTACTTAATTTCTTAAATAAGTAGCAAAGCGCCACGGGTCAAGTGAAGGAACGCCGGACCCAACATCTGGCTCCTTCTCGCCAATCAGATAGCCCTCCAGGTTCCTTCCGGAGAGTGCTCTTTTTAGTTGACGCGACTAACTTAAGAATGTAGCTGGTCCATCGAGCTTCAAATCCACAAGGGGAAGATCCAGCTTTATCAGAGGCGACGACGACTAAGCCAATACCTCGCCTTTTGACATCCGTAGGAACTCAAAGAATACTTTTAGATCTGCTTCCATCTTGACAACCAATTTCTCCATGAGTAGCACAATTCTTGATTGACTTGTGTATCCCTTCTGAGCCATCGAATTTCTCCAGGAACCCTGCAACGAGAGGCCCCACGCCATTACACGCGCGAGCTTTTTCTACTGCGCGGAATGAAAGCTGCCACACGCTCCTTCACAGCCGCACACGTCACGCGGTAGTTGTGATGATTTCCTTCTCCTTGCACAAGCCGACGATGCCGCACTTTTTTCTCCCCGCAATGCCGATGCCGCACTTTTTTCTCCCTGCAGAGCCGATGCCGCACTACGCAAGCCCGATGATCACACACTCCTACGGGATTCACGCTCTCCTCCAGCTCAATTCCCGCGCGTTGCTCCTGCCGCCAGAAACATTAGTGTTTTTTTTGCAAATAACTCGAGAAACATTAGTGTTTGAAGAAATCAAGATCTTTGGAACTTTGATTCAATATTTGGGGATATTACTTTTATTTTGTTATTTAAATCAATTACTCTCGTGAAATAGTCATGTCTCAATATGTTAACTTTCTTTTCCTGTGCACTACATTTTGCAAATGTTGAATGATATATGTAAAAGCCAATTAGTAAAGACCCATTTAACCTCTTAACTAGGATGTTTAGTCCCACATCTTGTAATAAGGATTTTTTTCTCTCTCTCTATATATTTGTACTCACACTTGTAAATTGATATTCAAGAAGCATATACAAGGTTTTCTCACCTTCTTTTACATGGTATCAGAGCGAGAGATCCGACCTGTTTTTTTATAACCTCCCACCTTACCGGTCTGACTGGCGGTCTCTACCTTCCTTAACCGCACCGTGCCGCGGTCTCTTCTTTCTTACCCGCTTCTTTCCCTCTCCGTGGATCAACTTCCCCTCTTCCCTCCCTCTCCCTTATTTTATACCCTCTCAAGTCTGGTTCGTGGACCACCTTGCCGCGCGGTCTTCCCCCCTTACCGCGTGATCTGACCGCAGGTTGCTTCTCAAAATCTGCTCAGTGGACCACCTTGCCGCACGGTCCTCTCTCCTTGCCGCGCGATCTGACCACATATTGTTCTCTTACCGCTGGGTTTGTCTTTTCTTCCTAACCGCGCGGACTGGTTTCTCTTGTCGCCACGGTCGTTTCTTCCTAACCGTGCGGTCTCCTCATTCCTTCAGCCTTCTCCCTTGATAGCGCGGTCTGACCTTACACTATTGCGGGCTGTTCTTTGGCCTCTCTTGTGCCGGGTGGCGGGTACTGCGTTTGTCCGCTGCCTCTAGTCGTCGCGGGCACTGCTTTTGTCTGCTGCGACCTTCTCTATCTGTTGCGGGCTCCGTTTATGGTTTTGGTTCTTCTTGACGCTGGTGTGTTGCCACCGTGACCGCTGTGGGCTCCGTTTCTGGTCGTGACCCTTCTAGCCGTTGGTGTGTTGCCACCGTGACCGCCGCATGCTCCGTTTCTGGTCGTGGCCAGTCTTCCCGGTCTTTTCTAGTCGCTGTGACCTTGTCACCGACCCTCTCTGGCGTGGACTCCTTCCCTCGCCGCTGCTTCTCCTCTTCTCCTCCCTATCTGCGGGCTTTACTTCCCGCTGCAGCCTGGCTCTACTTTGCCGCCTGTGTTTTTGCTTCAGATTGGCCTCTTCTCCTACAGTTGCTCTCCGCGGTTTGCCCTTGCCGCTGGATGATATCTACTTAGCCGCTGGGTCTTCCCGGAGCCTCTTTGCCGTCCCTAGCCGCTGCGACTTCGTCCTGCTGCACAGTTTGCTTCTTAGCCGCTGCTTCCTGGCTCTGACCGGACGATCTTCTCCTCTTTTCACTACGGTCTTCTCTTCTCCAAGCCTCTTCAGTCTCTTTCTGTGCCCGTGCGGGTTGCTTGCCGCTTCTTCTCTCTAGTCGCTGGCCTCCTGCCCCAGCTCTGTGCCTAGCCCTCTCTGGCTAGCCGCCTCTGATAGCCGCGGGTTGGGCTTAGCCACGACCTGTTCCATCTTCTGGTGCCCGCTGCTTCCCTTTGATCTGTCTTTACTGCTCGCTCCTCGGTTCGCCGAGGCTGTTTGCCTGGTCGCCTAGGCTGGCCCTTGTCATGACCATCCATGCTCCATATAGTATTCATGCCAACATTGCCGATTTGCGCACTCAACTACAACGACTACAAGTGCAGTTCATCTGGATCTGTTGTGTCTATTTCTGATGGGGGTATTTTCTACCTTGCCCACGGTTCCTCCTAGATTATGGACTCCGGGGCCACACATCATATTGCCCCAACAAAGCCATCTCGCTACTTGAATTCTGCTCATCCTAAATTTATTACAGTCGTCAATGGGGACACTACTCCAATTGCTAGATCCACGGACATAATCCTTACCTCGGCTCTCACTCTTCACTCGGTTCTTCATGTTCCTGGCTCGCCCTTCAATCTCCTCTCAATTAGCCATTTAATACAAGATTTTGATTGTTATGTAACTTTCTACTCCACCTCTTGTGTTTTGCAGGATCGCAAGACGCAGCCTATCATTGAAAAGGGCATCTGTCGAATGGTCTCTACATCCCTGACCCCTCTCCTCCGATGGTTTTGTCCTCTGTTAGCTCTTCTGAGTGGCATCGCCGTCTGAGACACCCTCATCTAAACATACTCCGCAAAACTCTTCCCGATGTCTCCATCCGGAATTCACTTGTGAGTCCTGTATCTATGGAAAACATCATTGGTCTACGTTCTCGCCTCATCCCATTCGGAGTGCTGCTCCCTTTGATCTTGTTCACTCTGATATCTGGGGACCTTACAAAATCACTAGTGTTTTTGGCTATCGTTACTTTGCTACCTTTGTAGATGATTACTCTCGAGTGACATGGCTGTATCTCCTTCGTGATCGCTCTAAACTGCCGAGTGTTTTCCGTGCCTTTATCACTAAAACTCGCAACCAGTTCTCAACTACCATGAAAACTCTTCGTTCTGACATTGCCCGTGAATACACTAGTCATGCGTTTACCAACCTATGTGCTGAGTTTGGAATCATCCACCAAACCTCATGTGCCTATACCCCCCCCCCCCCCACAAAATGGCGTTGCTGAACGCATGAATCGCCACCTCCTTGAGGTTATCCGCTCTCTTATGTTTCAAATGAATGTTCCCAGACAATACTGGAATTTCGCGGTCTCTACTGCATGTTCTCTTATTAACCGCATGCCTTCCTCTGTTCTCAAATTTGTGGTTCCCTTCAATCTTCTCTTTCCATTCACACCTCCCTTTTCAGTCACCCCTCACTTGTTTGGCCGTGTGTGCTATGTTCATAATCTTGGCCCGTTCACAGACAAGCCCTCTACTCGTGCCACGAAATATATGTTTGTTGGTTACTCCCGTACTCATAAGAGTTATGTCTGCTTCTCTCCTAAAGATCACAAGGTTGTTAATTCTGCTGATGTCACCTTTCTCGAAGATCAGCCATACCATTCTCAACCAACTGGTTCTCTCCTTCCACCACTCCTTCCGCGGCCAGATGCCCCTGTTACTTCCAACCTTCCGCCTCTCCTTCCTACACTCCCACCAAGCCCACCTCCTCTTACTCCGCCTCTTCCTCACAAACCACCTATCACTCGTGTGTGTATTCGTCGCCCTCCCTCATCCACGACCATATTGGAGATTCCCTCCTCTGATGATATTTTACAGCCTGCATATCCGGCAACTACCTCTACTGCACACCCAATGACGAATTATGTCTCCTTCCACCGCCTCTCTCCGGAATTTCGCCAGTTTGCTCTTTCTTTATCCTCGATTACCATCCCTACTTCTGTGCAGGAGGCTCTCGAACATCCGGGATGGCGAGCGGCTATGCACGAGGAAATGTCTGCTTTTTGGGCAAACCACACTTGGGAGCTTGTCCCTCTTCCCTCTGGACAGACTTGCGTGGGTTGTAAGTGGTGTTCGCCCTCAAACATGGCCCAGATGAGACAGTTCAATGTTTGAAAGCTCGCTTGGTAGCTCGTGGTTTTACTCAACAACAAGGTCTAGACTATGATGAAATATTTTCTCCAGTTGCCAAACTGAATACTGTTTGTGTGTTGATCTCCTCCGCTGTTCATCGGCACTGGCAGTTGCACCAATTGGATGTCAAAAATGCTTTTCTTAATGATCTGCAGGGAACCATCTATATGCAACAACCTCCCGGGTTTTTGACCACGAGGGAGTCTCTTGTCTGCTGTCTAAAGAAGTCACTTTATGGTCTCAAACAGTCGCCCCGGGCATGGTTTGACAAATTCAGTCAGACTGTTAGTGCGGTTGAGTTCACTCGGAGTTCAACCGACTTCTCATTATTCACTCGCCATCGTCCAACAGGCACAACGATTCTCTTGGTGTATGTTGATGATATTCTGATTACAGGAGATGATCTTACATGAATACATATGATCAAACAACATCTGGCAACTGTGTTTCAAACAAAGGACCTGGGAAGCCTTCGTTACTTTCTTGGTCTCGCGGTGTCTCGGCGACCTGATGGACTGGTATTATATCAAAGGACGTACTGTCTTGACTTGCTGCATGATGCGGGCTACTCTGGATGCAAATCTGTCGACACTCCCATGGATAGTAATCTCAAGCTCTGTGCTCATGCCTCAGACTCTGATCTTCTCCTTTCAAACCATGAGTATTATCGTCGTCTTGTGGGAAAACTGATATATCTCACTGTTACGAGACCTGCTATATCATTTGCTGTTGGGGTTGTCAGTCGATTCATGCATGAGTCACACATTTCTCATCTCCAGGCAGTTGAGCGCATTATTCGATACTTGAAGATTGCTCCTGGACAGGGACTTGTATACAAGCTATTTTTGTCTCCCTTATCTCTGAGTGCTTATTGTGACACTGATTATGCTGGTTCATTGGATGATCGACGTTCCATAAGTGGATACTGCACTTATTTTGGAGGACATCTCATTACTTGACGCAGCAAGAAATAATCTGTTGTTGCCCGTTCATCCGCTGAGGCCAAGTATTGTTCAATTACAGCTGTTGTGTCTGAGCTCACTTGGCTTGCGGGTCTCCTTGATGATTTAGGAGTCAAGATTTCCACACCGGCCACTCTTTTGCGACAGTCAGACTGCCATACACATTGCCAAAAATCCTGTTTTTCATGAACTGACGAAGCACATTGATGTTGATTGTCATTTCATTCGAGAAAAGGTTAAATTAAAGATGGTAGAGTTAATGCATGTTCTAGCTACCGAGCAAGTTGCTGACATCCTCACCAAGGCCTTACCACGACCTCTGTACTATCAGTTCTTGTCCAAACTCGGTGCATATGATTTGTACGCTCTAGCTTGTGGGGGATGTTGAATGATATATGTAAAAGCCCATTAGTAAAGGCCCATTTAGCCTCTTAACTAGGATGTTTAGTCCCACATCTTGTAATAGGGATTTTTTTTCTCTATGTATTTGTACTCACACTTGTAAATTGATATTCAAGAAATATATACAAGATTTTCTCACCTTCTATAGCAAATAACTTGAGAAACGTTTGTGTTTGAAGAAATCAAGACCTGTTTTATATTGTTATTTAAATCAATTACTAGTATGCAATCATCAAATGCGGCTTAATGCGTTACTTTTTCCTTGCACTGTTTTTCTCCCCAGGCATGCGTGCTGGATTACCAAAATTTGTTCCTGTTAACTTGAAAGACATTGAAGCTGCTGGTTTCAAGGAGGGTGAAGAAGTATCACGAGAATCACTAAAAGGGAGGGGTGTGATCAACCCATCTGGCAGAGAAAGGAATTTACCGCTGAAGGTTTTGACATTATTGCCTTAATTTTTCTTCCGTTTATGAATTAAAATAACATATTTTGATAATTTTTTTTTTACAACAATAGGCATAATACTAGAGGATTGTTCCTTCAATTATTGAAAGTTCTATTTAAGTTGGATGTTTATCAAAGAAAGGAGTCTATCTTATTATGTCCAAACTTTAATAGATTTTCTATTTTTGCAGCAAATGTAATGGAAATGATGTAAAATAGAACACCCTTGATACAAATTGATGTGAAATAGAGCATAAGTGTGAGCTGTAAAGAGACTAAGAAGGGGAAATAGAAGAAGAGAGGAGAAGATAAAACAAGGGAAGAGAATGAGAAGATCTCTTAATTCATATTGAATAATTATCCCAAGTTAGGCCATCTTTTGTAGTTGAATACTTCCTTACCAAGGAAAGAAGATACCTCATAAATAAAAAAGAGATAAATTTATTGATAAATAAAATAGACTATCCATACTAAATATGTTGCAATCAAATATATTTCAGATTGAATCTGAACTCATTAGGGTAGACAGGTTTTCTGAAATTAACATTTTGCATTTTTAATTAGTTTTAATCCTTACGTTCAGTTGATTTTGTAAAAAAATGTATGCATATGACCACTGACAACTCTATTTATTTATTGCTTAACTTTCAAATTTTTTTGTATTTAGATTTGGACATTTTATCTCATGTTAATTGATTTTGCATTTTATTATTTTTATTGTAGTAGTGATGTATTTTTAGGTGATGTGAGTATCTAGAATTGTATTTGTGAAGGTTAGATAGAGGCATGGTCATAGGTTTTGTAGAGAAAAGGCCCCAAACCTTATGAACACTTTTTCATATATCAAAAACAAGTATGATAACATATATATAGGAGAGGAGAGAGGAGAAGAGTCCTATACAAGAGATGTGAGACTAAAGCAAGAGAGAAGAAAATGGGCCAAATTAATGGGCCTTTACAATATATCCTATTTCTCTAACACTCCCCCGCAAGCTGGAGCATACAAATCGTAGGCACCAAGCTTGGATAAGAACTGATGGTACAAATGCCGGGGCAATGTCTTGGTGAGGATGTCAGCAACTTGCTTAAAAGCGGGAACATGCTCCAGCTCGAACTTCTTTAACTGAACCTTTTCACGGATGAAGTGACAATCAACTTCAATGTGTTTGGTCCTTTCATGAAAAATTGGATTCTTCGCAATATGGATTGTGGCCTGACTATCGCAAAGTAGAACTGTTGGCGAGGATAAGGTGACTCCTAGATCACCAAGAAGAGCCTCCAACCAGGTGAGTTTAGAAACAACGACGGCCATTACACGATACTCAGCTTCCGCAGAAGAACGAGCGACAACAGATTGTTTCTTGCTGCGCCAAGTAATGAGATTCCCTCCAAAGTAGGTACAAAAACCCGTAGTAGAGCGTCGATCATCCAAGGAGCTCGCATAGTCCGCATCAGAATATGCAACAAGAGATAGAGAAGAAGATGGTTTATATACCAACCCTTGTCCTGGTGCAGTCTTCAGGTATCTGAGGATCCGTTCCATGACTTGTAAATGAGAGCCTCGAGGAGCATGCATATACCGACTGACCACTCTGACAACAAATGAGATGTCAGGTCTTGTAACTGTCAGATATATCAGTTTTCCTACAAGACGTCGATAATACTCAGGGTTTGAAAGCAAACCATCAGAGTCAGACCCATGGGAACATAGCTTGTGATTGACATCCATCGGTGTGTCCACGGTTTACACCCGGAGTAGCCAGCATCACGGAGAAGGTCAAGGCAGTACTTTCGTTGGGATAGGACAAGTCCATCAGGACGTCTTGCGATTTCAAGACCAAGAAAGTATCGAAGGTTTCTCAGATTTTTTGTTTGGAAAACAGAGCTAAGATGTTGTTTGACCTCTCGTACCCCTTTTGAGTCATCACATGTGATTAGGATGTCATCAACATATACCAAAAGGAGAATCGTGTCTGTTATTCTATGTCGAGTGAACAGAGAGAAGTCTGCCAAACTCCGATTAAAACCAACTGCCTGAACAACTTTGCTGAACTTATCGAACCATGCCCGAGGAGATTGTTTGAGACCATAGATATATTTCTTAAGATGACAAACTCTGGATTCCCCCGTGGTCTAAAACCCGGGATGTTGTTGCATATAGACGGTTTCGTGTAGGTCGGCATTGAGAAACACATTCTTGATATCAAGTTGGTGCAAGGGCCACCAACGATGCACAGCGACAGAGAGAAGGACACGAACCGTGTTGAGCTTGGCGACCGGAGAGAAGGTCTCCTCATAGTCGAGACCATGTTGTTGAGTAAAGCCACGAGCCACCAGACTGGCCTTAAGACGATCAACCGTCCCATCAGAAGCATGCTTGATGACAAAGACCCATTTGCAACTAACTGTAGTTTGGCCAGGTGGTAGAGGGACCAGAACCCAGGTCTGATTAGCCCAAAGGGCGCACATTTCTTCATCCATGACAGCACGCCAACCTGGATGTTGCAAAGCCTCCTGCACAGAAGTAGGAACAAAAATAGAGGACAATGAAGTAGCAAAGGTGTGAAGGGTCGGGGGCAGGCGATGTAACGAGACATAATTCGCCATGGGATGAGCTGTGGAGATAGGAACCGGATCAGCATGCCGCGAAAGCACGTCGGTAGAGGGAGGCCGTGGCAGGGCATGAGAGCGCGAAGGGCGACGAGAGTACACCTGGATGATAGGCGACGTAGGGCGGATTGGCGGGGGGTTAGGTGTTGGAAGTAGAGGGGGGGGGGGGGGAAGGAGATGTAACGGGTACCACGGGCCGAATTATAGCAGGAGGAAGAAACGGATCTGTAGAGATGGTGTGGAAGGGTTGATCTTCCCAAAAAGTGATATCAGCAGAGATGATTAGTTTACCGTCGGTAGGAGAATAACAAACATATCTTTTTTTGGGTGCGAAAGCGGCCAACAAACATCACCTTGGTTGCTCGGGGAGCGAGCTTGTCAGTGTGCGGAGCCAGGTTATGAACATAGCATGCGCATCCAAAGACTCTGGGCGTGAGAGAGAACAGAGCCTGGGAAGGAAAGAGAAGAGTGACAGGAGCCACGAAGTTCAAGGTGGATGAAGGCATGCGGTTGATGAGATGACAGACAGTAGAGACGACAAAGTTCCAATAGAGAGGTGGAACCTGCATCTGAAACATGATAGAGCGGGCGACCTCGAGAAGGTGTCGATTCTTCCGCTCGGCGACGCCGTTCTGTTGAGGAGTATATGCACACGAGGTCTGATGAACAATTCCAAACTCTGTGCAGATATTGGAGAAGGTGCGGCCCGTATACTCGCGTGCATTATCGGTACGAAGAATTTTGACGCAGGTAGAAAACTGAGTATGAATCTCGACCAGAAAGGCACAAAAAGTCGAGGGAAGTTCAGTACGATCCTGAAGTAAATATAACCAGGTAACACGGGAGTAGTCATCGATAAATGTGACAAAATACCGATAGCCAAAAACACTCGGGAGCTTATATGGCCCCCAAATATCAGAATGGACTAAGGAGAAGGGGACATCGCACCGAGTACTAGGTGAGGAAAAGGAGACACGATGTTGTTTGTCATAAATGCAAGACTCACACCGAAACTCAGAAAGGGAAACATCATGAAGAGCTTTCTGGAGAATGGGAAGAGGAGCATGCCCAAGACGACGATGTCAGTCAACAAAAGAGATGGTGGAGAGAGCGGTGGGAGAAGAGGAAACAAAAATGTAGAGCCCATTGGACAGCCGCCTGGTACCGAGTATGGTCCGCGTCCTGCGATTCTGCAAAACACAAGAGGTTGAAGAGAAGGTTATGTCACAGTTAAGGTCGTGAATGAGACGACTAATAGAGAGAAGATTAAAAGAAGAGCTAGGAACATGAAAAACAAAGCGAAGGGTAATAGAGGGAGTAAGAGGGATGTCAGCGGATCTAGAGACGGGAGTGGTATCCCCATTTGCAACGGTGATGAACTTAGGATGCACAGATGCCAGGTAGTGCGGAGGCTGTAGTGGAGTAATGTGGTGTGTCGCACCGGAGTTCAAAATCCATGAGGAACTGTGTACAAGAGAGGAGCTTCCGCTATCAGAGATAGACACCACAAAGCCCAGTGGTGGTGCGATCAGCGCAGAAGAGGCACACATCCTGATAGGGGTCGCCAAAGACCAGACCACAGAGGCCGCAGCGGGAGCACCAAGCAGAGGAAAGACCAGGCCGCAGAGGCCGCAGCAGGAGCACCAAGCAGAGGTTGCAACAAGGACCAGGCCGCAACCGGGACCAGTGAAGGAGCGAGAACCAGGCCGCAGCGAGAACCAGAGTAGTCGGCAGCGAGTAGAGAGGGGAGGCCGCAAGTGCAGGATGGGAGCTCGCCGATGGAAGAAAGGCAGCAAATGGAGCAGTCAGCAAGCAAAGAGATCGCATCGAATAGGAGCAGTGAGCAAGCCGCATCGGATTGAAGTAGAAGTCAGAGATCGCAGCGGACTAGAGCAGATCGCAGCGGTCTGTTGCAGGCCGCAGCGGACTGGAGGACAGCCCCCGCAGCGGGCTGAGGAGGTCGCAACGGTCTGAGGAGGTCGCAGCGGACTATAGCATAGAACAATCTGCAGCGAACCCGTGGCGGACTGAGGCAGGAGCACGCAGCAGACAGGAGAGAGGTCCGCAAGAGAGAGGAGCCCGCAGCGGTTAGGACAGGCCACGCAGCGGGCTGAGCCTGTCGCAGCGGACTATAGCATAGAACAGTCCGCAGCAAACACGTGGCGGACTGAGGGAGGAGCACGCAGCAGACAGGAGAGCGGTACGCAAGAGAGAGGAGCCTGCAGCGGTTAGGGCAGGGGCATGCCGCAAGAAGACTGGCGCGAGTAGAACTCAAGCACCAGGAGGAAGCGGGAAGGAGAAGTCCGCGAGCAGAGAAGCTCGGGCGGACAAAAGAAGAGACCGCGAGGAAGAAGAACCCAAGTAGCAAGGAAGAAGGGAAGCGCGCAGCGGACAGGAGGAGAAGCCGCAGCGGACAAGAGAGGCGGGCCCCGCGGTCGGAGCAGAAGATGGCTATAAGAAGCCTGAGAGGAGGAGGGGGGGGGGGTGGTGGAACCACGGAGAGAGAGGAGAAGCGGACGCAGAGAGGCAGTCCGCAGAAGCCGCGCGGATAAGGGGAATAGCGGACAGGAGAAACAGGCCGCAGGAGAGCGGAGCGGATAGACAGACAATCCGCAGGAGAGGAGAAGGGATGGCGGGCTGGGCGGGTAGAAAAACGGAAACCGCAGGTACAGGACCGTTGGCTCTGATACCATGTAGAGAAAAAGCCCCAAACCTTATGAACACTTTTTCATATATCAAAAACAAGTATGAGAACATATATCTAGAAGAGGAGAGAGGAGAAGAGTCTTATACAAGAGATGTGGGACTAAAGCAAGAGAGAAGAAAATGGGCCAAATTAATGGGCCTTTACAATATATCCTATTTCTCTAACAGGTTTGATTTGGTTGAACTGAATTTTGCCTCCTTGTCCACTTTTTTAACCTAATCAAATACAATCACATCAAGTGGCACAAAAAAATACATGAGCGCATTTAAATTGCATCAATTGATATTAGTTGCAACTATGCGTGTATCAAAAACCATTTCTTTCATTACTCCCTTATTTAAGGACATCTTTTTCTCATCTCTTTTCTAAGCCTGCATCATGCATAATGACTACGTGTAGTGATCACCCTTATTAGGGTCGTCCACAAGATCTTGGACGTTATGATATTCTTGTCCATCTACAGGAACATTTAGATGACCTAATCGTAAGTCACCAACACTTTTTCAAGAATTTTAGCAAAAGGTTAGACTCTATTGTGCATAAAGTCACTAAAGCATCTACCCAAGAGCCTAACAAAGTTGACCTTACGGTGATAGAGTTCTTACTCCTGACCCGCCCCTCCTCGTAGACCTCATAGATGCTATGTTCGATGCAGGCGAATCCCCCCGATAGTCTGCACCGACATGAAAGGTATTACTGATTACAATTCCGTGTGCTCTGTGTGAGCATCTAATACGTGCTCCGGATAGGGAATGCGTAATTGGTCGACGAAGGGTGGAACTCCGGGGAGGATCTTTGCTTCTCGTTGGGGAGTCCGTTTGTGCAACTGACGATCGACTAGGAAAACCCGACAGAAGGAACAACTCCGCCTTGAAGCCTGGCGAAAATATGCGGACAAAGGTGTTTGAGGAAGAGGAGGACTGATGCAGCCCGCGACACATCTTTATTTTTATTTGTACCTGTTTTATTTGTGTAGCGCATGTTGTGGCGCATTTGGTTTTATTTTGTTGTGTTGAGTTGTACGCGCACGGTATTAACACTTTTGTGTAATTTTGTATCGCGCACGTTTTCGCGCAAAATTTTGTTTGGCTCGTTGGTGTGACCGGCCAACGAGACCCTAAATGCATATGTCCGTTAATTAGGGGAAGGGTTAGCTTAGGGCAAACTTTAATTTATTTAACTATTTTAATTTAAACTTTTATAAGCTATGAAAACACCCATTTGAGTGAGCCCAATCAGCCCACTTCCCTTTGGCCCATTTCCCTAATTCCTATATTCATTTAGATGGCTGTCAATAGCTTAAAAACCCTAATTCCCTTCTATAAAACAAACCCTCCCCCTCTCTTACCAGTTGGCTGGAAGAAGAATTGAACCGGGTGTTTCCTCGGTTTGATTCTTCCAGCACCGCACAGCCCGAAGCCGCAACTCCTTCACTGTTCCTGCTCGACGGAAGCCCGACACCGCTAGTCTCCCGCTCGCCTGCCTGCGCCACCGCCTCCTCTAACGTTCGTCTCCTCCCTCGAATTCCACGCCTCCAGTCGTCGACTTCCCCGACGACGCCTTCTCCTGACGTCTCGTCGGCTGTCGACTTGGTCACAGAAACTTCCCTAGGGTTCCAGTGGCCCTTCCTCTGCCAGTTTTGCATCCAGGCCGCTGACAACAGCGATTCCGTGCAGTCTCTTGTTTCGGCCAGCCCCGGGGGCCGCCATTTCCGCCGCCTAAAGCTTCGCCAGCCACCGACGAGGCCTCCTCTGCCTCCCTCCGGCGGATTCAGCTTCCTCCAGCAAAACATCGAGCTTCCAACCACCTTCTCTTCCCTTCAGCCTCTGTTTGGTGAAATCGTGCCCGAACCCGAGCCCTATGGTATACCTCTAATCTTCCTTACTTGCGATCTTTAGTAAATTTTAATGCCTATATTATAAATGAGTAGTTGATTATTATGAGCTTGCCCTACTAATCTTATCTCCTGATTATCGTTTATTTTCCATTGCCATGTATGTTCGCCACCGTATTTCTGTGCCTGTGGAATTAAGTCTCATGACGTCATTATAATCGTGCTGTAGTTCGCGAGCATTTGTGACACTTTGGTCATTTTATCCGTTTAAATTAGCCCGCGAAGTCCTCTCATGCCACATTAATTTTTAAAAGATTGCAATTATTTTAAATAGGTCGCCTTTTATTTTATTTCAAAACTACACCCCCACCTTGGATCACATCAAGGACAAAGGAGAGAAGAGGGAGGAATAAAGGAGAACTTGCTATCTTTTCTGCTTCCCCCTGCAAGAGTCATACCAAGCATACATATATATGTGTGTGTGTGTGTGTGTGTGTGTGTGTGTGTGTGTGTGTGTAGGTACAAATGAGATAAAGTAGCTTTTAAAAACTAATAACTAATAAGTGACTTCTTCCCACAAATGAGATAAAGTAGCATTAAACAAATGTGATAATAAATAAAGAGACAGGTGATATTTTAATATAATGAGGGCTGCATGTAGGGTTTCCATCACCAAGCTTGGTCTATGTGAGGATCATGGCAGCAAGCTTGGTCTATGTGAAGATCATGGCGGTTGTCTTTGTCTTTGTGAAGATCATGGCGGTTGTCTTTGTGAAGATCATGGCTATTGCCCGCCCCATGAAGGTTGGACTCTGCTTCGTTTGTCAGTTCTCTTCATGCACGACATTGGTAAATATTGCTCCAGTGCGGATTTATGGCGATCTAATCCGTAACAATATCGTACTTACCACTGTGAGTAACAAACATTCTAGGTGGATTGCCCTTATTCTAACATGATGCATACAAAATGTGATTTATATGTTGACATCACTAGACAAGTCAAAGTTGTTTCACCCACATTCGATGATCATATATATCGATGTCTAACTCTCAGACATGTACTGTTACTTAGATTGGATGTCCTTGACTCCATGATCACCAAGTCTTATTTTCAATAATCTATTTCTAGGGCCCAATGTGAACAGGAGCAAACACAAAAAGAATTCTTCTATTCTACAATGCTGAGGATGCCTTTAGTTTAAGCACTATCTACAACCACAACCCCACACAAGTTTGTTATTTCATATGGATGGAATGTTCCACCCAAGACTCCACCTGACCCAGGCTAGGCTGTGAGGCCGGGATGTGCCGACGCTAATGTAAACCCAAGTGAATGTGCGGAATGAACATAGAGACACCTAAGCTCTATGATGCAAGGACATTTCAATTTGAATCTGGAAATTTTTTTTAGCTAGTTAAGGTTATAATTTTAGCAAATTAACATAAAATTAATAATAATTTTCCAGTGCACAAGCAAACCACGCTTACTTCCACACTGTGCTTTTACGACAATTTTCATCATTAGGCTTTATAGAACAAAAGGCAATGAAGAACAATTACACTAATGAATCAAAATATCCCAAATAAATATGAAGAGTTCTCACAATATTCAATATAGAAAAGTAAGCACAATACAATTGCTCACATAGCAATGGAGATCTGGCAGTGGTAAGAGGCGGCAATCAACCGTGTGCGTAGGAGGTGACTTGGACCGCTGTATGCAACAAATAAAGGATATTGAAAACCTTCTCTGAAGTTGAGGGAGCCTCTGGAAGCAAAGGAGGGCGGAAAAAGGAGGACTAGCCTACTGGAGCCTGGAAGGAAATTCCATCACGCAGGAATTTTTCTGTTGATCTTCCTGGGCTGATTCTGATTGCAATAGAGGGCCGGCAGATCCTTTAAGAAGTGTTGGAAATGAAGGGGAAACTTGCAGGTGAAGTGAGAGGCACAGGGAGGCTAATTGTGAGGTGGAGAAATAGTGGGAGGGATGTGTCTTTCCTTGAGGGAAGAACAGAGATGCGGCTGGATGTAAACAATGGGGAGGCGGACTGGATAATGGAGGTTGTCGATCGTGAGTAGATGCTGTACTTAGAGCTTTCATGGATGAATGGGGAGGATTAGCTTTGCGGTATGGAATCATGAGATAGGGATCTGTGACGGGAGGAGAGGAATCGAGTGACCTTGGAAAACACGTGCCGCTGGTTCCCGTTTCCGTCGAGAGGAAGAAGACGAAAGAGGGTCGATTTCTTAAACGTGCAGTCTGGGAGTGGGGAAAGTAGCGTGGAACTGAATACATGGGGCGGGGGGGCTCATGGGAAAGTTGTGGACGGAAATTGCAAGAATAGGAAAAACTGGTAAATGAACCGGGACTTCACACCCTGATGTCTCGCGGCATCGCACCACGAATGATTGTCGGTCCGGAATCTCTCATAATCAGACAATCAATAAAAATGAGAGTCTTTGCCCCTATTTATAACGAGAGGGGGCGATTGAGCTCCTATCGTGAACTACTATGATTGGCCGTTACGCCTGCTGTCCTAAAACACTAAATTGAAGTTCAAAAACTATATAAAATAATTAAATGATGATTCGAACGCGCTCGCGGTCTCGGATCGCCAATCTGATCAGTGCCTCCTGCTCGAACACACGAATGTGGGCCCCGCCGACCGGTGACCCGTAGTCCAGCGTTGATCCCCATCTCCATCCCTTCCACACCGGATGGCACGGTTACTAAAACCTCAGGATTACGTGCTTAACTAGTGAAAAGTCAAAAACTGGCCAAAATGTTGGCATTTCTTCTATAGTTTCCCCATATCCATATCAGACCATATTATATCTTACAATCTTGATAAACTAATCACAATATCTTGCATTTTAAAGTTAATATATTCAGATGATTTCATTCAATTCATAGACGTGGTAATTTCCCTTTTGTGGATATTTCAAACATTTTTTCCATCATAAAGGCGGAGCAATTGCATTCTTAGAGCCTCTGTACTCTAAGAGACATTTTTTCAAACGCCTGCTATTCCATGCATAATGTTTTGTAAAGGAGTATGAAAGTTGTAACCAAGCACAAATGTAACACCAGTCTTTAAAGAGAAGCCCTGATCCCGAATATGCCCTTATATGCATGTGTTAGAAGTTTTACCATTATGCTTTAATGTATCCATCAGTTCTATTATTGTATTGATGCTTTCTTTTAGAGATAAATGATTAATTATGAAATAACGTTTATAATGTGCAATCGTGTTTGGGAATTGATTGGCAGACCATCCATCTCTCTTAATAAGAGCACTGAGGCGTTCTTCCATCCGGTGGAACTCCTCAGTAAAGAATTACCTAGGATTGAAAGTAGAAGGGGCTTTATTGGAATCTTCCTTGTTGTTCGGTGGAGTTGCAGAGGTTTTTAGTTTAATGTGGGAAATATTGATGAATTATTGTTTGCCATGAAAACATAGCATATAGAGAACATATGAATTGCATATAGAAGGTAAATTAAAGCAAGTGTTTATCGAGTTGTAAATCCTTTTCATCCTCAAAATTTTTGAATCTCTCTCCTTCCAACACCATAATGGATGCAAATTTGATAATATCAAATCAAGTCTCCATAATCGAGTCCTCTTTACATTATTTTTACATGTATTTATACAAAGTCTATGTTGTTACATGATTTTCCATTCATTACTTTACGACTACTTGATTGATGGGGTTGAAACATTTAAAAAATATCCTGGTTGAATTGAAACAACCTAGAGACAAATATTGCATTGATTTTCATTCAATGTGATGACTTTGGCCATATCTTTTGATCAATTTTCTTCCCAAAACTCTTGATTTTTTTTCATTGTCGAGGACCGTGTTGAGTGTTATTGATTCTTATCTATGTCCATAGCCACTTCAACATGTTGGTCGTCAAACCTCTTGAAATCATCATGGTGAGACAAAATAGTTTCTGTATTTTTAATTATTATTATCTCCTAGGTGTGTTGAATTGACCTCCATTTTGGAGGTCAAATGCAGATACCGCTCAACCAAGTGGTTGGTGATGACCCCATGTATTGTTGTTTAAGCTTTGTTGCACATTTTCACCGAGTTCCCCGGGCTCACAACCGTTCTGCGCATCACTAGCCCCACTAACTAGGTGTGCAGATCCAGGGCTCTCTTCTTCTACATCCTTCCTATCATTGCTTATATGGTTTCATCAACAGGAAAAACTATTGGATATAGCTAGGATTTGGATGGCATTGAAATGAACAAATTTAAATTGTCATTTAGCCATGTTGTAGGTTCTTCTAGCCCCTTTTTTTATCCATCAGAATTTCCATTATGTGGTTGAAGTTTTACATAAAAGGAACCTTGGTGCTAAAATAGCCTTTGATCATGTAGCAATGGTAGCCCACTAACCCTTTATGTAGACTTCAAAAGTTATCCCTTTCCATGTTTATAACTATTTTAATTACGTTAGAACCATGACTGCATGCATGGTTTCATCGAGTTTTTTCATAATGACATGAAATTTCACCAATGGCTTCCTGTTTTGGCCCGTAATACTGATTTGATGAGTCAAGGCACCTTTCATGTTCATGTATCATGCATAATTTCCCTAAAATTCTATGCATTGTATATTTTTATGCTTGGTGATTAAAAATCATGTCGACTCCTGTCTCGGATCGAAGTCAAACAAACCTGCATCGATTTGAGACTCAATTGGACCGACCTTGCTCGAAATTATATGCACATGCATTCACATACATGTTGGATTAAGGCTGTCTTCGGCTATAAAAATGGACATGATTGTGTCAAACTCTGGCTCAGCTTGAGCCAGAGTTTGAATCAAACTTAACGAATCAAACTTAACGAACCATGCCTGTCTAAAATTGTGAGAATAAGTCTCAATCTTGAGCCATTCTTAGATTTGATATTTTATGCACTGCATGTGTTCCACATTTTGTTGAATGATTTTGTGAATGCACATCCTTATAAACAGATAAAAAAATTCTTGAATTATTACTCATTCAAAGGAGACTCCGAATGAAACTATAAGAAAAGAACTGATGTACTTAGATATTAGTGAGATTATGACTAAAGATAGGACACGATGGAGACAGAATTCATATAGCCAACCCCACTATAATAGAATAAAGGCTTGCGTGTTGTTGTATTACTCATTCAAGTTTTTTTTCTTGTCTAATAGATTCTGGGTAATGGGGATCTGTCTGTGAGGCTGACCATAAAGGCTAGATCTTTCTCGGCCACAGCAAAGGAGAAGCTCGTAGCGGCTGGCTGCAGCCTCACCGTGCTGCCCGGTCGGAAGAAGTGGATGAAACCATCTGTGTTGAAGAATCTTGCTCGCGCCGAAGAGTATTTCGCCAAGAAAAGAGCTCCCATGGCTGTGGCGGAGGTCGTCCCAGGTTCCCCTTGAGAAGCAGAAATTGCGTTCTCGTATGTGAAGTTTCGATGGTTGGTTAAAATGAACAAGCACATTGATAATCTTTTAAAACAATAAAATTATCTATTGAGGCTGTTGCTGTGTTCAAGCTTGTGTTGTGCTTGTAGCCGCAAGTTATGAAACTGCTTAAAATGAAATTATTGTAATTATCAACATGGAAGTTAATGGAATGATTTTTGGAAATGGTTTCTATGCTTTTGCAAGAATAATTTTTGTGGTGGATAAAGGGTCAGTTGGGCACGGCGTTTTTGCTCCGGTGAGCTTGAACAAAACGTCATTCTCATAAATATGTGCTAACAGTTACGACCGCTGCCACGAAAAAAAAAAATCTAATTTTCAACATTAATAATGGATGGAGTTCTTTAGGTGAGGTGAGGGCGGGCCACTGCCGTGTCAAACGAACCCAACATTAGAGCTAAAGTGATATCCCTTGCTCGCGGGACACTGAGAAGCCGAGACACCTCAACTAATAATAATAATGCATTGTTCAGTGTCAAATAATTGTGACTATATGCAAATCATTGTTACATGCAAATTGGAAAAAAAAATGAAAATTTGTTATACGCAGACATATTTGCTATATGCAAACTGGTGGAAAAATATATATATAAAATCATGTTTATATCTAACTCCATGTCTGATCAAAGTCTTGGCTGACTGCCTGGCTAAGCATTAGGATCTCTGTGCCATGAAGAAGGTAATGTGACTGTTTAGCTGAGTATCAAGAACTTTGTACCATGAAGAAGGTAATGCCCAACAAGTGATCACTGATCAAACTTGCACGGATAAATTTGCATCAGTCTTTAACTATATGCATGCGAAACAGTGAAAGTAAGAGAGGGAAACATGCTCCTCTCTCTTCAGCTCACTGGAGAGGAAGAAGATCACCCTCATGAGCTCTCGATCGTAGCAGGGGTCATTGATGAAGGGGCAACTGGAATAGCATTCTCTTTTTGTAGACCATGGCCTGCAGGGTTGTCTTCCACAATCACCTGTTTTAGGGAACCAAAAAACTTACACTTTTTAATTTGCATATAGCCAAACTGATTTGCATATAACAATACTCCAACAGTAATATGTACAAAATATTTTAACTCAGCCTGATATAAGATGACAAAAAACCACCATTTGAAGAGCTTAAGCTCTCCATGGAACAAAAAGTAGGTGCGTTACTCGCATCTATTTTAAGGTGCTCGCACAGAGCGAGGCGCACAATGCGCGATCCGACGGTGCACAGAATATTATCGTATTTACATTAAAAAAACAAGGGAAAGTCAGCCGGCTGAGATTGAAAGTCGAACGGCCAAGATTCTCGCGAAGCACCTTAAATTAAATTTGAGTGACGCACCAAAAAGTTTTTGCTCTTTGGGACTCTTGCGGTTGCCGCAAACACCACCGCCATTCCCACCCCCATTCATTTGCCAGCCTTCCACAGCCATTCCCCGCCACCACCTTCAGAGAACAGCGAAATAACATTGTTCCCTACGTCACCCCTACCTCCAATCCAGAGTTACACTGGCATTCCCCTCCCTTCCCGGCCACCGCCAAAGCCTTAATTAACCTAATTTAATTAAGTACGAAGAATTTACTATTTTGCAAAAAACCATATTTGTTATCTCTTAGACCCAACTCTGCTATCACCCTTTTATAAAAGAGATAGGCGGTTCAAGGCCCGACCTCAACAACCTACCCACTATAAGGATAATGAGCTTAGGTGACGAGCCACGACAGAGGATTTGATTGGGATGCTTGAACTACAGCCCGGCTGGTGGGTGAAACTAGTCTCCTCCTATGGTGCTCAGCCCACCTTTCAACAATTTCAATTATTTTTTACATGAATTTTATTTCTAATTAATTAATAATTGTAAACCTGACATCAACGAAAATCATCATAATTCTGAGAGGATGATAAATATAGGTCCCATAAAATTCAATAAATAAATTAAAATAACCAGTAAATCATGCATCATAAACAAAGAACAGATAAGTAAATACAGTAGCCAGATTTATAATAAGATCTCGCAATCTATCAACTTTTCAAATTGGAAAGAAAAGAGCCATTAATATCCAATCAGGTTCAATACAGACTAAGAACTGCTGAGAAAATCAAGAGAGGTATTGATGAAAAATGTTCTTAAAATGTTGCCATTTGACAAATATAACAAGAATTATCAATTTGCTGCATTGCTAAGAAAATCAATGCAGGTCTGGCAGCTGCAATCCGGGTAGCGGCAGATCTCACACCCGAAGCAGACGCACAGAGTACATCCCTTGCACAGCGCACTGCGCGAGCATCCTCTCAAGGATCGACGGCTGGCGCGCTCTTCCTCGCCGTCACAAGACAATTTACTGCAACAATCATATTCATTTAGATTGTTAAACATATCAGAAATGCAACTAAAAAAAATTTATGGGCAATAATGTTCATTCAGATTGCTACACAATAGATATGCCCCCACAAAAATATTATTACTGGCCTCCAGCAATTTTCAGCACCGGACGGTGGAGTTTCTGACAGACAATTGGAGCGGAAATGGCGTTTTTGACTCAAACACGAGCATGAGGGAGGGCTGCGGAAATGTTTGGTCGTGTTCCCACAGCAGTCGCAATTACCGCATCAAACAAAGGACAATGTGCAATAACTGGATTGCTGCCACGAAGGATGGAGTTGCTTTCACTGGGGGCACCATGCAGGGGGCATCATATCTGTGTCTGTGGCCTTTAACAGGGGAGCTTATTTTTAGGACGGTGTTATTGACAAACCTATTTACGCTAACGGCAGCCCATTGTTAATGGCAGATCGCAGAATTTTAATCTCAGAGACTCAGATCATTGTGTTAATAGCAGACCCAAAGAAAAAAAAAAAATTAAATCAAAATTTGCCATGTTCCTCATCCTCTACAGCGAACATCTTAAATGAAAGGGGTTAAGTTTTGTATCCGGCATGACAAACGGGTGAAGCTATAGGAATAGAAAATCACTGACGCAAATAATTCATTGCAGGAGCGACGATATCCGTCGTCCACAATGAGAAGAAGGACGAAGACGGTTTCCTCTACGCCATCTACAACGCGGAGAACACATTCGGCGGCCATTAGCAATCTGGTGCTTGTCTAACTCAGCTTAGCATTCAGCTTTTCTACAATTCATCTGTTTGATTTAGTAGCTTCTCTCTTCTTATCTTCATGCTTTCATCTTACATCAGATTAGTAATTAAAAGACAAACAAAAGGGGAATGGAAAGGATGCATTCTGTCAAGAAAGTTTAGAGCTCGATCTCATGTTCTGTGTTATCAAGCATTTGCAGTTTAGTTTCATTTGTTTACAAAGTTTAGGCACCTTAAAACGCATTATGATTTGAGATGCTAAGGTTTACTTTTGGGAGCTGGATTTGTCGGGCACTGATCCAGCGAGATGAAGATTGAACATTGATTACAGGGGAGAAAGGGATGGGAAATTACAAGAGTTGACGTAGAGAATGAGATGGAGAATTGAGAAGATCGGAGAGGAAGGTGGAGGAGGAGAAGGGTATAAGAATTCAAGCAGAGAAGGCGGCGCTGGGAGAAACCATCGACGTTGACCTGGAGCGGGAGGGCAGCGACGGCGACCTGGAGCGGGAGGGCAGCGACGGCGACCTGGAGCGGGAAGGCATCAGCGGCGACCGGGAGCGGGAAGGCGACGGCGACCGGGAGCTGGAAGGCGTCGGCGGCGGCGACCTGTAGCGGGAATGCGGCGGCGGCGACCTGGACCAGAGTTGGGGAGGAACATCGCGTTATTGGTTTGGGGGATCGGGATTTTAGGGTTTTAGGGGCTGCCTTTAGGTTATAAAAAATAGAAGAATTCAGAGGAATTTGAAAAAAAATTGGTTTGTCAATATCTAAACACGGTTTGCCAATAAAATTATCCTATTTTTAACTCGATGACATGAGGGTGGGTCGAACTGCCTAATCCGCTATAATGTCACATTAGAATTTGAGCATCCAACACAACTAATTGGTTATGGGTGAAAGAGGTATACACCCATGTGAGATTATATTCTTAGCCCAAATTATCTGAATACTGAACTGTCTAGTCAGCTAATATCTTAGAATAATGATTTCTTAAGGATGATGTTATATGTAAATCAGTTTTGACTATATACAAACTCATATTATATACAAACAAGTGCACATATAATTTTGTCATACACAAACCTAATGGTTATATACAAACTAGTATAAAATAATTTTTTTAATCAGCTAAATAATTAATACAGTAATATTCAATCACCCACTTTAATCACATTACTGACAAAACTTAATCCAAAAAATAAGTTAAAGCAATTCGATCGAAAAATAGGGGCACGACATAAGTTGTCCCCGCCACCGAAACTATGCAATTAATGGGTTCATCCCATCAATCCGCCAAGGTCAATTTCAAGTTGGCAAGGATACATCGTCAGTTCAATTTTATTTTTTATTTTTTTAACTTAATATCATGCTAGTGCTAACCCAGTTTTGTTGATTTTTTGGGATGACTTGGTATTAAATTTTTGGACACGAGACTATGGATACCATGCGGGAGTCAACAAGAATGGATACCTTTGCTGCCAACCATGGAGTAAGAGGGAAGCACAAGGCTTGAGCAATTCCAAAACATCTAAAGGAAACAAAGATGATGGCCAACCATGGAGTAAGAGCCGGCGAACGGGATCATGAGGTCGGCGAACAGGAAAGGCGAGGTCGGCGAGGCTAGCTAGGGTACGAGCTTACTCCTTTTGGGAGACTGGTTGGCACCGCCGAAGGGGATGATCGTGAGGTCGGCGAACAGGAAAGGCGAGGTTGGCGAGGCTAGCTAGGGCACAGGCATACTCCTTTTGGGATACAGGTCGGCACCGACGAATGGGATTGTGAGGTCGGCGAACGGGAAAGGTGAGGTTGGCGAGGCCAGCTAGGGCAGGAGCTTACTTCTTTTGGGAGGCTCGTCGGCACCGGCGAACGGGATCGTGGGGTTGGTGAACGTGAAAGGCGAGGTCGGCGTGGCTAGGGAACGGGCTTTCGCCTTTCAGGAGACCCGCAGTCGAGTAGGGCACGTGAATAATAAGAAAAAATGGCTAGTTTTAGGTATTTAAGTGGTTTGTGTATAGAAAATTTAAAGGGCACAAAACTCTAAAAATTAGTTTCTATATATAACAGTGCTCTTTTTTAAATGATTGTTATATCTTAAAATCATGATAAACAGAAGACATCAATAAGTGTGTTAATCCCAATTTATAAAAAATAGTTAAAGACAACTAAATGAGTAAGCTTCAATTGTGTAAAAACTGAAATTATATGGAAGTTAGTTGACATGGCGGTTTTGATTGCCAAAGGTTAAACAAAATCTTCAAGATAGTTTGCAGGAGAATGTCTGTTTGTAATATAAACTAAGTTAAAAAAAAAGTTATTTTAAAGAGTTCACGGTCCTCATAGTATACCATATAAAGTATCTACACCGTCTAATCTTTAAATGAGAGAGGAGGAAGAGAGAGAAGTTGAGAAGAAAACTTTTTCCAAAACCTCTTAAACCTACTCAAATGGCTGAGTAGGGCGAGGGGGGAAGTGTGAGAAAAAGTGTATTTTTTATTTTGTAGCCTTTTTATTTTCTCTCTCTATATGTAAATATAACTACATTAAAGAAAAATTTTCAAAAAAGCATCTAAGTCGTTCGATCTGATCTTTACATGAATGAGAGGGAGACGAGAAAGAGAGAGGGTTGAAGAGAGGGAGGACTATGTGAGAGGGTGTTTTTTCACGGACGAACGAAGCCAGTTTGCAACCAAGAGCGCGCACACAGTTTGCAACCAAGAGCGTGCGCACAGTTTGCAACAAAGAGTGCGCGCACAGTGTGTGTGTGTGTTACATAACGTTGTTTGGTTGTTACATAACGTTGTTTGGTTGTTACATAACGAAATGTTTGGTTGATTAAGGGGATTGTATTAATGTTGTAGGTCAGTGGTTCAAATATCAACATCATTTTTTAAATAATTGTGTGAGAGCAAGTTGAGTTTTTTTTAAACTACACCCAATGAGATGAACCACTAGGATTGTTTTGATGGTCATCCAGAGTTTCGGTTAGCCCAAATATTTCTTTGCATAATAAACGAGTGACAGCAATGATGCCATCTGATTGAATTTTTAAGTAAAATATAAATTTTAAAAGAAATTTAGAGTATGACATTTTATAAAAATAACAAATCATACCAATTTAGCTGCTTTTAAAAATTTATAAAAAATATAATAAATTGAGAATAAAATTGAAAGGATGAATGTTTCACTAAATGATCTTTTTCCCTTATATATAGAATTATAGATAGTGTTTATATATATATATCATAAAAAATTATATTATACTTCTACATCAAAACCTGTGCATTAAAGTCAACATATTTATCCACCCTAAAATAAAAAATTGGGATGGTCTGGAGATCCAAAAATGCTAAAAACAATAGTGTCTGAAAATGGTTTTTGACAAATCTGATGATGGCAATAGGAAGTTTGATGATGCTCAAAAGAAATTTAAAGATGGTTTAATGAAAGCCTGGAACTAGGGAAGGGCGAAGCCAGAAGCTGTCAAAGGCCGTCTAAGAGCATCAAACACGGGCGTAAAAGAATATTGTCTGCCATTTCATTTCCAAAACAACTCAGATCTTAAAAGAATAATTACCATTCTACAGAATCCAAGGCCATGGCAAGACAAGCCACTTATCATTATGATAGGTGCCAAGTGGAACTACAATGATGTATGCAGCCAAGGTATCCTAACAAGCCAAGAGATTTGAACCTTCTTCCTACACGACCCGATCAATTCGATCAGGAACTCGCTATCTATTTTCATTGTTCAACTGTTTGATAACATGAAAAACCCAAAGGCCTCCGCCCTTCCACCCGATAGAGAGGGAGGGCAGAGGACTTTAGCATACATTATACATCTATATGGCTAATTACACCGATCTCTCTTGAGAGTCTGTGTAATTACTGGGTGATCCCTATTCCCTTTCGAAATTACCAAAACAACCCTTCTAACTTTACATTATTAATTTATAGTAGATAAACTTTAACTTAAAGATTTTAGGATAATATAACTGAGGATGTCTTGTAAACATAGTAAGCGTGAATGGTTCTAATAATTTCATAAAGGGGAGAGGTCTTGTTAACTACATGGGAAAACAGCGTAACTTAACTCCAATACAAGTTCACACAAAATAATTATGTACTTCAGAAACGCCGAGAATATTGAACGATAATCTGAAAATTCTATTAACTCTTCTTGAATACACAAATACAAGCATTTGTACAAAGGAAGAGGAAGAGAGAAAAATTTATATTCAAGATGTGGGACTAAAACATAAGATGGAAGAGGGCCCTTCTTTGAGACTTTTCATGTTTTCTTCTAACACTCCCCGCAAGTTGGAGCGTACAAGTCGTAAGCGCCCACTTGGACAAGAGCTGATGAAATAGAACACGAGGTAGGGCATTCGTGAGAAGATCAGCAACTTGATCAGTAGCCGGAACATGTTTCAACTCAAGCTTCTTCATTTGAACTATTTCCCGAATGAAGTGGCAGTCAACTTCAATATGTTTTGTCCGTTCATGGAAAACAAGGTTCTTAGCTGTGTATAGCCGCTTGACTGTCACAAAGTGAAGTAGCTAGTGAGCAAAGTTTGACTCCCAGATCCCTTAGGAGACTTTCTAGCCATGTGAGCCTAGATACAACAGATGTCATCCTGGATGCATAAATCGGCTGACAACCCCTACAACAAAAGAGATGTCAGGTCTTGTAACTGCAAGATAAATCGATTTTCCAACAAGTCGATAGTATTCTGAATTTGGAAGGAGAAGATCGGTGTCAGAGGCATGAGCAAAAAGTTTGTGATTAACATCCACAAGAGTATCAATCGGCTTGCATCCAGAGTAGTCAGCATCCTGAAGAAGGTCGAGACAGTACTTTCGTTGAGATAAGACAAGGTCATCAGGATGTCTTGCGATCTCTAGGTCAAGGAAGTACCAAAGATTTCCCAGGTCTTTTGTCTGAAAACAGAATTCAGGTGCTGTTTGATCATTTTGTATTCCCTTTGAGTCATCTCCCGTGATTTGGATGTCACCGACAAAAACTTAGAGGAAAACAATGTCTATTGTTTAATGATGAGTAAATAGAGAAAAATCCACCGAGCTCCAAGTAAATCCAACTTCGTGGACAACCCTATTGAATTTGTCAAACAAAGCCCGAGGAGATTGTTTGAGACCATAAATCAACTTCTTGAGGCGACAAACTCGGGACTTCCCCGTGGTCTCAAACCCGAGAGGCTATTTCAAGTAGACGATTTCTTGTAGGTCGTCATTGAGAAAGAGATTCTTAATATCCAGATGATGTAGGGTCCATTGTCGATGTACAACCACGGACAGGACACGAATCGCGTTGAGCTTGGCCGCCAAAGAGAAAGTTTCCTCATAGTCGAGACCTTTTGTTGAGTAAACCCACGAGCCACAAGACGAACCTTGAGACGATAAATTATTCCATCTGGAGCATGCTTGATTACAAAGACTCATTTACAACCAACACAACTGATGTAACATAGGGTTAGGGTTTTCAAAAATAATTATTTTTAAGCAACATATTTTATTTGTTGTCGGCCGAGCAGGCCAAATCAAGTGTTGCGCGCGAAAACATTGGTGACATCGAACTTCACCAAATCTGTTAATTGTTATTTGAGATATTTCCTCGAGCGGCTTTTGAGTTGAACCAACGCGAGACCCTTTATAGCACAAGCAAATTACACAAATAATGATTTATGGATTACGACAATTAAGACAATTTGAACGTTCGAGGCAAGCTTCTATTATTTATTTAAAATTGCATACAAATAAGCTAATAGTTGGGGCTAGAAAGGGGGTGGAGTTTACCAAAGCATACTCAAAACTACGGTCGGAAGGAGCCAACCTCAAATTCAGTTGCGCAAAAGATGAACACGGGCTGGTTTCACTGACAGGTTGTGATTTCAAACCCCCTGGGCCCAGCACAGTAAGGAGCTGCAACTGTTGGATGCAGAAATTGGCGGGATTGCTGGAGTCGGCGGAAGAAGTCGAAAGCAACCTGTGACTCGACAGGATTTTGGATTGGAGCCGGAGTGGGGAGAAGAAGTCGTCGGCCTTCGACAGTTGATGGGGGAAGACCCGCAGCTGCAGCGAGGCGCAAAGGGCCCCGGGAGCCTAGGCGCAGGCACGCGCCTGAGGCACATGAGGCGCACAAATGGGGGAAAAAGAATTTCAGCGAATTGGGTGCCCAAATGTGCCTAGGGGTGCATCAGGTGCATCTGGGATCATATTTTTGCTCATCTTAAATTTTTTTAAAAAAACACCTTGAAAGGCCCAGGCGCGCCTGTGAGCCTGCAAGGCGCGTGCCGGGGCGCGCCGGAGGCGCGCCTGGGCGCGTCTGGGGCACATCGCCCGCCTCAGCCGTGCTGAGGCGCGGCGGGCTGCGCCCGGTGCGCCCAACGCCTCAGGCGCGGCATGCGCCTTGACAACTGTGATACCAATCAAAGTAAACCCGAGGAGGAAGGAGTTAAGAAAGGGATCCCCTCCCAAGGTGTCCTTAGGAGTCTATTTATAGTTTTTCAAGTCTGGTTTGCACATAACATAATCCCACTTTCTGGTTTTACTAAACGCACCCCAAATTGGTCTGCCAACAGTCAAACTCCGCTGTTTGGAAATGCTATTGGCAGACAGATGAGTATATAGAATTCCGTGAAAAATCTTCCTGAAACATGTCAATGATGGGGCCACAGCCTCCGAGGGCAGCGAGTGCCCGATGGAGTTGGCACTCGCTCCTCGCTGGCTTGCCTCCTGGGGCGAGCGAGGACCTGAAGAAGCAGGAACTTGCTCCTCTCTGGAGCGGCGAGTGCCCGATGGAGCTGGCACACACTCCTGACTCGCCCCACCCAGAGTGGCGCGTGCCTGATGAAGCTGGCATTCACGCACCTTCGCGCTATGGCTTGGAGCGAGTGTGGCCTTACTAATCGGCTCGCCCCGCCTATCATACTCGCCTATTCGGCTCGCCTGAGTCTGGGGCACTTCTTTTCTTCTTTGGGTTTTCCTGGGCCGCCCACTCGACAAACCCGGGGTTATACACTGACAGAGCCCGACCCCGACGAGACTTTGCAAAAATTGGTAACATAAAGTTCAGAAGTTGCTGCTGATGCTAAATCTGGCGATATGCCTGGAGCCCCAGCAGGTAGCTTCATGCTCTTCCGAATTTGAAATGGACCAAACTTCCTTTCCAATAGCTTATAACATATCTTCAGAATAAATCTCTGCTTCATGTGATAAGCAAATACTTGATCTCCATTTGAAAAGTACAACTTGTGGTGATAACAACCAACCATGAATTTGTAATGTTCAAATGTTGCTCACAGATTATTAGCAATAAGTATATGCAATTTTTTTAAATAAATAACTTGAGCTTGAACATCGAATGAAATTTGTTCACGAGAGGAGAAGGGGTGGAGGTCAAATCAGTGGGGAATAAAGGACCGATAGAAAATTTCGTATGGGGATTTAATAGGAGAGCGAGTATTAGAATCATTAAATGAGAATTTTGCTTGTGAAAGTACCAGATCCCATTGCGTTGGATTCTCCCCAACTGAACGCCTAAGAGAGCCTCCCAAACTCAAATTAACGACTTTGGTTTGTTCAACGATCAGAAAGTGATAAGCGCTACTAAACTCGAGTGTGGTGTCCATTCGACCCCTTAGTACGCGCCAAAATACGACATAAAATAGTTGATATATAGTTGTAGTTCCACAAATCCGCTTATACCTAACTTAATACTGCAAAATTTAAAACTGATTCCAATTTTATCTTTAAAATGTTTTCAAAGAAATCATTTAAAACGTGTATCCTTGTTGAGAGTGAAATTTTTTGGAGTTCTCACTAATCTTTAAAACACGAGTTTCCTTAAATATATCGATAATTTGATAATAAAACTTTCAAATACATTTATATTTATAGGACGTTGTATTGTCATAAAATGATATTCCCCAAATATAAAATCAATTTATTACAGTGTCTTTAGTGTTATGGGGTGAGTGACAATCAAACATAATGTCACTAGGCTCAAGTGTTTGTGGTTGTTGTGGGCTAGGAGAATCAGGACATACGTAGAACGAGTCTATGTCACCTAAGATGTGTGACTCCTTGCTAGCCAATTCCGTCCCCGGGAGGATTGAGATTGCATCATCTAAGGTGAGTGACACAATGCTAGTAAGTTCCTCCGAGAGCGGGGCCTCAGGAATAAACTTGACAACTAAAGGTTGTGATTCAGTGGGAGCAAGCAGAGTCACTGCTTCAATTAGGATAACATAAATAGGAGGAAGAAGCTCTTCTTTCTGGAGCTAGGGCTCAGGAAGAGTCTCCTCGACTGGAGGGATTTCTATCGTGGAGCTAAATTGGAATAGTGTGCTTATGGGGGTGGTAATACTAGGGGAATCTATATCCTTAAAAATGGGGGCAATGACGAAACTAACGAGGGATCTAGCAGTAGACCTAAACTCGGATTCCACCCTACGAACCATACTAAAAACTTCTTCTAAATTGCGATAATTGTGAGCCTCTAGTTGAACCCTAATGGAGTAGGGCAACCTGTGCAGATAACGAGATACAGTCAAACCCTAATGGAGTAGTGCAACCCGTGCAGATAACGAGATACAGTCATCTCATCACCCTCCTGAATACCTAGTCTAAATTGAAGGACTATAAATTCATTCGTGTACTCATTGACAGACAAACCTCTTTGTTGTAGATTTTGAAATTATGATAGTTCAAAGCTACTCGGAGGAGACATAGTGTTTGCGCAACTTCATTTTATAGTCAACCCAAGTAGTGATTGGAGGCAACCATAACTTATCTCTCATGCATTCGAGTTGTTTCCAACAATCTAGCGCGGGTCCGTTAATTCTACGGGTCACAACTTCAATTTGTCTACTCAAAGGTACTTGACTACTACTAAAATAATATTCCATATCATGACACTAATCTAAACAGTTATCAGGTCCTAGGCGTCCATAAAAATCGCTCGAATGTGTGTTCTAAGCGCTTAGGATCAGTGGGTTCAACATGCCTTGGATGTATATTGGCGCGAAACGCTTTCATTTCGGTTAAAATTTTAATTTGAATGTTTAATCTTTTATGGTGCTCTCTAAACCTACGCTAGTTGTTAAATGATTGACTCTGTCCTCCATTTGAAATAATTTGTTTTTAATCGCTAAAAAATTATGTTGATTGATTTTTTTAATTCATTTTGTGAGATTACTCGAGTGGGTTGCACAAGAAAATCATATATATATATAATTTAAATTTCAAGTTCAACTTTAATAAAAAATGATTTGCTTTTTTTGATTTTTTTGAAATTTTAAAATAAGATAAAGATTTTAAAATTTAAAAATAAAATAAAATTTTAAATTAAAAGAACATAATTAATAAAGAAAAAACGAATGGCGTGATTCGCGATAGGAGCGAATCACATTCCCCTGATACCAAACTGATGTAACCTAGGGTTAGGGTTTTCAAAAATAAATATTTTTAAGCACATTTTTTTTGTTGTAGGCTGAGTGGGTAAAAACAAGTTTTGAGCGCAAAAACATTCGTGACGTCAAAATTCACTAAATCTGTTAATTGTTATTTGAGATATTCCCTCGAACGACTTTCGAGTTGAACCAACTTGAGACCCTTTCTAGCACAAGCAAATTACACAGATAATGATTTATGGATAACGACAATTAAGACAATTTGAACGTTTGAGGCAAGCTTCTACTATTTATTTAAAATTGCATACGAATAAGCTAATAGTTGGGGATAGAAAGAAGGCAAAATTTACCAAAGCATACTCAAAACTACGGTCGAAAGGAGTCAACCACAAATTCAGTTGCGCAAAAGATGAGGGGCCAAGCATATGGACATAACAGGTACAACCAAATATCTGAGGCGTGAGAGGGAAGGACGGGGTGGAGGAGAAGAGAAGACTAAACTGAGTGACATAATTGAGAACAGAGGATATATGGTTAATGAGATAACATGTCGTGGAAATCACGAAGTGTCAATAGTCTTTGGGGACCTGCACTTGAAGCATGATGGAGCAAACAACATCAAAAAGATGTTTATTTTTGTGCTCAGCGACACCATTCTGTTAAGGAGTATAAGCACAAGAGATCTGATGAATAATCTCAAACTCAGACCAGAGATTACTGAAAGCATGAATAGTGTATTCACGAACATTATCAGTTCGAAATGTTTTTATTGTGCAGGAAAATTGTGTGTGTATCTCAAGAATAAAAGCCCGGAACACACGCGAAAACTCAAAGCGATCATGAAGCAAGTATAGTCATGTCATATGAGAATTATCCTTAATAAAAGTTATAAAGTAGCGAGAACCAAACAGACTAGCTATTTTGTACGGGCCCCAAATATCAGAATGTACTAAATCAAAAGGAGCAGTGTTCCGAGTACAACGAGAAGAGAAAGACGAACGATGTTGTTTTCCCAGAATACATAAATCACAAGCAAACGTTGGAGGAGGAATATCAGGAAGAGCCTTCTTGAGGACCGAAAGAGGAGCATGCTCAAGACGCCGATGCCAGTCTGAAGAGAAGACGGAGGAGAGAATGGTAGGAGAGACATCAAGAAGGTAGAGCTCGTTGTGCAGTCTTTCTTTACCAATGATACTCTGCGTCTGTCGATCCTGCATCATAAAAGAATAAGAGGTGAATGTAACAGAGCAATCAAGATCGACAGTGAGACAACTAACAAAAAATAAATTAAACGGAGAGCCCGAGACATGAAAGACCGAGTGAAGAGAAATAAAAGGGTGAAGAGGTATATCAGTAGAGCCGAAGACATGAGCGGTGTCACCATTGGCTACTGTGATAAACTTGGGATGCAGAGAGTCCAAATACTGAGTGGTTTCAATAAAGTGAATAAGTGATATGGTGAGTAGCACCGGAGTCCACTATCCAGCATGGATTAGTGGAGATACAAGTGATACCTTCATTAGAGATGGAGGCAACGAAGAGGGGCGGACGGTTGAGCAACTCGTGAAGTTGCTGGAGTTGGAGGCGCACTTCATCAGGATCAGCACGAGTGACAAAAGATGTATTGACAGCAACAGAGGCAATAGGATGAGGAGGTAGACCATATTTGTGGAAACAAGTTGCCTCAAGTTGTCCATCCTTACCACAGTAGGTATGCTTAGGTCTCGGCCGGCTACCACGACCCCTCCCACAGGATCCAAAGTAACCTCCTTGGGTAGAGGGAGGAGGGTGGGGTGGGGTAGCATAGTACTGGAGGAGAGCCGGGGAGGGAGGGCCGGTAGCTTCAGGAGGGGGTGTGATCTTTAACAACATGGAGCAAACATTAGAGAATGTGGGGATAGTAGATGAAGAGAGGATCTGAGCCCGAAGACTGTGAAGGTGAGGTGGAACACGAGTCATATCATGAGAATACCAACAACTTCCTTTTGAGTGTGCTGAACAGCCAGATCAAGAGTAGGGTTGATGTTGAATCCAGGCCTCAACCAGAGTCTTAGAACGCGCAACAAAAGAGGTTAAATCAGTCGCACCGTCTGAGTCAAGAGTTTGAAGATCGGTAATGATGTCAAACAAGTGTTGGAGACTGTCCATGCCGGAGTAAAGGGACTGAAGCTCATCCCACCATTGCCTTGTTCGTCTCATGATACATAACCATACGGTAGGGTTTTCCATCCAGGGAGTTGAGGATCCAAGCCTGAACACAACCATCGTCACAAAGACAGTAATTAGTGGGTGCAGAAGGGGTGTCCTTAGTCAAATGGTGCAGGAGACACTTCGCCTTAAGAACTTGGCGGACATAGTACACCCACTCCACAAAATTCTTCCCACTAAGAGAATGGTGGTGATTCGCAACTCATCACGAACCTCAGGGAGAGGAACAGTAGCACGGGCGGGTAGGGAGGATGCACCCGTCGAATCCATGAACTAGGAAGGAAGCGGGCAAAGAACTACAAGCAACTTGGAGAGGCAGCGGCCTGAGGAGAGAAAAGCGGCCTGAGAGGCAGCGACCTGAGAGAATAAGACCGGCAAACTGAGATAACTGTGGTCTAAGGAGAAGCAGCGGCCTGGAGGACCATCGGCCTGAGAGACTAGCGGCCTGGAGGACCAACGACCTGAGAGACTAGCGGCCTGAGAGACCAGCGGCAAGGCAATCAACTGCAAAGCAAGGACCTGAGGCACGACAGCACGATCAGCGATTAGAGGGAAGAGGGCGTGATCTGCGGATAAGCGAGGAGAGCAGCAATTTGACAGCAGCAACGACGGTCTGAGAGCAATCTTCAGGAGAAGCGGTCGGAGTAGCTGAGGTGTCTTGAGAGGAAGGTCGCGGGCAGACGATCAAAGCAGCGGTCTGAGAGCAAGAGCTGCGGTCTGGGATCAACAACAGCGGTCTGAAAGCAAGCTTCGGCAGAAGCCAGCAAGTGATAGTGACGGCCTGAGAGGAAGGTCGAGGATGAGCTGAGAGACCAGCGGCCAACGACTAATGACCATAGAGAAGCAATCGGCGACTAGCGACTAGTGACCTAAGATAGAGACTGCAAGTTGAGAGAAGAAATGACTAGCGGCAGGTGGCCAGCGACTAGCGAATGAAGAGAAGCAATCAGCAGCTAGCAAGGAGCGACCTGGTGGGTAAGGCTGAGGAGAAGAAGCAACAACGAACCGGCCGCGATGAGGAAGAGTGGGACCCACAGAGAAGGGAAAAAAGGTTATAAAAGCAGGAGGGGGCGGGGGGAAGGGAGGGGTGGATTCACGGGAGGAAGATATTTGCCGGTAAAGAAAAGAGACCGCGGGCACAGGTGCGATGCAGTTAGAAACAAAGACCACGGTTAGCAAAAAGCCATCCGCCCAGAGCTGAAAGTGGAGAAAAACGATCATAAGACTGATAGCTCTGATACCATGTAGAGAAACACACAAAATATTGAAAGATAATCTGAAAATTTTATTAACTCCTCTTGAATACACAAATACAAGCACTTGTACAATTATATAGGAAGAGAACGAGAAAAAAATCCCTATTCAAGATGCGAGACTAATAAATAAGATGGAAGAGGGTCTTAGATGGATCTTTCTTTGGGCCTTTTCATGTTTTTCTTCTAATACTATGTTATTTAACTCCATTAGCAATGACTATAACTCTAATTTCTTTAAGAAAAAAAATATTTGGGGGCACACTACAATATATATTATACTATATTAAAAGAAGTATAGAGGGATCACAGGCTCTATAGTCATATAAGTCGTGCGCTCGTGGATCGGTTGAATATGCATGCCGAGCTAATGCAATATGCAATAGCTCTATATGCATCTCTTAAAATAATTTCCCAGTACATTCCAATAGCTTTCAGAAACCAATATCTTATCATTATGAAAAAAATTGAATGAGGATATTCCTCCACTTAAAACTGATATTTTTGTTTCAGTTCGATTAAAAATGTTGGGAAAAATATGGTTAATGTTTAAGAACTTACTCATCAGAGGGCAGGTCAGAGCACTTCCAATTCGCATCAAGCACAGCATCATGGTAGGTTCTGCATTCAGCTTGGGTTTGAAGACGGAATCTTCTCTCTTTATTGCATTTGCTACAGCGAACAAACTCATCCCGGTGAAATGGTCGTCCTTTGTTGCCTCTATGAGAGGTTCGACCATATACTTTTTCATGGTACTTCAGCAACGGTGTTTTCAACAGGGGAATTTTTTTCCCTTTAACGATAACCCATACATAGTACTTCCATCTCCTCTGTGTCTCTCGACCAGAATGTTTTTCAAAAGCGGATGGTGTCAATTTATCTAAACATTTTGGGAGAAATAATACATCAATCAAGATATTGGATTGACTAAACTTTTGTTTGTATTCTAAAATCTTATAGACATTGAAACACTGACATCAAGAATGCGTGTATAGAAGAATACTTTCTCATTTTCTAGCTTAAAATATGGAAAGAAGAGAAGTTTATAAAGAACCAATAAATGAGAAAATCGTTCAACAAGCTACAAGCTAGTTTAGTAAGTGATTCAGTACAGTAAAGATTTATTTATCAATCAGCAAATTTAGGAAATATTAGATCTATTTTTCATAGGCAATTGAAAATGGGTCAAAGTATGTTACGAAGGAGCTGAATCAGACTAGTTTTCAAGCCTTTTCTGGTTCATCACTAAATATGGCCGAATTATATAAATTAAATGAAAAGATAAGAATAATACCATCCTATTTTGGAGTTAGAATAAAGAATTATTTCAACATTATCTAAGGATTTACTTTTTCATTAAAAATTAGGCTCATGGTATGGACTAGAAATATTATTATCTCTTAAAATTATCTTGTGATTACTCCCTCATTGCCAAGATCTTCTAAGAATCAGAATTTAATATAAAAAATGTGAAAAAAAAACGTCCAGTTCTTAGACATTTATGTCTAAGATTGTGAATTATCATGCAAGTAAAGGTTTTGCAAATAAACGCAGAGAAGAAGAATTCCAATTTGGAGCTACTTTAGTTCAAAGAATCCACTTACCAAAAACTGAAGCGGCCAAGTAGCATTTTGCATACTTCTCTGGTGTTGTAAAAACTTAAGAGTTGCACATATGTTCATGAACAATCTAACATATGGTCATATATTGTCATGAAAATACCAGAAGATATATGTTACTCGCTTCGCACCTAGTTATCAAATTGTGTATTTTTGCCAAGTCATTATGTTGTCTTTTATTAATTATTGTCATTTATTATCCCTTATTAGTTGTTGATAGTTAGAATTAGGGTTGTCATTATGAGTTTTGTAAGCCTATTTAAAGGCAAATTGTAAGTTGAATGAGTGTCACCGATCTTCACGGCAATGAACAACCATGACGGCTATGCACACGACGAGGAAAACGCAAGGCAGGTGCGGAAGAGACCGAGTTCGACGGAGAGGAGCCAGACGTGGGTGCGGACGTGACACGGGCACGAGCGGGGCCGGCCAATGAGGAAACTTAATATTTAGTTCCTTTTGTGTGCTTTGATGTTTTAGTATTTTTTTATTTTGGTATGTTGATATTTTAGTATTTTGTTATTTTGGTATGTTGTTACGTATATCTGCCCCCCCCCCTCTATATAAGGGACTGATTATGTACCTGTAATGTCATCCCAAAAGTAATATAAAAGGGCTGGTCCCTGATTTCTCTTCTATCATGCCGGACCGCCCACTTGAAAGTCGTCGGTCCTCAAATCATTGCTCGCGTTCCTATTCGGAAAATCAAACCCCGCGTTCGTCCGCAATCCGCATCACGGTTTCGCCCTGTTCGCGGATTTCGTCCCTGCATCGCGTCAGAAGGCATCGACCAGTAGGCATCGTCTACCTCACGACCCGTATCGCATTGCCCACCTCCCCTGCGCCTCGCGACGTTCATCTTGATCCCATTAACCGCCAACCGGCGACTCCGCCTCGCAGCCGAACGCAGTGGCAACTGCTCTGCTCTTCCAGGTTGTTTTCCCTACGCTTGGCTCCGACAACCCGCGCACACTACGACTCCCTCGCAGCTGAAGCCCCCGACGACAGCATTCAACGCCGCCTTGATGGCCATGATGCTCAGTTCTCCTCCCTCCAGGCAACACTGCAGGCCATCCTTGCGCGCCTGGACGCCCACCCCTGCTCGCCTGTACCATAGACACCTTGCTCGGCGACGACCGACTTTTACTTCTTCAAATTGGGCGACGTCGACATCATCTTGGGCGTCGCATGACTAGATACATTGGGCGATGTTCGGGTCAATTGGGCTGAGATGTCTATGCAGTTTTCCCGGAAAGGGTCTCCTTGCCACCTCGTGGGGGACTCCACTCTCCTTCGCACACTGGTCTCCTTTGGGCCATCTGCCGCACTTCTGACGTGGAGTTCTCAGCTTGGCTCTAGCAGATGCAGGCCACACCAGTGGGCACCGCGGGGCTGCCCCCCCCCCCCCCCCCGATCTTTCTCGAATCCTTGATGTGTTCGCCGATGTCTTCACCACCCCCACAAGCTTACCACCGACACGAGCCACTGACCATGCCATTCTGCTGGCACCACACACTGCAGCCGTCTCTGTTCGGCACTATCACTACGGGCATGTTCGAAAGGACAAGATCAAATGCCTAGGGTGGGAGATGCTCATGGGCGACCTCATCTGGCCCAGCGCCAGCCCCTTTTCCAGCCCGGTCCTCGTACGCAAGAAAGACGAAAGCTGGCGTTTCTGCGTCAACTACATGGAGTTGAACAAAGCCACAATCCCCAACAAGTACCCCATTCCAGTCATTCAGGAGCTTCTGGATGAATTCCACAGCGTCGCCTTCTTCACAAAGCTCGACCTCCGAGCAGGGTACCACCAGATCTGGGTACGGCCAGAAGACATTCCGAAGACAGCATTTCGAACACATGACAAACATTACGAGTTCATGGTCATGCCCTTTGGGTTGACCAACTCCCCAGCCACCTTCCAGGCCACCATGAACAACATCCTCCGAGCGGTACTCCGACAAGATGTCCTTATTTTTTTTGATGATATCTTGGTATACAACTCATCCTAACAGGAGCATCTCCGTCATGTGCGTCACACGCTCGAGACGATCCGACAACATCATCTGGTCCTCCACAACAAGAAGTGCTCGTTTGGCATGACCACCGTCAGCTATTTGGGCCACACGATCTCGGCCAAAGGTGTGGCCAGGGACGACGACAAGGTGGCGGCCATCCTACACTGGCCGACCCCCACTTCCCAGCGGGTTGTCCGGGCTTCTTGGGTCAGACCGGGTACTATCGACGGTTCATCCGAGATTACAGCGCCTTGGCCCGGTCCTTGACGCAGCTGCTTAAGACTTCAAAGGAGGGACCATTCACGTGGACACCGGCGGCCATGTCCGCTTTCACCACCCTCAAGGCGGCACTTCTACAGGGCCCCGTGTTGGCCATGCCTGATTTCACCCAGCCATTCATCGTGGAGTGTGATGCCTCGGGCACTGGCGTGGGCACGATTCTTATGTAAGGTGTCTGACCCATCGCCTACTACAGTTGGGCCTTTTCCAGCACCATTCGGAGTCGTTCGGCCTATGAGAATGAACTCATGACACTTGTTCTAGCAGTTCAACATCGGAGGTCATATCTCTTGGGTGGCACATTTATTGTCCATATCGATCACCACAGCTTGCACTACCTCTTGCAACAATAGATCCCCACGCCAGCTCAGCAACTCTGGGTGGCCAAGCTCCTTGGATACGATTTCACTATTGAGTTTCGACCAGGCCGCACCAATCAGGCGACACGCTCTCTCCCGGCAAGTGCAGTCCCCCGAACTCCACGCCATCTCCCGCTCAGTTTGGGAGAATGCTGCCTCGATCCAGCATGATGTGGAAAGAGACCCACACCTGGCCTCCATTCAGACCGCCCTCATCGCCTACCCGGGCAGCCACCCTCCCTACTCGTTAGTGGGTGGCCGACTCTTTTACCGTGGACGCTCATTACTCCCCGCGGCCTCTCCGCTCATCCCCCGCTTTCTGGCCGAGTTCCGTGTGACACCTTCCAGAGGCCACGCCAGAGCCTTCCGCACCTACCGATGCCTGGCGACGTCCCTCTATTGGCCCCACATGTTCAAACAGGCCTAAGTCCATGTGGTCGCCTGCCTTCCATGCCAAAAAACAAAGTATGAGACCATGTTTCCAGGCGGGTTACTGCAGCCATTGCCGATTCCAAACCGCATTTGAGAAGATATTGTCAAGGATTTCATTACTCGCCTGTAGCGGTCTAACAGGTTCAATTGCATCCTGGTAGTAGTGGACCGACTCTCCAAGCACGCACATTTCCTTCCTCCCGGCACCCGTATACAGCAGCAAGAGTGGTTGGCAGCTTCATCTCTGGAGTCGTATGCCCCATGGATTTCCGCAGTCTATTGTGAGCGATCGCGATTCCCTCTTTTTGATACGTTTTGGGACGTCCCTATTTCGCCTTCAAGGCACACGCCTCCGCATGAGCTCCGCCTACCATCCGCAAACGGATGGTCAATTAGATGTTTTCAACCGTTGCTTGGATACGTATTTACGTTGTTTCATCGGCGAGAGGCTGGGCACTTGGGCCCAGTGGTTGGGCTGGGCCGAGTATTCTACAACACCGCCTACCACCATGCCGCGGGCACGACTCCATTCCAGTCTGTCTACGGCCGCCCACCACCAGACGTCATTCAACATCTCCCCGGGGAGTGTCTTCCACAAAGTTTGGTGCCACATCTTCAGGATCTGGACATTATTTTGGACAGCCTCAAGCACCACCTCCGTCGGGCCCCGGTCAATATGACGTCTTTTGCCAACCGCAAACACCGGGACCTATCATTTCTAGTCGGGGAGAAGGTCTTTATCAAGCTGCATCCGTATCGTCAACTTTATGTCGCCAAACGGCCGTGTCCCAAGCTCGCACAACATTTCTTTGGACCATTCACCGTCCTAGCCAAATTGGAGCCGTCGCTTACAAGATTCAACTTCCCGAAGGGAGCCGCATTCACCCGGTCTTCCACGTCACTCAGCTGCGCCGAGTAGTGGGTGATCACCCGACACTAGACCACATACCTAGCGATCTGGAGTACTTCGACACCGCCCCCACTTATCAACACAGCATTCTGGACTGCCGACACCATTACCCGGTGACGCAGATCCGGAGGAGCTACTCTTGGCGTGGCACCACCGCCCCCCGTCCGCGGACACTTGGATACTGAGGGATGATTTTCGCTGACAGTTTCTCGACTTCTGCCTTGAGGACAAAGCAAATTTTTCAGACGACAATATTGTTACCGATCTTCACGACAATGAACAACCATGGCAGGTATGCACACGACGAGGAAGACGTCAGGCGGGTGTGGAAGAGACCGAGTTCGACGGAGAGGAGCCAGAGGTGGGTGCGGACGTGACACCAGCACGAGCGGGGCCGACCAATGAAGAAACTTAATATTTAGTTCCTATTGTGTGCTTTGTTGTTTTAGTATTTTTTTATTTTGGGAAGTTGCTATGAATGTTTGGACCCCCCCCCCCCCCTCTCTATAAGGGGCGGATTATGTACTTGTAATGTCATCCCAGAAGTAATATCAAAGGGTTGTTCCCGGGTTTCTCTTCTATCCTAGCCTCCTTCTTCTCTCCTCATATATCACCGGCTCTTCCCCTAGTCCGGATTTCTTCTCGTACCGTAATAATGAGCATGCAAGAATTTAATTTATTCCACTTGTCTTTGTATGAGATTGTGGTAGCTCTCTCTCTCCCGAGCACAACCCATATAGACAGCCGCAATTTCGGCTTCATAGTATCCTCCTCCGTCGACTCCTCGAACGTTCTACGGGTTAGCCTGTAACAGTCTATACGTTTATCCCACGATATTCTTGAGAGGAGCAACAAATGGAAAATAAAAAGGACATGTAAAAAAAATAGCAAATGCGAAAAGAATGTATAAATAAAGAGTATTTGCTTTAGAATATTATTTTGTAACACAATTTTGATACTTTAGGACAGAAAAAAGCTCTTTTGAACTTGGAATAAAAAAGTAATCTTTCTTAAAAGAGGATGAGAAATGTTATTCATTAAAAATTATCTCATTGAGCACAAAAGATTCATTCTTCTGTGCCAAAATATTTTTTGCAATCAAAAGGAGAAAATAATTCAACCATATGGAATCGTTAAATGCTGATGAGTCCACAAAACAGCCCCTTATTAGGATATCTGACAGGATTCAACGTACAATAACATGCAGAAGAGCACACAAGATTTTTTAAGATGAAACCCTGAATTGGGGGAAAAGAACTATGCACAATCGTCCAACCTAGAAAACCTCAAAAAGTAAAGTAATCAATGAGTAACGCTTTCCTATTATTTTTCAAATGCCCGATATCTGATCATTTTAATCACGTTATGGATGAATACAAACAAAGAAGACAAAGACGAATCAATGAGCATTCTCTTTAGTTGTTTCAGTTCTCTTCACTAGTGAGCATTCCCTTTAGTTGTTTCTCCACTCTTCAATTCTTCACCAACAAATTCTTACAGAAGGTTGTCTTAGGTAGGCTACATGAAGTGGAAAAGGAGCTAAGGCCAAAATGGACCCTTGCGAGGAGACAAGTCCGTGACAAGGTCGTGATTGGAAAAATGTATTACGGATACATTTGCTCAAGGTTGTGATTGGTACAAGATGACATAAATAGTTGGTGAAATTGGTAACTCTAGTATGAAGGAGAGAGGTAAGGAGGCCGTGAAAGAAGTTGAGAAGAAGTAAAGCCAAAGCAAAACTCATGAAGAATGACACTTGGAACTTTTCCTGATGAATTGAGATAAGCACATGACGTTGGTGGCGCAGAACCACCTATATGTTTGCGGAGAACTAAAGACCGTCAAGCAGGTGCTACCAGCTAGATGGAGCTGAAACTCTTGAGGGCACAAGTACAGGCTTGCCTTGATGCCAATGCAGAGTTGAAACAAAAGTATGATCCGCTGGAAGATTATGAGGACCAAATCACAATCTTGGAGGACAAGTTGGCCCTGTGCAAAGTCATTGCTAGCAGAGAAAATGGTGGAGGTGTGGCAAATCCAAGAGTTTATGTGTCTAAGCCAAATCCCTTCACAGAAAAGTGGGATGCCAAGAAATTTAAACATTTCTTTTACCAAATGAAGGTCAACTTTGAAAGGTGAAACATCACATATAAAGCTCTTGAGATAAAAATGTTAGTCTATGAAGCACTAATACCGGTAAGAGTACCGTGTGCGATATGTATCAAGTACAGTGGTACTAGAAAATAAAATAAATAAGGATACGAGTATTTTTGGGATATGAAGCTATTAGAATTGACTTATATAAATACACACGCAATACACACACACGCAACCTTTTTTAAAAAAGAGAATATAATGTAGAAAAATTAATATTGAACGAGTAGAAACACTACCAATTTGCAACACCTAATCCTTAAATATATAATAAAACAATAAAATAATAAAATTTAAATCAAATTCTTTATAATTTTAACAAAAAATGTACTTAAATAAGAAGCGTATTTTGTTATTATAATAAATAAATACGGTTAGTTGCATATGGGTCGCATTTTTTTTATTTAAAAGACACAAGCCTTTTGTTTATTTTAAGAAAGCACACTCTATCACAATATGCAGAACGATCTGCCAAGTCCAAATGTATGTACTGATATCCGCTAAGTATCGGGTACAAACCGGTATCGGGTACATATTCTGTACGGGTATGCATCCCTCAAGGAAGTATTGGTGTTTCATAAATGTTAGCTAATATTTTCAGATATTGCAACTCATTTGTGGGAATGGAAGCTCACAGACATAAGAAATGGAGCATGAAACATAAACACATAAGAAGAGTTCAAGATTGGAATCAAGCAACACTTCTACCCAGGAACATTGAAAATGAAGCAGGGAAGAAGTTGAAAAACCTCAAGTAAAAGGATTTAATCACAACGTACGTGAAAGAGTTCCAAACCTTAATTTGATGGTGTCAAGTATGTCCGAGAAAGACCAACTCGTCAACTTCAAAGATGGTCTTCAGAATTGGGTGAAACAATAAGTCAATTGGCACAATGCAAAGACATTGTATGAAGTCACTTTGCAACCAAGGCTATGATGAAATTTCAAAGACAACCAGATGTTCCTACGAAGAAGGGCAACACAAAATGAACACACCAAAAGTGGGGGAGAGAGGTAAAGGTTGTGGAGATCTTAGAAGAGACCAAAACTTTACTCGAAATGGGATGAAGGGTGATACCGAAAACAAGAACTTTGCATCAAGAGGTGGATGCTTTATCTACAAAGATCCACACATGCCAAAGCTTGCTTCACTTTCAGTATTGCAAGAGAGTAATGCAATAAGATGCGAAAAAAAGGAAAATACAAATCAAATTTGATCATTGAAACTTTAAAATGCTTTGAATTTGAAGTACACAGATAAAGCAACCACTAAGGGGCGAATGTACATAGAAGCTATGATCAATAACAAGGTCACTAAAGCAATGGTAGATACGAGGGCAACTCACAACTTCACGACAGAAAGAAGCTCCAAGGTTTGACCTTCAAGTGACAAAAAGTGATGGATAGCACAAGACCATGAATGGGAAGGTGAGCCCACTATTTGGAGTGGCTCATAGCGTGGAGCTACACTTGGGAACATGGAGAGGACAAGTAAATTTCTCGGTCGCAACGATGGATGATCACAGAGTTGTGTTGGGCATGAACTTCTTTGACATGATGAGGGTAATATTCATGCCAAATTGTTGCTCGTTGTGCATCTTGGAGAGGGGAGATAGTTTATGGTCCCCATGGTGGAGGGGCTACCAAGCAATCATGGAATAGAACAATTGTCGATAATGCAAATAGCAAAAGGAGTTGACAAAGATAAACCTAATTTCATAACAACCTTAAAAGAGAAGCAATAAACAAAAATATGGAGGAGGTACCTCCACTTATCGTTGAAGTCCTTGAGGAGAACAAGGACATCATGTATGTGGAATTACCAAAGAACCCCACATGGAGGTGAATCAAAAAATCGAGCTGGAGCTTGGAGCAAAATCACCAACAAAGGCATCATACTAATGGCTCCATCTGAACTCGAGGAGTTGTGAAAGCAGCAACAAGAGCTGCTTGAGATTGGGATGATTAGACCGTCAAAGGCACCATTTAGCGCATCTTTCAAAAGAAGAGGGATGGAACAACGTGATGATGTACTAACTATCGGGTGTTAAATAAGATGGTGTTAAAGAATTATATAATATGGCGTTAAAGAATTAAATAAGATGGCGTTAAAGAATTAAAAGAGACGGCGTTAAAGAATTAAATAAGACGACGTTAAAGAATTAAATAAGACGGCGTTAAAGAATTAAATAAGACGGCGTTAAAGAATTAAATAAGACGGCGTTAAAGAATTAAATAAGACGGCGTTAAGGAATTAAATAAGATGACGTTAAAGAATTAAATAAGTCGGCGTTAAAGAATTAAATAAGATGGCGTTAAAGAACAAGCAGCCTATCTCATTGGTCGCCAATCTATTCGGTCGACTTAGAGGTGCAAGGATATGCACAAAAATGGACTTGCAGAAGGGCTACCATCAGGTGCGGATTGCTAAAAGAGATGAGTCAAAGACTATTGATGTAACGAGGTATGGATTTTTTGGGTGGTTGGTGATGTTCTTTGGCTTAACCAATGCACTAACAACCTTTTGCACATTAATGAACCAGATTTTCCTCCCACACTTGAACAAATTTGTGAGTAGTGCACTTAGACAACATCATCAACTATTGCAACACAATGAAAAAGAAAGTCAGGCACCTTCGTTTGGTATTCCAAATATGCAAGAAAATGAACTCTACATCAAGAGGTTAAAGTGTTCCTTTAGCTAAGAAGAGGTGTATTTCCTTGGGTATATCATTGAACATGGCCAACTGTGAATGAACATAGACGAAGTGCGGGTGATCATCGAGTTGGAACCGCCAACAAAAATGACAGATATGCGATCATTTCTTGGCTTGTTGAACTACAACATGTGGTTCAGTATGAGATATTCAAAGATAACAATGTCACACACAGACCCTGCTCAAGAAGGATAAAGCTTGGGTATGGATGGAAAAATACCAACAAAATTTTGATGGGAGCCAATGCTTATGCTCCATATTTCAACCAGAAGTAGGAGCATATTTCAACCAGAAGTTTGAGTTACAAGCAGATGCCTTAAAATTCAAGATTGGAGGGGTGTTGATGCAAGAGGGACACCCCTAGACTTTGAGAGTCTGAAGACAAGAGAAGGAGATGAGTATCATCATACATTACTTGCAAGTATGAAGACATTACGTACTTGGAGCGCAATTAATGATCAAAACTGACAGTGTGGCAAAGAATTCAGGACTCAAAAAAGTTGTCAGCAAAATACCCAAGGCAGTAGGACTTCTTAGAAGAATTTGACTTTGTCCTAGAACACAAACCAGACAAAGCCAACATAGTGGTAGAAGTACTCAACAGCAGAGCGGAGTTAGCGGATATCTCCACATTGAAGAGTGACTTGATGGAGCAAGAAAAGAAAAGGTTTGATGAGAACTCGTTGCCATGTAACTTATGCAACTAGCTAAAAAAGGCTGAAAAAATTTTGGGCAGAGAAGATACTCTAAACCAAAGGAATACGGTTATTCACCCTAAAGTGAGGAAACCTGCGGAGAAACTTGATCAAAGAGTGTCACGACACCAAGTGGGCAGGATATCCTGGCAAAAAGCATACTTTAACCTTAATGCCACTTGTTAAAACCGGGAACCAGCTTCTGTGGAGTTCGAACCCTTGGGGAAGGGGTGACCGCACACTTACTTCTAGCAAGCTTGGCTGACCAAAAACTTAGAGCTCAAAACTGACCCAAGATTCCAGCACGGAGGTCCCACCACACCCGGGAGATCTTAGAGCGCTTCCCCTCCTTAGCGAGTGTTGAGCTAAGAGCACCTCAGAAAGAACAAAAAGATCTGAGAATTAGAAAACTGGAAAGGCTTGTCTTCCGAGGTACCCCCTTCGGTCTATTTATAGATTTCAAAACCTGCCCTGTAAATAGCGTGGCTCCGCTGTTCTAAACGGCTATATGCAGTCCAAAGTGGTCTGCCAGTAGCCAAATTCCGTTGTTCTGAGGAGTTAAACGCAGACCTTCAGGGGCATCCAGATAATTTTACCTCTGGACCCTACCGGGCGAGTGGCCCATGAAGGCGCCACTCGCCTAAAGGGGCGAGTGCTGGGCAAGCCAGGCATTCGCCTCTGCGGCACCCCATTATGGGTGGATGTGGATCTAACGACCACTCGTATAATACGACGAGATCCCTCACGCCTCCTACAGGCGAGAGCCTCCCCGTCTGCTGTAACTGGATCTCTTTCGCTCCTCCTGGGCGAAAGCTGTTCAGGAAGGCTTCCCTCACCCGCTCTGGCCCTCTTGGACCTGAAGGTCACACCGAGCCTTGAACCTGGAGTGGGACCCCACTCAGCGAATACGGGGTTGTACACCACTCATACTACTGGCTTGTTTGCAAACATGACAAGATAGGGAACAAGTAACTCTTGGAGGAATCATTACATGAGCTAGATCACACATGGGAGACGGTGACATTAAATGCATCAATATTTTTACCAAAGTCTGAAAGTTGTGGATCTATCTTGGTGGTGGACCTGGTGGTAGATCTAGGGATGTGCATGAAAAATAGAAAATTGTCTAAACCGACCGAACCACCCAACCGAACGAATATTCACACTGAAACACTCGGTTCGGTGTAGGGACTGTTTTTCATTTAGGATAACTGCCCTTATTTCTGTTCGGTGCGGTTCTTTATTTTCAAAAAACAATAAAACCGCACCGAAATAAATTAATAATACATAAATACATTATAGTCTACACTCTAATTATATAGTTAGCCTTCACAAAAGTCGAATTAAGTTTTTTTCATGCCTATTTGGTCTTTCCCTCAAATCCTCATGACCCAATTATGTCAACTTTGCTTACATGTGTCTGTTCATATATTTGTTGCATTGAATTTATATGTTGTTTTAATGCATGAGTTGTAGAATGAGGATTGAGAAGCAATGTAGATATCATAAATTTTGACATTTTATTTTTACAACTATTCAGAATTGTTAGAAAAGACAATGTAAAGGCCCATGTTTTGGCTCATTTATGTATTTTCTCCCTATTTGTTTTAGTCGCACATCTTGGAGTTAGGACTCTTCTCTCTTCTCTCCCTATATATTTGTACTCATACTTGTATTTACATACTGAAGAAGGATATACAAGGTTTTCTACATGGTATCAAAGCTAGGTTTCGCTCTGGGCGGTTAGTATTCTTCTGACCGCGGGTCTCCTTCTGCCTCTGTGATCTCTGGTTCTCCCGCTTCTTCTAACCGCAGCCGGCTTCTCCCGTGAAACCGCAAGCCTTTGTGCGGTCTTCCGGTCTTTTTTTAAACCGCAACCCTTTGTGCGGTTAGTCTTCTTGAAACCGCAATCTGTGTGGTTTCGTGTTTTCTTCTCCCTCCCTCCCGTCTGATCCCCAACCCTCTACCTTTTTTAGGGATCTCTCTGGGCCCTATGTCCATTCAGACCGCCTCGATCTCGGAATCCTAACCACACGATATCTTCTTTCGGCCTACTCTTGCCACCTTGACTACCCGCTGCGGCCTCTTGCGAACTTGCGCGACCTTCTTCTGCTTCTCTCAATCCCCGTTTATCGTGCGGGCTGGTCTTGCGCGGGCTTCTCTTCTACCCGATGTTGTTCTCTTTTTCTCGTTGTACTTCTCTTTTATCCACTGCGGTCTTGCCCCCCCCACCCGATGTGGTCTTGCTCTCTCTTGCCGCTGTGGCCTTGCTCTGTATATCTGCTAGCGACATCTCTCTTTGTCCATCTTTAGTCGTGGTCTGCTGTGCTGACCGTTGCGGCCTCCTGTCCGGCGACTTTCTCTTCTCAGTCGCTGTGGATTCTCCGTAGCCGCTGTCTGCTCTGTATATCTGTTAGTGACATCTCTCTGTGGCCTTCTCTAGTCGTTGTTTGCTGTGCTGATCGTTGCGTCCTCCTGTCCGGCGACTTTCTCTTCTCTAGTTGCTGTGAATTCTCCATAGCTGTTGTCAGCTGCGGATTCTTCCCTGCTTCTTGAAGTCTGCCGCGGATTCTTCTCTAGTCGCTGCGGCTTTTTGTTCGCTGCGACCTTCTCCTCTGGTCATTGGCCGCTGCACGTTGGTCATTGGTTGTTTGTCCGTCGCGACCTGTGTTGTTTCCGCTCTGCTCATTGTTGCTTCTTGCTCGGATTGCTCCCTGTGTTCGCCGGGGTTCCTCTTGCCGGCCTCTTCTTCTTCCCAAGTGGGCTATCTCCCTATGCCCGCCTACCCGCTTGTCACTTAACCGCTTGACATGGGTTCTTCTAATGCGACCTCTATTCCAGCTGGGGAGGTTGTCCCCGTCCCTGAAGTCCGCGACGAATTGCGGATTACTACCATTTCCCTCACTGGAAAGAAGAACTTTGTGGAGTGGGTGCATTCATTTCGCCGAGTCCTCCAGTCCAAAGGATTTCTACATCATTTAACCCAGAATGTTCCTTCTGCACCTACCGATGAGGCTTCGTAACGATGGTCGTGTTCAAACATAGCTTCTCAACTCCCTTGATAGCGAACCTTACCGCATGACCATGTATCACGAGAAGGCTAGGGCGATGTGGGATGAGCACGATTCTCTTTACTCAGGCAAGGACAGTCTCCAGCACCTCTATGACATCATCACTGATCTCCAGAGCCTTGACCCCGGCAGTGCTGCTGACTTAACCTCCTTTGTTGCTCAGTCCAAGACGTTGGTTGAAGCCTGGATTCAACATCAGCCCCTACTACGGATCTCGTTGCCCAGCGCGCTCAAAAGGAAGCAGTCGATATTACCATGATGAATGCTCGTGTCCCGCCTCATCTTCAGAGTGTTCGGGCTCAGATCCTCTCGTTTGCTGCTACTCCCTCATTCTGATGTGTGCTTTATGCTGCTAAAGGTTTCACCACCTATTGATGCTATTGGACCTCCCTCCTCGACTCTTCTCTAGCACTCTTCGACGCCATTACTACCGTTCCCTCCCCTACTCGTGGAGGACATTCGGGCATTTGGGGGAGGGGACATGGAGGCCGACCGCGACCTAAGTGCTCTTTCTGTGGTAAGGAAACCCATCTTGAGGCCACCTGCTACCGCAAACATGGTCTCCCTCCTCGTCCAAATGCTTCTGTTGTTGCACTCAGCCAGTCGGCCACTCGAGCTGATCTTAACGAAGCCCGCTTCCAGCTCCAACAATTTCAAGGGTTGCTCCACAACTCGCCTGCCTCTATTGTCTCTGTCTCTAAAGAAGGTATCACTTGTCTCTCTACTAGTCCACACTGGATAGTGAATTCAGGTGTCACTCACTATATCACATCCATGAAGCCACCCCGATACTTGGATTCTCCACATCCAAAGTTTATCACCGTCACCAATGACAACACCACTCCTGTCTCCGGCTTTTCCAACATACCCATCAATCCTTATATTTCTCTTCGCCCGACTCTCCAAATCTCGATCTCTCCCTTTAATTTACTGTCTGTTAGTCGCTCCACTGCAGACTTGGATTGTTCTATCACGTTCACCCCTTCTTTTTTTCTGATGCAGGATCGCAGGACGCATAGTATCATTGGTAGAGGACGACTGCAAAACGGGCTCTATCTTCTTAATATCTCCCATACTATTCTCTCCTCTGTCTCCTCAGTTGACTGGCATCAGCGTCTTAGGCATGCTTAGCTTCCCGTTCTCCAGAAGACACTTTCTGATGTTCCGCATAAAGTTTTTTCCTGTGATTCATATATTCTGGGGAAACAACATCGTTCCTCGTTCCCCCCTCATTGTACCCGGAGCTCTGCTCCTTTTATGTTAGTTCATTCTGATATTTGGGGCCCCCATAAAATAACATCGTTCATTGATGATTATTTTCGGATGACCTGGTTACACCTACTTCGCGACCGCTCCGAACTTCCTTGTGTGTTCCGTGCTTTCATTCTTGAGACTCACACTCATTTTGCCGATAAAGTCAAAACGCTCCGGACAGATAATGCTCGCAAATACACTAGTCATGAATCTGATATTATCTGCACTGAATTTGGAATTATTCATTAGACTTCGTGTGCCTATACTCAATAAAATGGTGTGACTGAGCGCAAAAATAGACATCTTCTTGATGCTGCTCGCTGTCACATGATCCAAATGCACGTTCCCAAAGCGTATTGACATTTTGCGGTTTCCATGACATGCTATCTCATCAACTGTCTCCCTTCCTCCGGCCTCAACGGCACCCCGTTTAGTCTCATCTTTCCCTCTACACCACCATTCTCTCTCACCCCTCGCACATTTGGTTGTACTTGCTATGTTCATCATCTCGTGCCATCCACTGACAAGTTCAATTCTCGGGCGGACAAATATATGTTTGTTGGTTACTCCTGCTCAAAAAAGGTATGTTTGATACTCTCCCACTACTCGCAAGGTAACTGTCTCAGCAGATGTTACTTCCTAGAAGATTAATCGTTTTTTTTCTACTTCAACACCACCTCCACCGCATCATTACCTGGACCTGTCATTCCAGTTACATCTTCTCCACCACCACCACTTCCCACTGAAGTTCATGTTCACCACCAACCTCCTCTTCTTCGTGTCTACACTTGTCGCCCACCTCGTTCTGTCGCCCCAATGTAGCCAGCTTAAATCTCTGACACTCTGCGACCTGCTGATCCGACGCCGACTTCCACCGCCCATCCCATGACAAATTACGTATCCTTACATCGCCTGTCCCCAACACTTTAGGACTTTGTCACTACATTATCCTCTATTTGTGTCCCTAATTATGTGCAGGAGACTCTCCAACATCCGGGATGGCAGGCGGCCATGGACGAAGAAATGACTGCTCTTTGGGTGAATCACACGTGGGATCTGGTTCTTCCTCCTCCATGACAGACCCCTGTTGGTTGTAAATGGATCTTTGTCATCAAGCATGCTCCTGATGAGACAATTGACCGTCTTAAAGCCCGACTAATGGCTCGGGCCTTCACTCAACAACAGGATCTTGACTATGAAGAAACTTTCTCTCTTGTAGCAAAACTCAAGACGGTTCGTGTCCTCCTCTCCGTTGTTGTACATCGTCAGTGGCCATTACATCAACTGGATATCAAAAATATTTTTTTAAATAGAGATCTTCAAAAGACAGTCTACATGCACTAGCCTCCTGGGTTTGAGATCACGGGGGAGTCCCAAGTTTGTCATCTTAAGAAGTCAATTTATGGTCTCAAACAATACTCTTGGGCATGATTCGATAAGTTCAGTAGGGTTGTTCAGGAGGTTGGCTTTACTCGGAGCTCTGCAAATTTCTCTCTGTTTACTCGACATCGAACAACAGGAACGATTCTTGTTTTGGTGTATGTTGATGACATACTAATCACCAGAGATGATTCAAAGGAAATATAAATGGTCAAACAGCACCTTAGTTCCGTGTTTCAAACAAAAGATCAGGGGAACCTTCGATACTTCCATGACCTTGAGATCGCAAGACGTCCCGATGACCTCATTCTATCTCAACGAAAGTACTGTCTCGAACTTCTTCAGTATGCTGACTATTCTGGATGCAAGCCGGTTAACACCTCTATGGATGTTAATCACAAGCTGTATGCACATGATTCTGATGCAGATCTTTTTCTTCCAAATTCAGAATACTATCGACGACTCGTTGGGAAATTGATTTACCTAACGGTCACGAGACATGACATATCCTTTGTTGTTGGGGTGGTCAGCCGGTTTATGCATTCTCCTCAGATGTCTCATCTTCAGGTCGTCGAACGCATCCTGAGATATCTAAAAACAGCTTATGGTCAAGAGCCGACATACAAAACCTCTTCTTCTACTCCAACATTGGTTGCATATTCATATGTTGATTATGCTGGTTCCCTGGATGATCGACGTTCTACCAGCAGATTTTGGGTCTACTTTGGAGGTCACTTTGTTACCTGGCGCAGTAAAAAACAAGTTGTGGTTGCTCGATCTTCAGTTGAAGCTAAATACCGATCAATGGCATCTGCTGTATCCGAGTTTACATATCTTGAAAGTCTCTTAAGTGATATGAGAGTAAAACTTTCCACACCAGCTACCTTACTTTGTGACAGTCAAGCTGCTATACACATAGCTAAGAACCTGGTCTTTCATGAAAGAACGAAAAACATTGAAGTCGACTGCCATTTTGTTCGGGAAAAAGTTCAAATGAAGAAGCTGGAACAGAGACATGTTTCGACTACGGACCAAGTGACTGACATTCTCACTAAGGCCCTATCAAGTGCTCTATCTTATCAATTCTTGTCCAAGTTGGGTTCCTATGACTTGTACGCTCCAGCTTGCGGGGGAGTGTTAGAAAAGACAATGTAAAGGCCCATGTTTTGGCCCATTTATGTATTTTCTTTCGATTTGTTTGAGTCCCACATCTTGAAGTTGAGATTCTTCTCTCTCTTCTCTCCCTATATATTTGTACCCATACTTGTATTTACATACTGAAGAAGGATATACAAGGTTTTCTACAATAATTAATACCAATATTTGTCTTAAATACATTTTGTAGTTTCACTATTTTTAAAAATATTTAAAATTTCATAATATTTTCTTACTTATGGTATGATTTTTCTCTCTTAGAAATTTTACCAAAGATAATATTTGGACTTACAAGTTGATTGAAACAAACTTGCATAGTAAATTTAAAATGAAGATTAATTTATCAAAATTTTCAATTATACTTGCACATCATATAATATTAAAATAATAGTATCAATTTTGTGATTTTAAAATTATTCTAATAAAACCGAAAACCTCCCCGAAAAATCACCCCAAACCACATTGATTATTGAACCGCACTGATTATTAAACCACACCGATCGGTTTAGGTTTGGTTCGGTCTGGGGGAATAAATAATCAACCCTTTTCGGTTTGGTATTGGTTTGGGTAAAAATCGACCCAAATCAAACCGCTTGCACCCCTAGGTAAATCGCTTTTCCAAAACAACGGAAGAGAACTCGACTCTTCTTCAAACATGTGATGAACTATTGAGGGATGCCCAAAAGCATTGTGACTGATCGAGATTCTCGCTTTGCTGAGAAGCTATTGACATAAATATTCAAGTTAGTGGGAGACTGTGGTCTGAGTTAAACTTCTCTACCAGCTTATGGACGAGCAAACGAAGAAGGTGAATGCCCTTCTTGAGTGCTAATTGCAGTACTTTGTAAGCACAAATTAGCAGGACTAAGCAAAACTCGTGGACGTGACAAGATTTTTTATAACTTATAGTAGAGTGAGGCCACAAAACGAAGCCCGTGTGAATTTCATATAGGGAGGTCGTCTCTCACATTGCATATATTGGCGACCTCTATAGATGATGGAATGAGCCCAAAAGCTTGGAACATGGCCAAGTCATGAAAATAACAAGCCAACTTAGCTAGATCATGCTTAGAAAGTCCGAGGAAGAATGAAAAAGCGGGTTGATACAATGTGATAGCGAACGAAGTACTCGATGAGAGACAAAGTAGTGGTAAAACACCTACCTCAACAATTCAAGGCTTTGCGCAGTGTGCACAAGGGCTTAGTGTGAAGATATGAAGGTCCATTTCCGATCATGACAAAGGTGGGTAAGATTTCATATCGACTAGACCTATCTAACTCTTTGAAGATTCATCTTTTGTTTCATGTGAACATACTCAAACCACATTATGAGGAAGGAGAATCCAAAAGGGCGCTTAATAGAGTTATTAAAAATAATAAAAAATATATTATTAATAAATGTGTTCGAATGTTTTAATATTTTGTTTAATATGAATCTTAAAAATATAGAATGGAACAACAGTATACAATTGATTGTAAGAATAATACAAGATATAATAATGAAATAATAAGTATAATCAATTTAAGGATGCAATATATAGATGATTTAAGCACATATACTACAAGCATAACTTAAAATGAAATAGCAAATTATATCTTCAAAAGTCATGTCAGACAATATATAAGAAGAAAATATAATATGTCGGAAAATATTTTACGAAATGACATAACCTATCTTTTTAAGGAAACACGTGCCCATTAAACCCTCAAGAAAGACATGTTGGAGGAAATTTTAAATATTGCATATGCGTGTTTATTGTTTCCTCAAAGAATATTTTATTTTCAGTCAAAGTAATGTTTGTTGGCGGTTTACTTTCCTTTCTTTTATTTATTTAATTTAACATCATAAGAAACACATATTAAGGTATTAACTTTATCACCTCTGTTAAAGCTCACTGTGAGAAGCTCAAAATGGACCTCATTGTATATTTTCTTTTTTATTGCATCTAGTCTCACATCTTCAAATGTAGATCATTCCTTCTCTTTTACTCAATATAAAGAGAGAAGTTTCTATGTAAATTTTAGTTTTTTGGAATAATACCTTTAATACTTCAAACTCTCGCATGGTATCAAAGCGGGTCGAATTCTTTCGTTGCTCTCTTAATTACGTCTCTCGCACAATTTCTCTTGGACTAGTCTGAACCTCTCCCAACCCTACACGAGAGCTCCCCGTGCAAATGCTCGTCGTTTTCCCAACTCAAATCGATCCTTCTGTAATAACAAACTCGCCAACTCCCTCTCCAACTCCAGTCAGCGAGACCTCCGCGATCTCGTGAATTCTGGTTCAACTCCAATCAACAAGCGTGAAATCGCTTCTACGAACTCATGATGACTTCATCTAGCGAGATAGCGCGTGTCTACGACTTCACCTCCACGCATCTATGCACCCCATTCCCGCAAGTTTCATCTCGCACTCCCGATGACTTAAGTGACTTCATTCAGTGAGATCTCGTGTGTTTGCAACTTCTTTAAATCATGCACTTGTTGTTACTCGGATTAAGTGACTCATCAGCTATGGTCTCGCCAATCATATGACTGTGAATTTTCTTACGTTCTCTCACCTTGAAAAGCATAGCTGATTGCCGTTGGTGTTTGTGGTTGACGGCCCTCCTGCTCCAGTTTGTAGAATAGGAGTTGTTACTATCACTTCCCTCATCCAATTAGACAATACTTTGTAAGTCCCGGAATTTCCTGGAAATCTATTAGTCTGCTACCCGTCAATGCACTTTCAAAACGATAATTGCTCTGTCTCATTCTCCACAACGGATTGTTATTTTCAAAACTTTCAATCGAAGAAGACGATTGTTACTCTAACTGGAAGAGGGGGTCTCTACTACTAAGACGATATTCCCACATTCTCAGCATCTATCGTAACTTGTCACAACAAGCTCAAAAGCCACCTTTGATTGCATATTGCGTGCATTATATACTCTTCTTTGAAAGGAAGTCTTTCTAAAGGACTACAGTCTATTGCCCCAATGTGATAATCGATCCGCGACTATCATTTCTCACCCAAATCATAAAGTCGCCTCACCAATACTATTTTTCATGCAAATAAACTAGACTACAAAACTCTGGCGCTCAGAGCAACGTCTCCTGACACGCGCCCACTGACCTCACTATAAAGCAACACTTTTAATCCAGAGGAAATATATGCATCCCGTGAACAATCTCAAATAAATCAAATTTGCTATAAGTACAATTCAAGCATAGATGCCAAGTTCAATCCACATGTCATGCATGTCGCCATGTCATTCCCCCAACTGATTCCTCTATGCACGCTATATAAACTTATTGTAGCTAAATAGTGGAGGAGCAGAGAAAGGAAATCAATTCTTTCCTACACAAAGTTCAAACGGGTTTTTGGATGGAGGGAGTTTTTTGTTTTCGGATAAGAGGCAGGTCCTCCGTTGTGCCCTCATTGTCATCATCTTCTCTAAGTAGGGTTATACCAGCAATCTCCACAGATAATCCCAACTTCAACACATTTTGTTGCAACTTAAAAATGTAATGAGTTGCTTAAGAGAACCCCTTTCTCAATTTTGTTATGATATTTGGAAGCATTTTTTAGAAAAATAATGTTAATATTATATTGTTAATATTATATTGTATTTATATTCTTTATTGGTTTAGGTTTAGTCCCACACCGCCTGTGGTGTTATCTCTTTCTCCTCTTCTCCTATATGTAGACCTCAAGGGTCCTTGTTTTACACATGAATACAAAGGCATTTGCTATTCCTAACATGGTATCAGAGTCAGGTTCCATGTAATTTTTCCGCGCTCGCACGTCTGCTTGTGCCTCTGTTCAGATCGCTCTGCCTTACCTATTCCTGCCAGCCCGCAGCTCGCTATCTGTGTCTGCCTCTGTTCCCGCCAGTCCCCGCCAGTCCGCAGCCCGCACTCCGGGAATCCCGCAACCCGCACTCCCACCATCCTGCCATCCCCTCAGCTCGCTACCCGCACCTCGCCAACTCCGCAGTCCGCCATCCCGCAGCCCGCCAGCCCGCCATCCTGTAGCTCGCCATCGCCCCTCTCGCAGCTCGCCGTCGCCCCTCTCGCAGCTCGCCATCCTGCAGCTTGCCATCCCGCCGCTCCTCGCCAACTCCGCAGTCCGCCGTCCCACAGCCCGCCAGCCCGTCATCCTGTAGCTCGTCATCGCCCATCTCGCCGCTCGCCATCCCGCAGCTTGTCATCCCGCAGTACTCTATTCAGCAGCTCGCCAGCCCGCTGTCTGCACTCCCTCAGCTCGCCACAGTGCCATCCTGCTATCCCGCACACCACCTCCCGCAGCTGCAGCCCGCCGATCCTCAGTCCGCCCTCTCGCAGCTCGCCAAACCCTGGCCCTTCTTAGGCCGCCTATCTTTCTGCCCAGGCCGCCCTGCTCCTATCCAGGCCGCCCGGCTTCTGCCCACCTGCCCAGGCCGTACAGCTCCTTCCCAGGCCGCTGCAAATCTCTGTGCGGCCTCCTCCCTGCCCGATTCCAGTTCACCATTCCGGCGTCATGACCACCCCATTGATCTCGCCTCCTCTGAAAGCCACTTCCTTCTAATTGGCCACGACCAGCGACTGGCCAGACTGGGCTCTCACCGTTGAAGCCGCTCTCTCCACCCGTGATCTCTGGGATCACATCATCGGTGCTCCTCCCCCCTCTACAAGCTCTACTGCTATCAGCTCTGCCAGTTCTACTGCTCTTAGCTCTGCCAGCACCACAGCTGTCGCCACCACTCCTGATGACGCGAGTCTTTGGCGACGTCGCGACCAGGCCATTCGGGCTTACCTCCTGGAGTCTGTTGCTCGGCCACTCCTCACCTCCATTGGTCGCCTCTCCTCAGCCCGCGCTATGTGGGAGTATCTTCGGGATCGGTTTGTTCTCCGCGGTGGAGCACGCCGTCATCGTCTCATCTGCGATTCTCAGTCTGCAAGACAGGAAGGACGATCCATTCAGGATTTCTTTACCCGGATGAGCACCTTCTGGCATGAATTGGACTCTATGATCCCTTTACCCTGCGGATGTGCTCGCTCCTTGGAGTTTCAGCATCATCTTTCCGAGGGTCATCTCCATCAGTTCCTCGCTGCACTGCGATACGAGTTTGCTCTTCTTGCATCTCAGCTTCTTCATCGGGTTCCTCTTCCCACTTTGGATGAAGCCCTGATTGCCCTTCTTGATGAAGAGACTCGCCTTCGTCCTCCTTTGGATCCTTCGCCTCCTCCTGGGGTTGACACCGTTCTTGTAGTTCGACCGCGCGACGGCCCTATTACCTGCAACTACTGTAAAAAGGTGGGTCACATGAAGTTTGAATGCCCCACCCGTCCCCCACGTTCTGATGACAACCGTTGTAACAACCGTGGTCGGGGGCGTGGTCGTGGCCCCAGTTCAACTCCCACCGTTGCAGCTGCTATAGATCGAATACAACGTCTTGAGGAGTTACTTCTTCAGTCACCCCTGCTTCAAGGAGCCACCCCTACTGCCCACAACCTGTCTGTCGCTCCTGGTACTACTGTTGTTCGTGCTCCCCCAACTACGCCTTGGTATTTTGACTCTGGGGCCTCCTGCCACCTCACCAACGATTCCACCAATCTCATCAATTGTACCTCCCAACCCACTCACATTCAAGTCACCACTGCTGGCGGGGGAACTGTCCCCATTAAGCAGTCCGGCTCGATTACCCCAAAATTTGCTCCCTCTAGACACCTTACCCTCTCCAACATCCATCATGCCCCTCGCCTCCACATGAACTTTATTTATGTTAGCTCTCTTTGTGATCTTGGCCTAACTGTTCTCTTTTCCTCCTCTGATTGTGTTGTGCAGGATTCACGGACGGCTCAGAGGATTGGACGGGGCCGTAGGATTGGTGGTCTGTATTAGCTGGAGTATCTTCACGTTCCATCAGCAGTATCCTCATCACCTTATGTTCTTTTTGTTACCTCTGATGCCGACTTGTGGCACAGACGTTTAGGTCATTTGTACGGTGACCGACTCCGAAGTGTTATCCGTTCCGGAGCTTTGGGTCGTGTCTCTCCCTCCCCCCCTCTCTGTCTGTACGGGTTGTCGTTTGACAAAGCACCATGCTCTACCATTTTCTAGCAGTGCTTCTCAAACCACAGCCCCCTTCGATTCGGTGCATTCTGACATTTGGGGCTAGGCTATCATTGCCTCTCATTCTGGCTATCTTTATTATATCAGTTTTATTGATGACTTCTCTCGGTGTGTTTGGGTTTATCTCTTACGAAATCGCACTGAAATACTCACTGTGTATCACATGTTCACCGCCATGCTTCATACTCAATTCGGACGTCGCATTAAAATTTTTCGTTCCGACTGCGCTCAGGAATTCCTCTCCTCCACAATGCGCGACCTCATCCACTCTCACGACACCCTCCATCAGCAGTCCTGCCCGCACACCCACGAACAAAATGGGGTCGCCGAACGCAAACATCGACACATCATCGAAACTGCTCGTGCACTTCTCATCTCTGCCTCTGCTCCTCATTCCCTCTGGGCCGAAGCTGTTCTCACCGCGGTTCACCTTATCAACATCACTCCCTCCTCGGTAATCTCAGAGGTCACTCCATATGAACGCCTGTACTCTCGCCCACCAACCTACGCACCTCTCCGCACTTTTGGGTGCACCTGCTTTGTTCTCCTTCCTGGCCACGAGCGCACCAAACTCTCTGTCATTCTCCTTCTCTATGTGGATGACATGATTATCACTGGCGATGACCATGCCACCATTGCCTCTCTTCAACAGCACCTCCGCAGTCAGTTCGAAATGAAGGATATGGGGCCCCTCCGGTATTTTCTTAGGTTGGAAATCTCCCGATCCAAACGTGGCATCCTGGTTTCCCAACAGAAGTACATCTCCGACATCCTCTCTGTTGCTGCTCTCACCGACACCCGCACTGTTGAAACTCCGATCGAGCTCAATCTGAAACTCCTCCCCACTGACGACGAACCTCTTCCAGATGTATCCCGCTATCGGCGCCTCGTCGGGATGTTGGTTTATCTCACTATGACTAGGCCTGACATTGCCTATGTTGTCAGTTTTGTCAGTCAGTTTGTCCAAGCCCCTCGCTTGGTTCACTATGCTGCAGTCCTCCGGATTCTTCGCTATCTGCGCACCCCGATCACCAGGTCACTGTTTCTCTCTGCCACCTCAACACTCACCCTTCGAGCATTCTCTGATGTTGACTGGGCGGGGGATGTTAATATGTTACTAGTCGCTCCACTACTGGCTTCTGTATCTTTCTGGGTGACTCTCTTATATCCTGGCGTAGCAAGAAACATGACTCCATTGCGCGCTCCAGCATTGAAGCCGAGTATCGTGCCATGGCCTCCACTACAGCTGAGATCGTTTGGTTTCGCCGTCTTCTATGTGATCTTGGTGTTACCATATCCGGACCCACTCTCTTATTCTGTTATAATCGAAGTGCTATACAAATTGCCTCCAACCCGGTGTTTCATGAACAGACGAAACACATCGAAATTGATTGTCACTTCACTCACCAAGAGTTTCTCGCCAACACCATTTCTCTACCGTTCATTGCCTCCGAAGAACAAATTGCAGACTTTCTCACCAAGTCTCTCAGATCTGCTCGATTCAGATATCTTATTAGCAAACTCTCGGTTCATGATCCACCGTGAGTTTGAGGGGAGATGTTAATATTATATTGTATTTATATTCTTTATTGGTTTAGGTTTAGTCCCACACCGCATGTGGTGTTATCTCCTTCTCCTCTTCTCCTATATGTAGACCCCAAGGGTCCTTGTTTTACACATGAATACAAAGGCTTTTGTTATTCCTAACAAATAAAAATATGAGTCCAAGGTTCACAATATTGAGCTATCAACATGCCATTTGGTAGCTTTTTTTAACTTAACACATTGATTTTGCATCTAAAACATTTGAAGGCTTCATAAGTGTTCCTCTTGTACAAAAAAACAATGAAGAAACAATGAAGAAACTAAACAACAATACAAACATTTTCATTCTGACAAACATCTCAAGGGCACTGAAACCAAAAGGACTACAAAGATAACGTCATTAATTATTTCAATAACATGAAATCATGCATACTTGCTGCATAAAGAATTAAAGCACAATAAACTAGATAACCAATACAATATCACATAAATTCATGATACAAATATGCATTACACTACCCTTACAAAAGCTAACATCAAACTTCTCACCGAAAAGGGTAAATATAGACAAAACATACTGCATATTTTAAGAGAAAAAACAATGGCAGTGGGGAAGAAGACGACAACGGCTACAGTAATATGCAAAGAAATAGGAACGAAACAAACAGCGAAAATTCATGAAAAAGTCGTGGCATCGAGCTAACCTTCAACACAACCTGGAGTACATTCACAGGCAATCTCAAGCTTGCCGCAGGAAAAAACCCTGAGCCTTCCGACAGCATCGCCATACCTCGGGCTAGTGCAGCCGCATGTGACTTCCACAAATCCCTCCCCCTTCTTTAACCCAGATATCTCTTTAAGCTCCTCGTCGGTAAACAGAGAATTACCTCTTGCGGAATCAGTAGCCATCGCAGAAAGAAAAAGGGAAAAAAAAAGTCTTCCCGGATTTCTTCCGTATTTGAGACAATCAGAACCCTAATAAAAGAGTCAACGAGAAGAGAGACAAGAAAAGGGCCAGATTCTGACTCACTTGAGAAGATTCCGAGAGAAGGTCAAAGAGCTGATGGTGAAGATGATAAAAAAAACGTATGTTCTTTGAGAATACGACGATACATGGGAGGCGAAAGGGAGAAACCCTAACGATTCCGTGCTTAGTAGATGTCTTCCGCCGGTGAAATCTCGCCGGGGGAGTAATATAGCGCAGAATCCCATAATAAAAGGCTTCTCGTCTCCCAAAAACAAAGAGAGAAGGATGAGCGAAGCGACGAGGAAAACAGCGCTGCCGCTTCCGCCGTGCATGACATGACACGGAGAGATATGCTGTCAAATTTAGGAGCCGGATTCCTTTTCTCCCCGCCTTACCTTTCTATCAAAGAGTCGGAGTTTTTTTGTGTGTGGTAGTTTTAGTTTTTTTATAAAAATATTTAATTATTTATATTGTGTTATATACTTATATACTTACGAGTGTTCGACACGGAGCTCCGTACATACGGCCAGGCACAACAGTACCTGGTCGGCGACGGCGGGCTTCGCCCGCCCCGGCTCGATGCTCTCGGACAGCCTTCATCCGCATCCAGGAAATGGATGGGGGCGAAACCCAACTGGCGATGACGGGTTTCGCCCGCCCCATCAAGGCGGGTTTCGCCCGTAACATATACATATGAGTACTCAAAATGATCGTAAAAATATACATAAAAATTACAATTTTATTTTGTAAAACAATATACGTTTTGACTTAAAAATATTAATTTTGATTTTAATAAAATTGATTGATTTAATGTCATCACCTCGAAAATATCACTGATATGCCTAATGACAACTTTTTTTGAACAGACCGCTGACATGCCTATTGACAACCTATCATAGTAGGTGTAGGAGCTCTAACAAAAAATTTTTTGAATTTAAATGAATTTTCATCATTACTTCTAATTTTTTGATAGTGTAATTGCTTGAATGGACATTGTTTTTTAATTTCTTTGAAATAGATTATAATATATGACAATTCATTAAAATATAAAAATGTGCGTATAATTGGTATTTTTGAATGTTTCACTAAAGATAACTTTTTCCTTATAATTGTGAAAGATATATTAGACAAAACTCTTAATTCTGTGGCTTAAATTTAGGGCATTTATATTGGCAGCCTAACTTTGATTATTGACAGCCCGACAAAATAATAAAAAACATGCATATGATGGCCGCTAATAGCAGCTCAAAACACAGAACACGCGCCTTTTGAAAAAGATCTACTATATGATATTTTTAGAAAAAGTGTTCATCATAAAAGTTGTAGATCTACAACCTTCATGTAGAACAATTTTCATGTTGAACAATTTTTCTAAAAATGTCATATAACATGTCTATTTTGAAAATGCGCGGAATCCGGGCGGAATTATGTGAGTTCCGCTCGGATTCCGCGGCTTTTGAAAATATACCTAATATATTACATTTTTAGAAAAAAATGTTCAACATAAAAGTTGCAGATCTCGTCGAGATCTACAACTTTAATGTTGAATACTTTTCCTAAAAATTTCTTTTAAAACTTAATTTTTGGGCTGTCAATATTCATCGGGTTGTCAATAGTCATTTTTGGAGCTGCTATTATCTTTGAGCTGTCAATAACCATATATGGGCTGTCAATATAAACGCACTAAATTTAATTACTTTATGAAATATGTCTTAAAAGTTTTTTTAAACTGAAATTGGTCCGTAACTTTTTATTTTTTATGAAATCAATCTCAGTTCTCCACCCTTTTCATCCAACTTTTAATGGACCTCACCTATGGGGGTCAGACATCAACTTCTTTCAACAATTTTGTTAACGTCTCCATCTTTTTTGAGCCGTTTCTTGCTCATCCGGCCACCGTTTTTGACTTATAAGCAGTCAAAATTTATTGCACCGACGAGAGGAATACAAATCAATTAATCACTTTGCAAAATTCTTGAGGGGAGGGGGGGGCCGGCCCCAGCCTGTCCCCCCTTAGATCCGCCCCTGCCTAGCCCCGTGTAACGCCCCGAAACTCAAAGGAGAAAAGGGGGATGTTTTGGGCCAGTTGGAGTTCTGGCTGCAGGCACACGGCCTGGGACACGGGCGTGTCCCAGGGCGTGTCAAGCCTGTGTCGACACTAAGGCGCGAAGTCGACACTTTGGTCTCGACATTGTGTCGAGACTGGGCACACGGCCTGCGACACGGGCGTGTCGCAGGGCGTGTCGACCCGTGTCGACACTTAGCCGTGAAGTCGACACAGTGCTTTGACATTGTGTCGAGACATGGAACACGGCCTGCGACACGGGCGTGTCGCAGGGCGTGTCAGCCCGTGTCGACACTCGTCCCGCGAAGTCGACACTTTGGTGTCGACAATGTGTCGAGGCATGGCACACGGCCTGCGACACGGGCGTGTCGCAGGGCGTGTCGACCCGTGTCGACACTTAGCTGCGAAGTGTCGAGACCGTGTACACGGCCTGGAGCCCAGGCGTGTCAAGGTGACACGGGTAGGGACACGGGCGTGTCCTAGAACCCGTGCAGTGCTCGGGTTGAAAACGGGGGAAAAATCATGGGGTACACGGCCGGCTACACGGCCGTGTCAGGTGGAACACGGGCGTGTCAGCTCGAACACGGGCGTGTTCGATACCCGTGTGAGGTTCCAGGTGATTCGATTTTGACGGCGAATGAGGCACACGGCCCTGGACACGGGCGTGTGCCAGGCCGTGTTCGGTCCAGATTGGGCATTTCAGCCCCGAATCGAAGCCGTTCATTTCTTTGACTGAAGATCCAACGGCTGGGGGTTGTTCCTGAAGGGATATACCCGGGTTTTGACTTAGAAAACCCTTACTTTTATTCACTTATCATCTCTCTAAGTCCTTAGAGAAAGAGGAGAGCCAAGAGTGGAAGAGAAGCTAGATCCGCCATTGGAGGAGCTTCGGAGCTCCGAATTGCAAGCCGACTCCGGATCCACGGAGGCAACGCAAGTGCGGTGATTTCCATCCGATTACTTTTCAATGGCGCCAAAAAGGAACTCAAGGGTAACGATCCTCATCTTGAGCATGAGTCGCTCTCTTTCTTAGCATAGGAAGCCCGCTCTCGCGAGTTTGCGGAGAGTTGGAGGCGTTCCTTTGGGTAGATATGTGAAGTCCCCGTTGTTTAGAGTTCGTATGCGAGAACGGACATAGGCATGATGTGTGAAGCCTACCCGGACATGTTGGTCTGGATCGGTGATGTTGCATTGCATAAGGCCGGAGAAGACTCTGTGCTATTGGTTGTTTTTCGGGTTTTCTACGCGATAGATTGCAGCAGGGAGCCTTGGGGACTAACCCAAAGATGCACCCGGAAAACTGGGCGGATACGAGATCTTGCCAACTTGGTGGCCTGAGAGCCAACTTGAACATAACGGGGTTATGTGACTTGTGTTAGAATGGGACTCGGTGGAAGTTTGACTCGCGCAAATGGCTTAAATTACCGTTGCGATGTGAGCACGGGTTAGATGGAACTGTACCCGCTCTATGTCGTTCGGGCTAGAGAGACCTAAGGTTACGTGGCACTCGCCGTTGTCATAGATGTGAGTCTTCGGCGGTCTATGGCTTTAATTGACGTGACCAATGCCAGGAAGACAAATTGCTCATAAGTTTGGCCGTCAGTTGGCGGTGGTGAGTCCGGAATGTTGATGGCTTAAATTGACGTGACATCGACCGGTTCACCGAGAATGTGCCCTGAGTGCACGGGGCGTGTGGCCGTACGAGCCAACGTCTGTGATGAAATGTCTATGGTTATATACATTGCTCGCTTATGCTAATGAAATGAAGGGAAGGAGCATCGCCGCCCCGAGTTGGGGGCGGGATCGTTATAATTTGGTCAGCAATGCTGATCGTTGCCTTGTTTTGCCACCGTGCGGTGGTTTGTTGCTTGCAGGTGCAGCTGGACCAAGCGGTCAATAGCGGGCTAAAGCCCTTTTTGCGAAGCTGGCCCTCGAAGGCCCAAGTAGAAGTGTTTTCTGCTTTGTTCATGTATGACCGGCCTGCGTGCCGTGGTTTGTAAATCATGTAATTTTCAAGTGAAACACTTTGTAAGGCCTTAAGGCCGGTTTTGGGTATTTTTGTATAACATTCCTTTTGGTATTAGTGGACATTCATGCTCCTATGCTGGGTTCTTGTTTACAACTCTTATAAACTGCTTCCGCTAGAATGCTCTGTGTAGGACGTTGAGATTGGTTGGATGGTTTCCATAAGTAACCACCCGGTCTGTCTGTGGTATATAGCGTCGGGCCCCGGCCGGACCTACTGCTATATACTATGCGACGGATAGGGGGTGTTACAATTTGGTATCAGACTACTGGTTTTGGTCGGGCTTAAAGTGAATTCGTGGACGAATTCTTTTTAAGGGGTGGTGAGCACATTGTGTGCGTCATCGTTATAATGGTAAAAGAACCCATGAATGTCCACTTAGGAATGAAAATACTCGTGTTTGAGGAACCTGCGTGTTCCTATAATTGCTGTTTACAATTTATTTGGTCGCTTAACGGTGTTTTGTACCACTATAGGTGACCCGAAGTGGTGTTGGGCCGTCAGAACGCCGAGTTTCTGAGGCTAGTAGTGCACCGGATGTTGCTCCTGCAACACCTCTGTCGGCTGAAAATATACGATTGGTGGCTGAAGCGGTGTTGGCCGTGATCAATGCGCAGCCTGGAAGGCAAGCGCAGCAGCCCGCTCCTGTGATGGAGCAAGTACCTCTTCAAGAGGCTGAGCCGAGGAGAGTGGAGAAAGTGGTTGTGGAACCAATAGTGCCAAGGAGGGCAACTGAGAGGCAGTTGAAGCATGTAATGAGCTTTAACCCTCCGTTATTCTCGGGGTTGGGAACCCCATCTCAGGCTGAAGACTGGCTCTCCAGGGTGAAGAGAGTCATGACAGCGACGGAGACGGAGGAGTGGCAAATGACCACCATCGCTACGTTCCTTCTGGACGGGGAAGCGAGGATGTGGTGGGAAGGATTGGAGTTGCATCATCTGAGAGGCAGACAACTGATAGACGTTCCGATGGAAGAGTTCTCGGGATTGTTCTTAGCAAGATACCTCCCTTCTACTCAGAGGATTTCAATGGAGAATGAGTTCCTGAAGTTGGTGCAGGGTGAGAGGAGCGTGGATGAATATCTCCACGAGTTTACTCGTCTGAGTCGATATGCTAGCTCCACCATCATGAATGAGGAGCGCAAGACTAATCGCTTTTATGAAGGCCTGAGGGATGAGTTGAGATTATTACTTTCAGGGCCAATGACGCAGGGTTTCTTAACCTTGGTCAATACTGCCCGGTCCTTGGAGAAGGACATGAAGAGCGTGCAAGCGAAGAAAAGCTTGGGTGAGAAGAAATCTGAGTTCAGAGTGCCGACTGCTTCAAAGTCCGGCTATCGTAGGTCTTTCAAGAAGCATAAGACTTCGGGTCCAGCTCCTTTTGGCGCTTCTGGGGAGACTACGGGTCGGACCCCGGGTGCGTGTTTTACATGTGGAAAGACGGGGCATTTCGCCCGTGATTGTTGGAGCGGACGTCCTAAGTCCGAGAGGAGGCCAGGGGCTACATATGAAGAGAAGGGAAAGTCGGTGGAGTCGACCGCGTCCCATTATGCTCCGGCCCAACCAAGGGTCTACAATCTTGGCCAACAGGAGGCCATTAAACAAGCTGATGTGGTGACAGGTACGGTTTAATTTATAGCAAGTCAATTTCTTTATATGCTTGTTATGCACATGTTACCTTACCACTACTTGTTTAGGATTTGTATTGATTTGTGAAAATCCGGCACGAGCACTCTTCGATACGGGAGCTTCACACTCCTTCTTGTCCGAAGGATTTATATTACGCATCGGAGTCCCTTCTTCGATGGCGAAGGATAAGTTGGATGTGTTGTTGCCAAATGGGTGTTCGATGCGAGCGGATAGGATCTGCGATGTTAAGATTCGTATTGGAGAGCAGGAGTTTGACCTGCGGGCGTCATTACTTCCGTTGGTGGAGTTCGACGTCATATTTGGCATGGACTGGCTCTCGGAGCAGCATGCCCATATAGATTGCGGTAGCAAGGAAGTCAAGCTGGGAGCAAGTCGTGAGACGACTTTTACGGGCTTAAAGGGGTCGAGCAAGACATTGATGTCTGCTCTTCAGGTGGTGAAGGCGGTTCGTGCCGGAGCAGAACTGTTCTTTACACTAGTGGAGGTTGCAAAGCCGAAGCCCGCGTTGGATTGTATTTCAGTGGTATCGGAATACCCTGATGTGTTCCCCGCAGATCTTCCTGGAGCCCCGCCTCAGCGGGAGATAGATTTTACGATCGAGCTAGTGCCAGGTGCAAAGCCTGTGTCACGATCTCCGTATCGGCTAGCGCCTAAGGAAATGGCGGAACTGAAAGTTCAACTGCAAGAGTTGTTGGAGCAAGGGTATGTGCGCCCGAGTTCTTCGCCTTGGAGCGCACCGGTCCTCTTTGTTAAGAAGAAGGATGGAAGCTTGAGGCTATGTATTGATTATCGAGAGCTGAACAAGCTGACGGAGAAGAACAAGTACCCGATCCCCCGGATTGATGATCTCTTTGATCAGTTAGTCGGGTCGACGGTGTACTCGAAGTTGGATCTCAAGGCTGGGTACTATCAGCTGCGAATAAGGGAGAGTGATATACCGAAGACAGCGTTTAGTACGAGATACGGGCATTATGAGTTTACAGTCATGCCGTTTGGGCTGACTAATGCGCCGTCAGTATTCATGGATTTGATGAACAGGACGTTCAAGGAGTACTTGGACCATTTCGTGATCGTCTTCATCGACGATATTTTGGTGTACTCGCAAAATGAGGAGGATCACTTCAAGCATCTCCATTTGGTGTTGGAGACACTCAGGAGAAATCAGTTATATGCCAAGTTCTCGAAGTGCGAGTTTTGGCTATCCTCAGTGGCGTTCCTCGGGCATATAGTGAGTGGAGAGGGTATTGCTGTGGATCCGGCGAAGATTGTTGCGATACGGGAGTGGCCTGAGCTTGCTACGGTAGCAGAAGTCCGGAGCTTTTTGGGGCTTGCCGGCTATTATAGGCGCTTCGTAGAGAACTTCTCGCGGTTAGCGTTACCTTTCACTACTTTGACGAGGAAGGAGCATAAGTTCGTTTGGACGCCGGAGTGCGCGCGAGCTTTTGAGGAGTTGAAGTGTCGGTTGACCACGACGCCTGTGCTGAGTTCGCCATGTGGAACCGAAGGCTATGAGATATATAGCGATGCTTCAGGCAGCGGTTTGGGTTGTGTGCTACTGCAGCACGGAAGCGTGATAGCTTATGGCTCGAGACAGCTAAAAGTGCACGAGAGAAATTATCCGGTCCATGACTTGGAGTTGGCGGCCATGATTTTTTCCTTGAAGCTGTGGAGACACTATTTGTACGGTGTGAAGATTGATATCTACACCGATCACAAGAGCCTGAAGTATCTTATAGATCAGAAGGATCTGAATATGCGGCAGCGTAGATGGATGGAGTTCCTGGGGGACTATACATTCAAGATCCACTACGTGCCTGGCAAAGGGAATGCGGTTGCGGACGCGTTGAGTCGCCGAGCCCCAACTCAAGCAAATTGGCTATCAGTGCATGATAAGCGGTTGGTGCATGAGTTGGAGGCGTTGGAGATTGTTTGTGTGGATAGACAATCTAGTGCTGAAGCAGTGCTGAATTGGACTGAAGTCCAATATGACCTGGCTGATCGGATTCGGCAGGCTTTGGATATGGATGCTCATATGAAGCAGTTCATGATAGAGGCTCTGGATGGGTCAAATTCCCAATTCGTCGTGGAGGACGGATTGTTGTGGAAAGACGGTCGTTTGTGCGTCCCAAGTGTGGGCAATTTACGGGTGGAGTTGTTGTACGAGGCACACCATACCAAGTACTCGATTCACCCGGGGAGCACGAAGATGTACCGCGATATAAAGAAACTGTTTTGGTGGCCGGGTTTAAAGAAGGATGTGACGCTTTACGTAGCAAAGTGCCAAACTTGCGCCTTGGTAAAGGCGGAGTGCCAAAAGCCGGGAGGATTTCTTAAGTCCTTGCCTATTCCGGAGTGGAAATTTGACGACATCTCTATGGACTTTGTGCACGGTTTGCCAAGGTCGCAAAAGGGGAACGACGCCATTTGGGTGGTTGTTGATCGATTAACGAAGGTGTCGCATTTTATTCCGCATAGGAAGGATGATCCGGTGGAGAAGCTGACAAAACTTTATGTGGATAATATAGTACGGCTTCATGGTGTGCCCCGCAGCATTGTGAGCGACCGAGATGGGCGGTTCACGTCCAATGATTGGAGGCTGGTGCAGCAAATGTTGGGAACAAAGCTGAAGTTTAGCACAGTCTTCCATCCGCAAACGGATGGGCATACCGAGAGGGTCAATAGAACCATGGAAGACATGCTTCACATGTGTGTCTTGGATTTTGGAAAGCAATGAGAAGACCACCTTTATTTGGTGGAGTTCGTATACAACAATAGCTACCAAGCAAGTATTCAGATGGCGCCCTTCGAGGCCCTATATGGTAGAAGATGTCGCACGCCGTTGTCTTGGTTAGAAACGGGTGAGTCAAAGTTGTATAAGCGATCGGAAGTGGAGGATGCTACTTCTTTGGTGAGAACCATTCGGGAGAGGTTGCTTATCGCTCAGGACCGGCAAGCAAAGTACTATAATGCCAAGCACAGGAACGTGGAGTTCGCTGTGGGCGATTATGTATACCTAAAGATCAAGCCGTTCAAGGGTGTCTCGCGGGTGCGGCGATTGAAAAAGCTAAGCCCGAGGTACCTTGGACCGTTTGAGGTACTGGAGCGAGTGGGTGAAGCGGCCTATAGGTTGAAGCTTTCAGTGGAGCTAAGTGGTTTACATGATGTATTCCATATTTCGGTGCTTCGGAAGGCGGTACAAGAGCCTACGCATGTGATCGCAACTGATCAAGTGCCGGTGGATAGTGGGTTAACGACAAAGGTCAAGCCCGTGCGGATTGAGGACTCGGAGGTCAAGCGGCTACGCAATAAAGAGATCAGGATGGTCAAGGTCCGGTGGGACAATTGCGGTCATGAGGAGCTCTCTTGGGAGCGAGAGCAGACGATGCTTGACGAGTATCCGGAGTTGTTCCGCTCAGGTACAAATTTTGGTTTTGTACATGTTTTTCCTTTATGTAATTTCGTGGACGAAATTCTTTTAAGAGGGGTAGAGTTGTAACGCCCCGAAACTCAAAGGAGAAAAGGGGGATGTTTTGGGCCAGTTGGAGTTCTGGATGCAGGCACACGGCCTGGGACACGGGCGTGTCCCAAGGCGTGTCAAGCCTGTGTCGACACTAAGGCACGAAGTCGACACTTTGGTCTCGACGTTGTGTCGAGACTGGGCACACGGCCTGCGACACGGGCGTGTCGCAGGGCGTGTCGACCCGTGTCGACACTTAGCCGTGAAGTCGACACAGTGCTTTGACGTTGTGTCGAGACATGGAACACGGCATGCGACACGGGCGTGTCGCAGGGCGTGTCAGCCCGTGTCGACACTCGTCCCGCGAAGTCGACACTTTGGTGTCGACAATGTGTCGAGGCATGGCACACGGCCTGCGACACGGGCGTATCGCAGGGCGTGTCGACCCGTGTCGACACTTAGCTGCGAAGTGTCGAGACCTTGTACACGGCCTGGAGCCCAGGCGTGTCTAGGTGACACGGGTAGGGACACGGGCGTGTCCTAGAACCCGTGCAGTGCTCGGGTTGAAAACGGGGGAAAAATTATGGGGTACACGGCCGGCTACACGGCCGTGTCAGGTGGAACACGGGCGTGTCAGCTCGAACATGAGCGTGTTCGATACCCGTGTGAGGTTCCAGGTGATTCGATTTTGACGGCGAATGAGGCACACGACCCTGGACACGGGCGTGTGCCAGGCCGTGTTCGGTCCAGATTGGGCATTTTAGCCCCGAATCGAAGCCGTTCATTTCTTTGACTGAAGATCCAACGGCTGGGGATTGTTCCTGAAGGGATATACCCGTGTTTTGACTTAGAAAACCCTTACTTTTCTTCACTTATCATCTCTCCAAGTCCTTAGAGAAAGAGGAGAGCCAAGAGTGGAAGAGAAGCTAGATCCGCCATTGGAGGAGCTTCGGAGCTCCGAATCGCAAGCCGACTCCGGATCCACGGAGGCAACGCAAGTGCGGTGATTTCCATCCGATTACTTTTCAATGACGCCAAAAAGGAACTCAAGGGTAACGATCCTCATCTTGAGCATGAGTCGCTCTCTTTCTTAGCATAGGAAGCCCGCTCTCGCGAGTTTGCGGAGAGTTGGAGGCGTTCCTTCGGGTAGATATATGAAGTCCCCGTTGTTTAGAGTTCGTATGCGAGAACGGACATAGGCATGATGTGTGAAGCCTACCCGGACATGTTGGTCTGGATCGGTGATGTTGCATTGCATAAGGCCGGAGAAGACTCCGTGCTATTGGTTGTTTTTCGGGTTTTCTACGCGGTAGATTGCAGCAGGGAGCCTTGGGGACTAACCCAAAGGTGCACCCGGAAAACTGGGCGAATACGAGATCTTGCCAACTTGGTGGCCTGAGAGCCAACTTGAACATAACGGGGTTATGTGACTTGTGTTAGAATGGGACTCGGTGGAAGTTTGACCCGCGCAAATGGCTTAAATTGCCGTTGCGATGTGAGCACGGGTTCGATGGAACCGTACCCGCTCTATGTCGTTCGGGCTAGAGAGACCTAAGGTTACGTGGCACTCGCCGTTGGCATAGATGTGAGTCTTCTGCGGTCTATGGCTTTAATTGACGTGACCAATGCCAGGAAGACAAATTGCTCATAAGTTTGACCGTTAGTTGGCGGTGGTGAGTCCGGAATGTTGATGGCTTAAATTGACGTGACATCGACCGGTTCACCGAGAATGTGCCCTGAGTGCACGGGGCGTGTGGCCGTGCGAGCCAACGTCTGTGATGAAATGGCTATAGTTATATACATTGCTCGCTTATGCTAATGAAATGCAGGGAAGGAGCATCGCCGCCCCGAGTTGGGGGCGGGATCGTTATAATTTGGTCAGCAATGCTGACCGTTGCCTTGTTTTGCCACCGTGCGGTGGTTTGTTGCTTGCAGGTGCAGCTGGACCAAGCGGTCAATAGCGGGCTAAAGCCCTTTTTGCGAAGCTGGCCCTCGAAGGCCCAAGTAGAAGTGTTTACTGCTTTGTTCATGTATGACCGGCCTGCGTGCCGTGGTTTGTAAATCATGTAATTTTCAAGTGAAACACTTTGTAAGGCCTTAAGGCCGGTTTTGGGTATTTTTGTATAACATTCCTTTTGGTATTAGTGGACATTCATGCTCCTATGCTGGGTTCTTGTTTACAACTCTTATAAACTGCTTCCGCTAGAATGCTCTGTGTAGGATGTTGAGATTGGTTGGATGGTTTCCATAAGTAACCACCCGGTCTATCTGTGGTATATGGCGTCGGGCCCCGGCCGGACCTACTGCTATATGTTATGCGATGGATAGGGGTGTTACACCCCGTCATAGCCATTTCTTCTCCATTCCCCTGTGTAACACCCCAAAAATTGAGAGAGGGTCGACCAGCGTTTTCTGGCCAAGTTTGGTCTCTGGCAGGGGGCACACGGCCTGGGACACGGGCGTGTTCCCAGGGCGTGTCAGGCTCCAGTCGACGTTTTGGTCGAGAGGTCGACGAATTTCGCTCGACGATGTGTCGAGACAAGGCACACGGCCTGAGACACGGGCGTGTCGAGCCCGTGTCGACGATCGGTCCGGGGAGTCGACGATTTTCGCTCGACGATGTGTCGAGATAAGACACACGGCCTAGGACACGGGCGTGTCCAAGGCCGTGTCAGTCAGTCGACGAACTTCTCTCGACGAAGTTCACTCGACGAGTGTCGAGTGTCGAGACAAGGGCACACGGCCTGTGACACGGGCGTGTCATAGGGGCGTGTCCCGCTTGGTCGACGAACTTCGCTCGACGAAGTGTCGAGACAGTGAACACGGCCTGGAGCCTAGGCGTGCTGAGGTAGACACGGGCAAGGACACGGGCGTGTCCAGTACCCGTGTAGTTCTCGGGTTGTTTTCGGGGCTGTGTCGATGGAGGCACACGGCCGACCACACGGCCGTGTCAGTTGGAACACGGGCGTGTCGGGTTGAACACGGGCGTGTTGGATGCCCGTGTGTCGTTCCAGGCGCGTCGATTGGGACGGCGAATGGGGGACACGGCCCTGGACACGGGCGTGTCGCAGGCCGTGTTCGGCCCAGGTGTTTTATTTTTCAGGCGGATCGTGGCCATTCTTTCCCTTATTTTGGGATCTGATGGTCCAGGACTGCCTTTGGGGAGTTAAGTTCGATACTAGGGTTGGAAACCCTCATTCTTTTCCAAGCTCTCTTACTGAAATTCTAGAGAGAAGGGAGAGCAAGGAAGAAGGTGAAGTAGAGATCCGGCTGTTGGAGAGGCTTCGGTGCTCCAAATCGCGAGCCGAGTCCAGATCCGTGGAGGCTAGACCGTTGCAAAAGTTTTCATCCGGTTATTTTTGTCATGGCTAGGAAGAGGAGTCGGAAGGTAACAACACTTCTCCTCTCAATTTTAGGATGCATGTCTTAGCATCTTTTCTTTTCTAGTTTTGGGCACCAAACACTCAAATGAGAGGGGTTTGGGTCGTCAAGGTTCAAGAGGAACCTCCGGGTCGATTGAGTCCGTCCCCGGCATGTTTTTGCATTAGAGATCCGCTCCGTTAGCAGATTAGGCATGGTGTGTGAAGCCGTAGTCGCGACCGTTAGTCCGACTCGGTGATGTTGCATACGAGCTTTAATGATTCGTAGAGATTCCGTTGCGGCAAGATGTCGTTTGTGATGTGGTGATGTTTTCCCCTTTTCCTCGAGCAAGTACGTGTAGTCGGAACAAGACAAGGTTAGCTCCTCAATGGCGGTAGATGGTTTCCTTGGTGGACAAGGTTAGCTCCGTATGAGTGGTAGATGGTTTCCTTGGTGCGCGGGAATGTTGTAGTACAAATGAGGGACTAGGGTGGAATTGTCTTGGAATGTGATGTGCCAAGGCGTGGCTGTGTCTCCGTGGTCGGCTGGCTATCCCGTGACGTGCAAGTCATGTGTGGAAAGTGTCCCGACGAGACTAGTCCCCTTCTGTGAGACTGAGGAGAATGTCAAGCATGGGGGCAAGCCCGGGCAATGAGGCCATGAGCGGGTGGGGTCCAGCAAGGCTTCTTAGAATCGGTCAGTTGTGTTTGTTGGAATCCTGACATGAGACGTCAGAGCTTGCAGGCAAGCCCGGGTCTAAGACCTTGAGCGGGTAGGGCCTAGGCAAGAGTTCCATGTGGCGGCTTGTGTGCCGTTGGGGGAAATTATGTCTCCCTTTTTGTTTGCGGCTTTATGCCAATGGGGAAACGATGAGTACCCAATTGATGTAATGTTGTGCTAGATGCATACGCTATAGGGTACCTTGGGTGAAACCCGAGTGGTTGCATACATGTTACATAAGTAGGCCCCTTTTTATATTATATGCTCAACCCGTAGAGAACGTGTATGATGTTTGAGACATCCAAGCTTGTTCTTAATGCACTTCTTGTTTATATTTATATATTGCATACGAAGTGCTGACTTGCAGGATGGAGGGTTCCCCGGGGTCCGTTAGGGGCGGCCAGGAGGAGATGTGTTTGTTACACAGTTTAAGGTCAGCCTTTGCTGACCCACGTTACTAATAATTTTTACAGGGCAAGGATCGCACGCAGGAGCTAGTTCGCCGGCCAGAAAGGCCTGAGCCTCATGAAGTGTTAACTTTTGTAGTAGCTCTACTCTTTATGACATTGTATGTTTTGATGCCCTTGGTGACCGGCTTGCATGCCGAGGTAGACTAGGCGTGCTTATGCACTTTCATGACTGTTGTATTATTTGAGTTTGGACTCTCTTATGTGGTAAGGCCATAAGGGCCATTTTTATTACTCTTGTAGTGGTGGATAACTTCTAGTCTTGCTTGTGTTTCCGCTGTGTTGTGCAAAGAGTTATGAGTGTGGGTAGTTATATCATCTTATAATACTAAAGCTGTGGCGTCCATATGTTGTGGGGCCCCGTCCGGACCCATATTATACGGTCATTACAGGGGAGATGTTACAATTTTGTATCAAAGCGAGGTTAGATTCAAGGTCAATGCGTAGAGAAGTTATCCACATAAGAGTAACGCAGGACCATGCATGTCCTTATATTTAAGTCTTGAGATTAGAGACTGATCCCTGGCAACGGTCGTGCCAGGCGGAGAAGCCAGACGAGTGGAGCCTTTTGCGGAAAGGGTGGTTGTCGGACATGGAGATCGGCACATGAAGTATTTCCGGAGCTTCCATCCCCCGCCGTTCAAGGGAGTTGGTACGCCAATGGATGCGGAGGATTGGTGGGTTCGAATTCAAGAGCTTTTGAGGGCGGCAGAGACGCCAGAAGAAAAGAAATCGGAGTATGCAGCGTTCATGTTGGAAGGAGACGCCAAGTTGTGGTGGGTGAGCCATAGCGGCCGCCAGTTCCCTGGACGCACCCCGTAGATGAAGGAATTTGAGGATGCTTTTCTAAAGGGGTACATTCCCGTTTCTACATGGTTGGCCCTTCAGAGGCAGTTTCTGCACTTAATGCAGCGAGACAAGACGGTGGACGAGTATGTGCAGGAGTTCACTCGTTTGGGTCGTTACGCGGGAACGATGATGGCAGATGATGTAAAATGAGAATCTGAGGCAACCCCTCATTTCCATGAAGAGAGCTGGTTTTATTGAGCTAGTTGAGGCTGCCAGGATATTGGAGAGTGATCGGGAGCGAACCCAACGTCGCGAGGGTTTCACTCCCAGACAAGTGGACGCCTGGAGGTTCTCACTCTAGGGGACCGCTAGGGTATTGATCGGATACGGGAGCATCACACTCCTTTCTTGCGGAGAGCTTCGTCCGGAGAATATGAGCTCAGTCTTTCTTGGCGGACGCGGAGCTGAAAGTTCGCATGCCCAGTGGGTCATCCATGACCATCGGGGCTAAAGGGCGCATCTGTTGGGAGCTGGACGGAGTTGACTTTGTTTTGGTAGCAGCGGTTTTACCATTGGTTGAGTTTGATGTCATTTTGGGCATGGACTGGCTTGCAGAGCAGCGCGCCAGTATTGATTGCCTATCTAAGGTAGTGACCCTAAGGAGCTAAGGGCAGGCGGAAGTCAAATTTGAGGGCCTTTGTGGAGTGGCCTATTCCCTGATTTCGGCCATGCAATTGATGCGGGCGGTTAACCAGGGTGGTGTAGCGCTGATAGCGTTATTGGAGGTTCGCCTCTCCCAGTTGTCTATTGAGGAAGTGCCCGTGGTGGCAGAGTTCAATGATGTGTTTCCGGATGAACTTCCTGGAGCGCCTCCTCGGTGGGAGATCGACTTCTCGATCGAGTTAGTGCCAGAGGCTAGGCCGATGTCACATCCTCTGTTTAGGATGGCACCAAAGGAGTTGGCTGAACTCAAAGTACAGTTACAGGAACTGTTGGAGCAAGGGTATATCAGACCCAGTTCTTCTCCATGGAGCGTGCCGGTATTGTTTGTAAAGAAGAAAGACGGTAGCATGCGGCTGTGCATAGACTACCGATAGCTGAATAAACTGACCGTTAAGAATAAGTATCTAATTCCTCGGATAGACGACTTGTTCGACCAGTTGGTGGGGTCGCTGGTGTACTCAAAATTGGACTTGAAGTCAGGCTATTATCAGCTGCGAATTCGGGACGAGAACATACCCAAGACTGCCTTTGGTACGAGGTACGGACACTTTAAGTTTACGGTGATGCCGTTCGGGCTAACGAACGCGCCATCTGTGTTCATGCACCTTATGAATCAGGTATTTTGGGAATACTTGGATTCTTTTGTGGTTCTCTTCATCGATGACATCTTGACGTATTCCAAATCGGAAGTGGAGCATGAGACCCACTTGAGAGTGGTCTTGCAAGTGTTGAGGGAGAATCAGGTGTATGCAAAGTTCTCAAAGTGTGAGTTCTGGTTAGCGAAGGTGGCATTTTTGGGCCACGTGATTAGTGGGGATGGGGTGGCAGTGGATCCAGCAAAAGTGGAAGCCATCAGAGATTGGCCGGTTTTGAGGACCGTGGCGGAAGTCCGAAGTTTTCTTGGACTAGCCGGGTATTATAGGAGATTCGTGGAGAATTTTTCGCGGATAGCTCTATCCCTCACCTCACTCACTCGTAAAGATCATAAGTTTGTGTGGACTCAAGAGTGCAGTCAAGCATTTGAGGTACTGAAGGAGAGACTGATGATGGCTCTAATCCTAAGTCTACCGCAAGGACCGAGGGATTTCATATCTTTAGTGACGCATCGGGATGCAGTTTGAGTTGCGTTTTGGTGCAACATGGCAAGGTGATAGCTTTTGGGTCTAGACAGCTGAAGCCTCATGAGAGGAATTACCCCGTCCATGACTTGGAGTTGGCGGCGGTAATTTTTGCGTTGAAAATATGGCGACATTATGTGTATGGTGCAAATGTGAAGATCTTCACGGATCATAAAAGCCTGAAGTATCTCTTGGATCAAAATGACTTGAACATGTGGCAACGCAGGTGGGTTGAGTTTCTTGGAGACTACGAGGTGGCGATTCAGTATACGCCAGACAAAGCCAATGTGGTGGCGGATGCCTTGAGTAAAAAGTACTCGGGGCAAGGTAATTGGATCGAAGCTCATGATGAGCGGTTGGTACGGGAATAGGAGTCCCTTGGTTTGGAATGTGTGGCGAGAGGCGAGTCCAGCGTGGCTCGGTTGAACTCGATTGAAATGCAGAATGACTTGTCCGATCGCATTCGGGAAGCGACTTGGTTGGATGTGGAGTTTCAACCATATGTGTTGGAGGCTCAAAAGGGCGAGAGCAACGCTTGGGAGATAATTGATGGGATTCTGAGGAAGGACGGAAGGGTTTGTGTACCGTAGTTCGGCAAACTCCGTGAGGAGTTTATGTTTGAGGCTCACTTCACAAAGTACTCCATTCACCAGGGCAGTACAAAGATGTACTTGGATATGAAGAAATCCTTTTGGTGGCCGGGGCTGAAGCGGGACGTAGCTTTGTATGTGGATCGTTGCCAAACGTGCGCCTTGGGGAAGACCGAATGTCAGAAGCCGGGCGGGTTCCTGAAGCCCCTTCAAATCCCTGAGTGGAAATTTGATGACATCTCCATGGATTTTGTACATGGTCTGCCTAGATCGTAGCAGGGTAATAATGCTATTTGGGTGATCGTGGATCGCTTAACCAAGGTGGCCCACTTCATCCCAAATCGGAAGGTGGACAGCGTGGAGAAGCTGGTGGAGTTGTATGTTCGCAACATTGTGCGACTGCACGGGATTCCTAAGTGCATAGTCAGCGATCGAGATGGACGGTTTACGTCCAAGGACTGGAGATTGGTTCAGAAGAGTTTGGGCACGAAGCTAAAGTTCAGTACGGTGTTCCATCCTCAAACTGACGGACAAACCGAAAGAACGAACCGTACTATGGAGGATATGCTGAGAATGTGCGTTCTTGACTTCGGCAAGAAGTGGGAAGATCACCTCTTCATGGTGGAATTCGCGTATAATAACAGTTATCAAGCAAGTATAAAAATGGCGCCATACAAAGCTTTGTATGGGAGACGGTGTCGAACACCGATGTCTTGGACAGAGGCGGGAGACACCAAAATTTTGGGAAAGGAGGTGGTAGTTGACGCTTGTAAGTTGGTACGAAGCATTCAAGAGCGTATGAAGGTGGCGCAAGACCGGCAAGCAAAATACTTTAATGCTCGTCACAGAAAGTTGGAGTTTGTGGTAGGCGATTGAGTCTATTTGAAGATAAAGCCGTTCAAAGGCATCTCACGGATTCGCCGACTCAAGAAGTTGAGTCCAAGGTTTTTGGGGCCTTTTGAAGTTGTTGAACGGGTGGGATAAGCAGCCTACCGGTTGGCGTTGTCCGCGGAGCTGAGTGGATTGCATGACGTCTTCCATGTCTCCGTCTTGAGGAAAGCCTTGGTGGAGGCTAGTGTGGTGATCGAGCCGACATCGGTGCCGATTGAGGAAGACTTGAGGACGCGGGTCCTTCCAATTGCTATAGAGGATTCAGAGACTCGGCAGTTGCGGAATAAAGAGGTTAAACTCGTGAAAGTCCGATGGGACAACTGCGGTCGTGAGGAGCACTCTTGGGAGCGAGAACAAGCCATGTTAGAAGAGTATCCAGCGCTCTTCAAATCAGGTACCATTTGAGTTGTGTTCCCTTTTGCTTCGTAATTTCGGGACGAAATTCTTTTAAGGGGGAGAGATTTGTAACACCCCAAAATTTGAGAGAGGGTCGACCAGCATTTTTTGGCCAAGTTTGGTTTCTGGTAGGGGGCACACGGCCTGGGATACGGGCGTATCCCAGGGCGTGTCAGGCTCCAGTCGACGTTTTGGTCGAGAGGTCGACGAATTTCGCTCGATGATGTGTCGAGACAAGGCACACGGCCTGAGACACGGGCGTGTCTCAGGGCATGTCGAGCCCGTGTCGACGATCGGTCCGGGGAGTCGACGATTTTCGCTCGACGATGTGTCGAGACAAGACACACGGCCTAGGACACGGGCGTGTCCAAGGCCGTGTCAGTCAGTCGACGAACTTCTCTCGACGAAGTTCACTCGACGAGTGTCGAGTGTCGAGGCAGGGGCACACGGCCTGTGACACGAGCGTGTCACAGGGCGTGTCCCGCTTGGTCGACGAACTTCGCTCGATGATGTGTCGAGACAGTGAACACGGCCTGGAGCCCAGGCGTGTTGAGGTAGACACGGGCAAGGACACGGGCGTGTCCAGTACTCGTGTAGTTCTCGGGTTGTTTTCGGGGCTGTGTCGATGGAGGCACACGACCGACCACACAGCCGTGTCAGTTGGAACACGGGCGTGTCGGGTTGAACACGGGCGTGTTGGATGCCCGTGTGTCGTTCCAGGCGCAACGATTGGGACGGAGAAAGGGGGACACGACCCTGGACACGGGCGTGTCGCAGGCCGTGTTCGGCCTAGGTGTTTTATTTTTCAGGCGGATTGTGGCCATTCTTTCCCTTATTTTGGGATCTGATTGTCCAGGACTGCTCTTGGGGAGTTAAGTCCGAGACTAGGGTTGGAAACCCTCATTCTTTTCCAAGCTCTCTTACTAAAATTCTAGAGAGAAGGGAGAGCAAGGAAGAAGGTGAAGTAGAGATCCGGCTGTTGGAGAGGCTTTGGTGCTCCAAATCGCAAGCCGAGTCTAGATTCGTGGAGGCTAGACCGTTGCGAAGGTTTTCATCCAGCTATTTTTGCCATGGCTAGGAAGAGGAGTCGGAAGGTAACGACGCTTCTCCTCTCGGTTTTAAGATGCATGTCTTAGCATCTTTTCTTTTTTAGTTTTGGGCACCAAACACTCAAATGAGAGGGGTTTGGGTCGCCAAGGTTCAAGAGGAACCTCCGGGTCGATTGAGTCCGTCCCCGGCATGTTTTTGCATTAGAGATCCGCTCCGTTAGCGGATTAGGCATGGTGCGTGAAGCCGTAGTCACGACCGTTAGTCCGACTTGGTGATGTTGCATACGAGCTTTAAGGATTCATAGAGATTCCGTTGCGGCAAGATGTCGTTTGTGATGTGGTGATGTTTTCCCCTTTTTTCTCGAGTAAGTACGTGTAGTCGGAACCGAACAAGGTTAGCTCCTCAATGGCGGTAGATGGTTTCCTTGGTGGACAAGGTTAGTTCCGCATGAGTGGTAGATGGTTTCCTTGGTGCGCGGGAACGCTGCAGTACAAATGAGGGACTAGGGTGGAATTGTCTTGGAATGTGATGTGCCAAGGCGTGGCTGTGTCTCCGTGGTCGGCTGGCTATCCCGTGACGTGCAAGTCATGTGTGGAAAGTGTCCTGGCGAGACTAGTCCCCTTCTGTGAGACTGACGAGAATGTCAAGCATGGGGGCAAGCCCGGGCAATGAGGCCATGAGCGGGTGGGGTCCAGCAAGGCTTCTTAGAATCGGTCAGTTGTGTTTGTTGGAATCCTGACATGAGACGTCGGAGCTTGCAGGCAAGCCCGGGTCTAAGACCTTGAGCGGGTAGGGCCTAGGCAAGAGTTACATGTGGCGGCTTGTGTGTCGTTGGGGGAAATTGTGTCTCCCTTTTTGTTTGCGGCTTTATGCCAATGAGGAAATGATGAGTACTCAATTGATGTGATGTTGTGCTAGATACATACGCTATATGGTGCCTTGGGTGAAACCCGGGTGGTTGCATACATGTTGCATAAGTAGGCCCCTTTTTATATTATATGCTCAACCCGTAGAGAACGTGTATGATGATTGAGACATCCAAGCTTGTTCTTAATGCACTTCTTGTTTATATTTATATATTGCATACAAAGTGCTGACTTGCAGGATGGAGGGTTCCTCGGGGTCCGTTAGGGGCGGCCGGGAGGAAATGTGTTTGTTACACAGTTTGAGGTCAGCCTTTGCTGACCCACGTTACTAATAATTTTTACAGGGCAAGGATCGCACGCAGGAGCTAGCTCGCCGTCCAGAAATGTAATGCCCCCACCTGTCACATGACATATAACGGTGGGTCCGGCCGGGCCCCCACGCCATATATCACAGACAAGTGAAGAAATTACTTGTGGGAATCAAACTCTACGCGTATCCTTAACTCATTCCATTCTAGCGCAGCATTTTTTATGTTAGCATGAACTCAAACCAGAATGTCCACCAATATATAAAGATCACAATTATATATAACAACACCAGGAATGTATACAACCCACACACCCTGGCCTTATGGCCTTACAGGTTCCTCTTTTACACATCAATAATTTCGTACATCGGCACGCAGGCCGGCCACACATGAAATCCAAACACAACTCTTCGCATGGCCTTCAAGGGCCTATAGCAGCAAGCTAGTCATTCCACTTATTCATTTCAAGCCGCAACACCTGCACTTAAACATCCAAGCCAACACAGAAAATAAAGTAACGGTCAGCATTTGGCTGACCCATTATAACGACCCTACCCCCTACCCGGGGTAGTGGTTCCTTCACTGTATACAATGCTATCATCTATCATCAAGTATCATCAAACAGCATATGTATATCATTTTCTTTATCCCGCTAGCAAACACATTACATCACAAACGCTCCGTGCACTCAGGGCACCTTCTTGGTGTACCGGAATCCACCAGTCATACACCGCCGATCCGAGGTTTTAACTTGTTGGTTGACCGGCCCTAGTCCACCAGTCTCGCAAGCTGGCGATATCCCGCCCAAACCACTCAGAGGTACAACCTCATAGCATCCAATAACAACCAGAGCAGATCGACCCACACCATGTGGTGTAGCACGCCGGGTTTATCCAAGCTCCCCATACATGTCTACCCATCGACCCCCCTCCTATTCCGATCGACCCACCCATGTGGTGCAATAAGCCGGGTTTAACTCGGCTCCCCAAGCATTGCCACCAATCGATCCCTACCTAACTAGATCAACCCACCCTAGTGGTGTAACAGGCCGGGTTTATCTCGAGCTCCCCAAGCGTGCTACCAATTGATCATATCATAACCAGGAGCTTTACCAAAGCCTCCTCACATTCAGCATCACATCCATACATTCATCACACTAGAAATCCATTTACATCGTACCAAATCCACGGAGTCTTCTCCGGTTTACCCATGAACATCACCAATCTAGACTACCGGTCCAGATGGGCTTCACACAGCATGCCTATGTCGTACGTCATAATTCCGGCTCTAAATGCAGACTCAATAAAGGAATCACTTCCGCAAATCCACCTCTTGGTGGAGGATTCCAAGCACATGCATAAAGAAAGGGCTTCGATGTCCAAGAAGGAGATCGTTACCCTTGAAGATCGCTTCGGTGCCATGAAGTAGCCGGATGGAAATCACCGCCTCGGCTCTGCCTTCACGAATCCGCTCTTGGATCTTCGCTCCGCACTCCGCAGCCCCTACAGCAGTTGGTAGACTCCTCCCTTCCCTCTTGCCTTAGGCTTTTCTTCCTCACTCTCTTGGAATAAAATGAAGAAGAAGAAGATGAAAAGAGGGATTAAATCCCCTTTTTCTCGGCCTTCCCAATACCTGGACAGAGCCCAACCATTGGATCCAGGAAGAGGAAAACAAATGGCTCAGATTTGGCCAGAAAAGCTTGAACACGCCCTGACACGCCCTGTGACACGCCCGTGTCACAGGCCGTATCCCCCTAAGCGGCAGTCAACCGACTCAAAACCAACAGTACACGGCCATGGGACACGCCCGTGTTACATGCCGTGTCCACGACACGCCCTCAGACACGCCCGTGTCTGAGGCCGTGTGCATCAACGAAAATAATCCCAAAACAACCCGAGACTTCACACGGCCTGGCACACGCCCGTGTTCCTGGCCGTGTGCACCTGGACACACCCGTGTCCCGCAAACACGCCCTGGCTCAAGACGTCGAGCTGAGTTCGACGACCACTAACACGCCCTGTGACACGCCCGTGTCACAGGCCGTGTCCTCACTCGACACTCGACACTCGACGATCGTCGAGCAAAATTCGTCGACATCAAGACCGATCGACGACACGGCCTCGACACGCCCTGCGACACGCCCGTGTCGCAGGCCGTGTCACCCATGCCTGAACCCAAATTTGCTCAAATTACCCAAAATTTCGTGGTGTTACAAGAAAGGCCTAAGCCTCATGAAGTGTTAACTTTTGTAGTAGCTCTACTCTTTATGACATTGTATGTTTTGATGCCCTTGGTGACCGGCTTGCATGCCGAGGTAGACTAGGTGTGCTTATGCACTTTCATGACTGTTGTATTATTTGAGTTTGGACTCTCTTATGTGGTAAGGCCATAAGGGCCATTTTTATTACTCTTGTAGTGGTGGATAACTTCTAGTCTTGCTTGTGTTTCCGCTGTGTTGTGCAAAGAGTTATGAGTGTGGGTAGTTATATCATCTTATAATACTAAAGCTGTGGCGTCCGTATGTTGTGGGGCCCCGGCCGGACCCATATTGTACGGTCATTACAGGGGAGGTGTTACACCCTGCCACTCTTTAACCCCCTCCCATCACCTTTCCCTCAACTCAGTCTCATACAATAGAGAATAGGTTGGACGAAGTTGGCTACGATAATGTGGGTTGTGTTAGAAAATAGATGGCTCAAATCTAAGAACTTGTAGAGGTTCCTCTTAGACATCCCCAGTTTTTCAAATCAATTGGTGTTAAGCCACCTATTGACATCCTGCTCTGTGGTCATCTAGATTTTGACAAGACCATAATAAGAAGAGGGGTTGTGAATGACACTAGGCCTTCTTCTTTTGCATCAATGGCCCACAGATTGTCAATATTAGCGGGAGAGAGTGAGAGCAAACCTCGTGCACATATTATTGTTATGGAAGCGCCTAATAGGCTTAACGGTATCGACCCAACTCATAGGCTTTATTTGGCGCTGCGGTGGCGGGAGCAGCCGGCGGGTCCAAACGGAGGGGTCGAAGTGTCGAACCGGAGGCACGGAAGCGGGGAACGAACGTTGCAGCGCCACCGCATTTCCTCCTTGCTGTGTGTCCAAATGCGGCAAACGGATATAGATGTTCATTTGATTTGGGCCATGCAGCAGCGTTTGCTCCAAACGCATCCCGTAAACGCTTAAACGAATGAAGCCTTACAAAGTTTGAGGGGGGGGGGGGGGTTTGAAATCGAGCACCTTGAAGTCTTCCGTATTCACAAGAAGAACGTGAAGCTATCCCAATCACTTCTAAGCTGCTGCAACCTTGGAGTTTCAAACGCTGCAGGAAGGAGGGTAAACAAATGAACCTCCAGCGGCGTTTGCTCCGTTTCCACCGGCCCGCCTTGAACCCCCCCCCCCCCAAAAAAAGCTCCGTTTGGAGCAACCACCTCCCCCTTCTGGTTCGAACTCTCCGTTTCCACCCGCCGGATCCACCCGCCACCGCCGATGTTGATGCGCGAAAACAGCACCGGGGGGACAGCTATCACCGAGGGGGTGATTGGGCCTCACAGGCTGGGTGAGGAGGAAGGAGAAGGTTGCGGAGGATGGGAGATGCTTGAGAGAAGAGGCGAGCCTTGATCAACAGAGAGGGTTGATCAAGAGGGGAAGAGGAGGGAGACCGAGAACGGTCGAGCAGACAGTAATCGCAACGGTTGCACTTGCAGGTTGAAAGCCGAGGAGAGCTGAGCTGAGCAGAGGAGCAAGGCTTGCTGAGCAGAGGAGCAAGGCTTGCTGAGCAGAGGAGCAAGGCTTGCTGAGCAGAGGAGCAAGGGTTGCTGAGCAGAGGAGAGGAGAGGGGGTCGCTAGCAGCGGCAACAACACACTTCGCCCGTCGCGGCCTAAATGCCACTCCTGCGACGGGCTTTCCTTTTATTAAAAGCTAGAGGTTACAAGCTTACAAGTACACCTTTACAACAAATCAATAAAAGGGGTACAAGGAGAAGCTGGCGGCTAAGAGAGAAGAAAGTGCCAGAAAGCAGAGGAGAGAAGCTGCCAGAGACTAAGTAAAATAGTCTGCTAGCTGCTGGAGGACTGGGAAACTGAGTCTGCAGAGTCTGCTAGTAAGCTGCTGAAGAGCTGTGGAGGACTGCGCGGACAGGAAACTGAGTCCGCTGAGCTTGCTGGAGAGGTGATGACGGACTGGAAAACGGAGTCCGCAGGGGCTGCTGGCAAGACTTGTCTCCACCACCAGGATCCAGGATCCAGCCCCCAGAATGAGAGGCTTCAGGGGGTATTTATAGGCCCAGGGAAGTTCTTGAAGAAGCGAGGCCCAGTGACATCAGCATGACGACCTGCGCGGACTCCACGGACTGAGATTTTGCGTCCGCCACCTTGACTGTTGAAGCAAGCGGAAGGAAGCTCCTGGAGAGAATTGGAGGCCACCCCTAGCGGGCGACCTGGGCGGACTCCGGGAGGAGTCCGCCCGGCAGGCCGGAGGCCGCCCCCTAGCGGGCGGCCTGGGCGGACTCCAGGGGGAGTCCACCCGGCAGGGCCTGGCCGCCCCCTTGCGGGCGGCCTGGGCGGACTCCGGGGGGAGTCCGCCCGGCTGGGCGCCGGGGCCGCTCCCTAGCGGGCGGCCTGGGCGGACTCCAGGGGGAGTCCGCCCGGCGGGCCTGGCCGCCCCCTTGCGGGCGGCCTGGGCGGACTCCAGGGGGAGTCCGCCCGGCTGGTCGCCGGGGCCGCCCCCTAGCGGGCGGCCGGGGCGGACTCCAGGGGGAGTCCGCCCGGCGGGCCTGGTCGCCCCCTTGCGGGCGGCCTGGGCGGACTCCAGGGGGAGTCCGCCCGGCTGGTCGCCGGGGCCGCCCCCTAGCGGGCGGCCTGGGCGGACTCCAGGGGGAGTCCGCCCGGCGGGCCTGGCCGCCCCCTTGCGGGCGGCCTGGGCGGACTCCGGGGGGAGTCCGCCCGGCTGGTCGCCGGGGCCGCCCCCTAGCGGGCGGCCTAGGCGGACTCCAGGGTGAGTCCGCCCGGCGGGCCTGGCCGCCCCCTTGCGGGCGGCCTGGGCGGACTCCAGGGGGAGTCCGCCCGGCTGGCGGGCAGAGGCCGCCCCGGGTGGGCGGCCTCGACGGACGGCGGCAGGAGGCCGCCGCCTCTCGGGCAGCAGGGAGGTCGCCCCTGGTGGGCGACCCCGACGGATGGCGGCAGGAGACTGCCGCTCCTTGGGCTGATTAGGAGGTCGCTCCCGGTGGTGCTGTTGGCGAACTCCTGCAAGGAAAAGCACTGCACGATTAGCGGACCTAACCGCATGTCCAGCGAGGGTGAGCCATGGGAACAGCCCGCCGTCCCGCAGGCCACGCGGTTGCTAGGAAACCTAGGCGGACAGGGAAAACTGTCCGCATACGCGGGGACTTGTCGCGATCGAAAGGGAGAACCTAAGGGTCGCGACTAGCCAGCTGGCCACCTTGGGAAGGATCGCCGATTTCTGGGTTAACATAATCCCCGCACTTTTTTAAGTTCCGGAGGGAACTTCGAAAAAGTTGGAGACCCACGAAAATCGTGATCCACCCCAAAGGAAAGAGAGGGGGAAGCAAGGAGAGATAGAACCTGAAGCCTCTCCTTACAAGCTTGGTGTTTCCTGTTTTATTTTCCTGTAAGAGGAAAATTAAGGGTAAGCACGTGTGAGTGGTACATCGAGTGTGTACCTGAGTTTGATTTTGCAAAACGAAGAAGGCGCTTCTCCTGTAAAGTTCTGCAAAACAATAGTGAGGGAAAACAGAAAGGCATAATAACTTGCAAGTACCTGATAGAGGCTTGCAAGCACCTGTCATTCTCTGCAAAAAGAGAAGGGAAAAGAGTATACAAGGACAGAAAAAATGAGTTACAAGTACCTGGAAGGAACTTGCAAATCTTTGGTGGTCTCTGCGAGAGAAGAGTTAAGAGTATGCATAGTACATGAAAGTAACTTACAAGTACCTGAATGGAGCTTGCAAGTGTTGGTGACTTCTGCAAGGAGAGAGTTAGAGGCAGATATTGTATATAGAGATAAGCTGCAAGTACCTGAATAACTTGCAGATGTCTGCTAACCACTGCAAAGTGAAGAGTAAGCAGCAGAGATAAAATAATGATTTAAACTGCAAGTACCTGGATGAGGTTTGCAGGTGTCTGTTGTTCTCTACAAAGAGAAAAGTTAGAAGCAGACAATTTGCATATGAATGGAGCTTGCAAGTACCTGTGGAGAAGACTTGCAAGAGTTTGCTAACCTCTGTGAGGAGAGAGATTATAAGCAAAAAAGACGCGAGGATAACCGCACCAGAACCATACCAAAAATGTTGATATGACTCGATTAATGTTTGACGCCATTAGAATTTGGCAAGAATAATGTGTAGCTCTGTGAATCTCCATATTATAGAGCTTGAGTAGGCAAAGTATATGAGGTGAGCATAAGCAAAGTGATTGCTGAAAATCTTTTTGAGATAACCCATGAAGGTTGATGAGATAGGGTCGATATGACCAAGTAGCAAGAGAAATGCCCGATGAACATTATCACGAAGTCCAGATTAATGAATCGAGCACTAGCTGTTGACATGACTGGAAATCCTTTTGGCAGATTGGATTAACCTGTTCACCTGTGAAAGGAGGGAAGAGAGAAAAGGAGGTCTGTACCCGGAATTACTAAAGAGGGTTGAATGCTGCCACAGGTGTTCCCCGTGGGCCTTATGCATCACTTGCCCGAAAAATCATCCCGAGTACAGTCCTACTCAAAGCGGGCTGACCGCGCATCCTCAAGGAGGGGGGAAAAGGAAAAAGAGGTCCATATTCGGAATGACTAAGTAGGGTTGAATGCTGCCACAGGTGTTCCCCGTGGGCCTTATGCATCACTTGCCCAAAAAATCATTCCGAGCATGATCCTGCTCAAAGCGGGCTGGCCGCGCATCCTCAAGGAGGGCACAAAAGAGGAAAGCAAGGGAAAGGTCCTGAGAAGGACCGCTAGAAGGACCGCTCTCTCGCCTTGGGTACAAGCATCACTGATCAACGAGATGGGTTGCGGCAGGAGGCCTATCTTGTCTGTGTATTGATAAGTGGAGTTGCGAACCCGAGAAGGCACGGATCGAGGATACTGGAGAGTGCTTCGGCCACCACAGTTGAAGGATGAGCAAAGAGACAAGGCTACGCTTGATCGCCATTGCTTGTCCAGCGAAGATCATCCTAACCATAGTGTATCCTATAGGACGCACAACAGAGCTAACACATGGGGCTCCCCTAGCACACACTCTGTGTCAGATGTTGGCTAGGATCCTAAGTCTGAAGCCCATAATCGTAGAATGAACTGCTCCCACTACACACATGAGTATACTCCCGCCATATGTGGTCGAAGCGGTAGTGCGAGAACAAACTACGGAGGGAACATTTCAGGCTCGGCGAAATCTCATTGGCGTAACGATCCTAAGAGAGGGAGAAGAGAGGAAGGAGCAACACAAGAAGGGAACTGTGTTAGTACGGGATCCCTGAATAAAAGCTTTGCTGGAAAGCAAGTAAAGAACACTGAGAAGTGTTGTAATGAAAATGATTGAAAGGGAGAGAGAGAAAGGGTTGAGATAACCCCTGTAGGTTGCAAAGAGCTTCGGAGTACTGTGAAATCCATCGCTAGCTTAGAATAGCCTTCCCAGTATACCCTCGTCATTGGCATCGAAGCATTCGACGGTTGGGTGAACAACGAGTAGAGGAGGCTCTTCGACGTGGTTCACTCCTCTTGAGGAGCAAGGAGCGTCTGAAATTTCTTTGCCCTTTGAAGTTGATGGATCAGGGCGATCTTCTTTAGGAAGCAAGTCATGCATCTTGCCTTGCCGGAGCATCCTTTGCACAAGCTGGCGGAATGCTCGGCAGTCTTCTGTTCGATGGCCTGACTCTTTGTGGAATTCACAATAAGGCTCTGAGTTTTTAGACCTCTGATCGGTCGGCCGATAGGGATTCTTGTAGTTTGCCCTATCTTTCATGATCTGGACTACTTCTTGCACGACGTCGTCGAGATCAGACTCATGCAAGTAATCGTCTTGCTCTTGTTGAACAGCTGCTGTTTGAGAATGAGCTAGCGGCAGCAATGAGTCTTGAGCATTGTCTCGGCTTGGGAAGGAGTATCGCTGGAGATGAAGCCTTCTCTCCTTCCTTGAGTAAGTTGGGGCGTGATCGCGAGGAGACCTTGGAGGATGCTTGCGAGAGGGATCCTCCTCGGATAGAAGTTTGGAGACGAAGCCTGGATTGCTTTTTTCGCCTCGGATGTATGAGTTGGCTAGAGCAATCAACTCTTGATAAGTCCTTGGAGCACGGACGTTGGCTTCAAATTTGAGAGGCCCTTCACGAAGACCGTGGATAAGAGCCACTCGGTACATCTCTTGATCAGTAACTTCGATGTCCAAAATCTCTCTTTGGAATCGATCAACAAACTGAGACCAAGTTTCATTTCCGCGCTGCTTGATCTCAAAGAGGGCTTCAGGACCGCCCTTTCTCTTAGTTGACGTAGAGAATCTGAGAAGAAACTCCCTTCGAAGATCAAGGAAGGAAGCGATGGAGTGAGGACGGAGGCCATAGAACCAGTCCCTCACTTGCCCATCAAAAGAGGTAACAAGAAGCTTGCATTTGGTTGCATCTGAGAGAGTTTTGAGAGCAACGACTGACTCAAAAGCTTGGAGGTGCTTTACTGGATCTGTCTCTCCAGTGTAGGTTGGTAGTCGAGGCTCTCTGAAGTTTGCTGGAGTTGGCTCATGGCGGACACTCTCCGCGAATGGTGAAGGTTATTCTTGCTCTCCTACAGCATAAGGAAAGAAAGGAGCATAAGCTGCAGCTGCAAAAGGAGCATGAGGATAACAAGGAAAAGCTGCTGCAGGAGGAGTAGGGGCAGGAGCTGAAGGGTAGGGATGACTTCCCTGAAAGTTGAGAACTCTAGCTGGACTTCCCCGGGCTGCTTCCCGGAAGAAGTTATGGCGAGCAGCGAACTCTTCATCTTGAGTCCGCAAAGGAGCTGCAGGCCCTTGCGGAAAGGTTGGAGTGTACGGGGGATAGAACGACGGGCAAGCTTGAGAGTAAGCTTGCTGACGCTCTGCCGTTGGTGTTGGGTTGATTGGAGCAGCTGCTGGTTGAGCATCTAATCGCTGCGTTATAGCAGCAAGAACTTTGTTGATAGCTTGGAACTGTTGAGCATTCTCTCGACGCGACTGCTCAAAGGCTTCCCAGAGAGGATCTTCACTGGGACTAGGAGCATGGTTCTCGGCTGACTGATGGTCTGACATGGTTAGCTGTTGCTTTCACTGCATGTTCTGATCTGAAGGTTTGCGCGTGAGCTGTTCGGGTCCACGCTCACCGCACCAAATGTTGATGCGCGAAAACGGCACCGGGGGGACAGCTATCACCAAGGGGGTGATTGGGCCTCACAGGCTGGGTGAGGAGGAAGGAGAAGGTTGCGGAGGAAGGGAGAGGCTTGAGAGAAGAGGCGAGCCTTGATCAACAGAGAGGGTTGATCAAGAGGGGAAGAGGAGGGAGACCGAGAACGGTCGAGCAGACAGTAATCGCAACGGTTGCACTTGCAGGTTGAAAGCCGAGGAGAGCTGAGCTGAGCAGAGGAGCAAGGCTTGCTGAGCAGAGGAGCAAGGCTTGCTGAGCAGAGGAGCAAGGCTTGCTGAGCAGAGGAGCAAGGCTTGCTGAGCAGAGGAGAGGAGAGGGGGCCGCTAGCAGCGGCAACAACACACTTCGCCCGTCACGGCCTAAATGCCACTCCTGCGACGGGCTTTCCTTTTATTAAAAGCTAGATGTTACAAGCTTACAAGTACACCTTTACAACAAATCAATAAAAGGGGTACAAGGAGAAGCTGGCGGCTAAGAGAGAAGAAAGTGCCAGAAAGCAGAGGAGAGAAGCTGCCAGAGACTAAGTAAAATAGTCTGCTAGCTGCTGGAGGACTGGGAAACTGAGTCTGCTGGTAAGCTGCTGAAGAGCTGTGGAGGACTGCACGGACAGGAAACTGAGTCCGCTGAGCTTGCTGGAGAGGTGATGACGGACTGGAAAACGGAGTCCGCAGGGGCTGCTGGCAAGACTTGTCTCCACCACCAGGATCCAGGATCCAGCCCCCAGAATGAGAGGCTTCAGGGGGTATTTATAGGCCCAGGAAAGTTCTTGAAGAAGCGGGGCCCAGTGACATCAGCATGACGACCTGCACGGACTCCGCGGACTGAGATTTTGCGTCCGCCACCTTGACTGTTGAAGCAAGCGGAAGGAGGCTCCTGGAGAGAATTGGAGGCCACCCCTGGCGGGCGACCTGGGCGGACTCCGGGAGGAGTCCGCCCGGCAGGCCGGAGGCCGCCCCCTAGCGGGCGGCCTGGGCGGACTCCAGGGGGAGTCCGCCCGGCAGGGCCTGGCCGCCCCCTTGCGGGCGGCCTGGGCGGACTCCGGGGGGAGTCCGCCCGGCTGGGCGCCGGGGCCGCCCCCTAGCGGGCGGCCTGGGCGGACTCCATGGGGAGTCCGCCCGGCGGGCCTGGCCGCCCCCTTGCGGGCGGCCTAGGCGGACTCCAGGGGGAGTCCGCCCGGCTGGTCGCCGGGGCCGCCCCCTAGCGGGCGGCCTGGGCGGACTCCAGGGGGAGTCCGCCCGGCGGGCCTGGCCGCCCCCTTGCGGGCGACCTGGGCGGACTCCAGGGGGAGTCCGCCTGGCTGGTCGCCGGGGCCGCCCCCTAGCGGGCGGCCTGGGCGGACTCTAGGGGGAGTCCGCCCGGCGGGCCTGGCCGCCCCCTTGCGGGCGGCCTGGGCGGACTCCGGGGGGAGTCCGCCCGGCTGGTCGCCGGGGCCGCCCCCTAGCGGGCGGCCTGGGCGGACTCCAGGGGGAGTCCGCCCGGCAGGCCTGGCCGCCCCCTTGCGGGCGGCCTGGGCGGACTCCAGGGGGAGTCCGCCCGGCTGGCGGGCAGAGGCCGCCCCGGGTGGGCGGCCTCGACGGACGGCGGCAGGAGGTCGCCGCCTCTCGGGCAGCAGGGAGGTCGCCCCTGGTGGGCGACCCCGACGGATGGCGGCAGGAGACTGCCGCTCCTTGGGCTGATTAGGAGGTCGCTCCCGGTGGTGCTGTTGGCGAACTCCTACAAGGAAAAGCACTGCACGATTAGCGGACCTAACCGCATGTCCAGCGAGGGTGAGCCATGGGAACAGCCCGCCGTCCCGCAGGCCACGCGGTTGCTAGGAAACCTAGGCGGACAAGGAAAACTGTCCGCATACGCGGGGACTTGTCGCGATCGAAAGGGAGAACCTAAGGGTCGCGACTAGCCAGCTGGCCACCTTGGGAAGGATCGCCGATTTCTGGGTTAACAGCCGAACCAAATGGAGCCTCAAAGTCATCCAAATCTAAACCACACGAGCAATCATGTTATCGACATTAAACTAACAAGATGAGCAGAAATTTAGGTAGAGAGCAAGTAAAAAAAAATCACCAAAACCTCGGACAATTTCAATGCATGCATTTAGATAAGGTGAAGAAATAAAAGAATATTTGAGAATAATTCACCTAATGAGATTCATATCCACCCACATAGCCCATGTTTGTCCTCTGCAATGCGGCCTGGGCTAAGTTACCACCCTGGTGAAACGCACAGAAGTTCTGTGCGTCTTTAAAAAGGGAGAGAGGTGGAAACATAAGCTGTCACCGCTTTTCAATTTCTCGCAGATTTTCCGCCAACAGTCGGAGCGAAGCTTCAGCTTTCCGAGCACCTTCAGCTACCTGACCTTCTTCCTCGCCAGGTCCAAGATCGAACTACTACAAACTCCATTGCCCAGCTGGAGATTTAGGTTTGGTGCTAATGCTCAATTTTCTTGGTTCTGCCATTGTTCTTCCCCGCCATTCCCGACTTCATAAACCCTAGCTTAAGTTGCCACCATTGTCAAGCTGGGCGATCTTCTTCCCCGCCATTGCCGACTTCAGAAAGTGTAGGGCTACCCCGCCTCTCTCAATTGCTAAGCTTCTTCGGCTTCAAACAACTCAAGTTTGCCATTTCAGACCAATACCTGAATTTGTGTTATGAAATGCAGATACTATCTAAAGTCTATATTTAAACATGACCACTTCAAATCCGCCAGATACTGAACCCCAATCAGTAAGTATTAACTGTATTAATTTAGGTCTCATTAATTTATGACTTATTTTTTTAACTAATTTTAGGACTGGATTTTTTTATACATTAAGTATCAGCTGTATTATTTTTTGACTAGTTTTTTAAACTAAATTTAGGACTGTAATTTTTCAGATAGTAAGTATTAACTGTACCTTTTTTGACTGATTTTTTGTATTAAATTTTGGACTTGGTTTTTTCATACATTTTTCTAACTGTATGAATTTACTGTTTTTTATACTGGAGTCTTTGATGAACTTTTCTAGCTGTACTAATTAACTTAAATTTCAAATGTATTGCTTGTCTTTACTATAAGTTGGTTTGTTTCCTTTGTTGATATGATTTTTTTCCCTTTCTACTTGTAGGTGAAGAAAAAACCTATTGTATTCCCCATTGTCCACTCTGACGAGGAAGCGTACAAATTGTACTGTGATTATGATCACAGAACATGATTTAGTGTTCGTAAGCAACACTTAACACACTGGACCCATACCAGCATAATAAAACTACGAGAGTATTCCTGCTCAAAAGCAGGGCTTAAGAATATAAAAAAATCACCAATGAAGTATCATAAATCAGATATACGCACTGAGTGTCTTGCTTCCATTGCATTCAGAGCTGATGAAGAAGACAAAAATTGGACAGTGTACAAATTTGTAGAGGAGCATAACCATCCGCTAGCTACCGAGAAAGATAGTCATTTACTGAGATCTAGACGCAATGTTTCTGAAATGCAGGGGAGCATTTTGAAAAATATGACGGCTGCTGGAATTAAAGTTGTGGACTCATACAACTTCATATCAAATGAAATTGGTGGGGTTGAAAATGTAGGGTTCTCAAAGATCGAGGCGTTCAACTACATACAACGAGAAAGAAGAGCTCTGATAGAGAGTGGAGACGCCTCAAGCTTGCTTCAGTTACTTCAAAAAAAATATTTGGCAGACAATATGTTCCCTTATGAGGTTTGTACAGATGAGTTGAACAGATTGACAAGCTTCTTATGGGTGGATGGGCACAGCAAGATAGATTACGATTGTTTTGGAGATGTTCTTATTTTTGACACTACGTATAGACTTAATAGGTACAATTTAGCTTGCGCACCATTCATTGTCGTGAATCATCACTGACAGGATGTTTTCCTCGGTGGGGCATTTATCGACGAGGAGACAATCAGATCATTTTGTTGGGTGTTCGAGACGTTTCTTTCATGTGTGGGTGGTAAGCAACCAATTACTATCTTCACGGACCAGGATCAAGCAATGACAGTTACTATTGAGCGAGTATTGACCATAACTCGCCATCGGTTGTGTCAATGGCACATTTGCAAGAAGGCCCCATCAAAAGTCCCAACATTCAACAATGATAGAAGTGTTCGCAATTGTTTCTATCACTGTATGAGCAAGTGCGATGGCGAGGAAGAGTTCAATAGGTATTGACACGAAATGATTATGAAAGGAGGTCTACATAACAACAGATGGCTGAGAGATCTTCATAATATTAGGAGAAGGTGGTCCACAACATTCAATAAAGATGTGTTGGACCTTGGCATATTGTCAACCCAAAGAAGTGAATCAGCCAATAATTGCCTTCATGGTTGTTCAAAGACAACCAGTTCGCTAGTTGAGTGTTTTTTGGGAATGGAAAAACTTGTTGCATTGTGGAGTCGTAATGAGCGGGATGAAGATTTTAGGTGCTCGAACAGTGTTGTGAGCTTAAGATAGAAAATGTATGCTCTACTAAAGCACATCTCAAAGCAGTACACCAGAAAAATATATGTAACTTTTGAGAAAACTTTCATGGAAGCACTCCTAGGAGTGAATGTGGTGGATGAGAACAGATATGCCGATCGGAACATCTTATATATCACAACCCAAAACGATTCCGTCGAAGCAGGGAAAAGATGGTATGTAAATTATAATTCTGCAACCAATACTGCACCGTGTTCCTGTTGTGGTTTTGAGACAAAAGGTATCTTATGACAACATATCTTAAGGATATATAACCTAAGGAACGCTAGGCAGATTCCAAGTCTTTATGTTCTTAAAAGATTTACTTTAAATGCCAGAAAGGGCATCTACCTACCCGACACGGCTTATCTGACAGATCATGAATCAAACCTGATATTTAGAAACCATCTAATGCGATTCAGCTATGATTTGGCACGGCAAGCTGAAAATTCTAAAATTACAAAGGAGCATGTTGTAAGTGCAATGAATGCCCTGCCAGTAAAGGTTGGTAACTTGGTTGTTAACGACAGTGCGAAAGGCTATGTCGGTGAAAGTAAGAAGACGAATATAGACGTGAATGACCCCCCGATGAAGCGACCAAAAGGAGCTCCAAGTGCACGTATGAAAGACCATTGAGAGCGAGCGAACCGAACACAAAAACCTCGTAATTTATTTAATTTTTATTTGATAATATATGCATTACTCCTTCTATTAGAAATCGAAGTTCTAATTTTGGTTTTAATATCATGCAGGTTGTAAAGCATGGTCTAAGGGAAAAGAGATCAATGTTGATGACACACCAAACATAAAAGAGTTCGACTTCTTTGGAAGCCGGTCTATAGAGCAGCAAGCTTCTCCTCCTCACATGCCAACATTTGATAATTCAACCGATGACTACTTCGTTAACATGTCTTTCAATTTTTCCAGCGTTCTGGATGTATTCAAGCCCATTTGACAGCAAATATTTAACCAAAGGCTACATTAGTCTTCAAGCATCACTATGTAACTCATTGTTTGTAATGTTATTGCATAAGCATCACAAGCAGTACTCACAATAGTATATGCATGATATTGTACTAGCTTCACCTATCTTTTATTTGTTTGACGATATGAATTAGAGAGTAGCAGCAAATCATCATGCAGATTTTAATAAAAAATAGTAAACAAAAAAAACAATACCTAAAATACTCTCCAAACATAATATACTGCAACATGATATGCTGCAACATAAACAATACTCCAAAAACGTATGAATGATTCATGCTAGCAGTAGATATACTGCTAGCATGATTTACTTGTTCACCTCCTGCCCCGGAACATTGGCCAATATTAATTCATGAAAAACACAAAAAAAACCGACTGCAATTTCGGCACGAAAACGTGGCATTGAAGCTTGCCAATCCTTGTTTTTTTCCGATGCTATCTCACTCGTGGACAGCAACTTCCATGAATTTTAGGACAAACACCCCGCAGTCAGTCCCGTTCCTTTGCTTGGGGATTCCTTTCACTGGTTCGATCTTCCAGTCCAACATATTCAGTGGCAATGCACTCCCAGCGTCTTCGATGAAGGATCCTACCTATTCCAAGCAAACAAAATGGAATTACTTTTTTGATTAATGATTAGCAAAATATTTAAGTGGTTCTAAAAACTGAATATACCAATGCGAAAAGGGAAGATCTATGTCTCGAATGTGGCAAAGAGTCATAAAAATCTCATCTACAATGCTTCATGTTGCATACAAGAAGACACCAGTGACTGGGTGCGTGTACTGACATGAGTAGTATGTCCGCCTTGCTTACATTCTCTGAGGTAATGTGTCTTATAAGTCTTTCGCTGTTCGAACACTTACTATTCTTGTAGAACTGCATAACATTGTAGTATGAGTGATTTTTAAAACAGAATATATGTACATTAAGAAACTACTGCTTGTTCGGGAAATATATAAGAAACTTTTGAATTGTATAACCGTTTACTTACATCATGATCGAGAGATATGTATAAGAAACTTTTGAAGTGTTTGAGAGATCTCTTCCTTTGGGCACTTAAAACTAAAGCGTAGACATTTAAATGTACGTCTGACAACCAACCATTTCCTAGTAGGTCATCAACTAATGCCCTGCTCATTACTACATTCCCGTAGTGGAATATTGTTTGATCCCTGCGAGAATGTAAATAAATTTCTCGCTTTTACATAACCAAAAATAATAATCTAAGCAATCCAACTTATACCTTTTTGTAAATTGGCTCAGAACAGAATCTATAGTTTCGCGCTGGCAAGGGGTTATTAAAGCTCTGTCAGGGTATTGCTCCTCTTCTTTTATCTTCTCATTCTTCGTCGGCGTACCATGTTCCTTTTTTTCCCATCACCCCTCTGCTTAATATCACGTATCATACTAGTAGGACTCAATGCTGGTGTGGGATCAACAAGTGTAACTTCAAGAGTAGAAACATGGGTATTGTCCAGAGTAGGATTGATGGCAGAATGATCGGGACATGATAGGGGAGATGGTCGGGGAGATGGTGGTGGAGATGGTGGGGGAGATGATCGAGGAGGTGATGCAGGGAAAACACTATGTTTGTTGAAACACGACTCACACAAATCCCGTAAAGAGTGGACATCCCTACGAACCTCATCTATCACAACCTGGAGCCGAGCCTCCACACGTAGCAAGCCCTCAACTACCGTCAACATTTCCTTCTTCTCCCTCTTAACCTTTCTTAAAAATATTCTTTCCCTCTTTATTTTCTGCTTTCTCTTTAGCCTCTGCCCCTCCAATCTTTCTCCTAGGTCGACAACGAACCTAATAACTTTCTTAACCGGCAAAACCTATTACATGAATGTACATGTTGACAAATGCCTCAAATAAATAGATTTCTTATTGTTAAGGTAAAACAAAGTACCTTCGCAAACTTTTTCTTAACCGACTCAAAATCAGAGTTATCTTCTTCCCCAAGAAGTTCCCTCTCCGCAGATGTTATATCGCTGAATGTAGTCCTCACCTACAATACAGTCATAATAATAAGAAATCATTTGTAAAAATTAAAAAAAAATCAATCAATATAACTAAATTGGTAATACAAACCTGATCGTCAATCCAGAGAGTTCTAACGAAACTGGAGCAAACTTTGGCACTGTAACTTAGTTTGGACGACCATCTGCATATCCTAGGTCGTGCAATTTTGTCAATTATCATTTGTAATTTTGTATGCTCGTATAGCCAAACCTGCAACACTATATAAGTCATGATTCTATAAATAAATGAGTAGACAAACAGTAGTATATCACTTACCACTACCACCACAGAGCAACCTTCAAAGTAGCCCAGGTTCTCACCAGGTGCTCGAAGTGCACACCTGCCACTAAGCTCAGATAGCTGTTCAAGCAAGTGTTGGTGTATAGCCTTTGACCAATTATACTTTACGAAGTCACTGACCCCTTTGATGGGTATTAAACTGGCTGGAATTTCAAGACCCATTGTCGGGAACATAAAAACCACTACTAGGTACCTAACTAAAATGTCAACATGCCTATTCTCCAACGTAGGAGACCACTCTTCCGACACTAGACTCTTCATTTCCTCCATCAGAGATTTTTGGGTTACCCAAGCTAATGGTTTTTTAACAAAAGAGAAGTCTATACCGCGATTCAGTAAACCCAAAATAAGGGCAATCTCATTCGTGCTGAGAGAAACATAATATTTGCCCAATTTGAATGTCTGCTTATCACGATTATAGCTACGAATGATAAAATATAAAAGAGGTATGTTCTGAGGTATTGTTGGGACGCTGAATAAAGGAAGTATGCAAGCTTCATTTAGCCTACTTCTAGATTCCTCAGATATAACCTCAAACAATGGTTGCGCCTTAGCAACAAATGTGGACATATCACACCTACAACTAAGGTAAGACTTCCTGACACTGTATTTTGGGGAAAAAGGATTCGACATATTAGTCCATATGTTAGTATGAAATATCAGATTAGACAACAAATAGGAAGTCATCCAAAAAAACTAGAAAAAAACAACCAACTAGGTTGTGGTCATCACAGGAAACTTCTCTTACTTGTGATTTGAATACCGACAAAATATGTGTATTTGGCTGCAAGTATACAACTGTAAAATAAGGAAAAAAGACTAGATTACAATTGTGAAACATGAGTTATAAAATTATAAGCCGACGATGGACTTGACATTCTAATTTTAAACTGTACAACAGTTCAAAAAATGAACTGTAAAATTACACCGAAAAAAAGAACTGTAAAACAGTTTTTTTAATGAACTGTAAAATTAAAAGGAAAAAATGAAACTGTAAAACAGTTCAAAAAACGTACTGGACAATTCAAAAGCATAGGATGTCTTCAATTAAGTTCAATGGGAACAAAAGACATTCATAGGAAGCAGTGATTGAAGAAAACTGACTATAAAACAACACAAAATATAACTGGATAAAAACAGAAGAAAAAATGCTACTGTAAAACATCACAAAAATGTAACTAAATAAAAACTGAAGAAATAATCTGATTGTAAAACAATTGGGAAATATAACTGGATTCTAAATGCGAAAAATAAGACTGTAAATCAATGTAGAAGAGAGAAGAGTAACTGTACAACAACTGTAAAAAACAGACTATAAAACAACACAAAAATGCAATTGTATTAAATCTGGGAAAAATACTGACTTCAAAACAGCACATAAATTTAACTGGATAAACACTATAGATGCATATCAAGGTAAACCCAACCAACAACCCTAGATGTTCAACACCAAGCGCACAGGAAGCACATACCCTAGCAGTCAAGGATCTAGTCGTCTTCTATGTGACATCGGCCGACAATGGGACGTAGCCTTTAACAATAACCTGCGATGGGGCGGAGGCTTCAGCAGTGGCCTGCGGTGGGGCGGAGGCTTCAGCAGCGGTTGCAGAGATCCAGGGAAGAGACAGGTTTAGGGTTCGAAAGTGGAAGGTGCTGCATCGGGCGGACGGAGTCGGGAGAGGAGAGAAACGGTGAAAAAAAATTGAAAACAAGGTGGGTCCAGGCTATTTAAACACGCAGGAAATCTCGGTGCGTTGTACGCACCGAAAATTTTCTCTTCTATCAAAGAGTCAGAGTTTTGTGTGTGGTAATTTTAGTTTTTTTAAAAGAATATTTAATTATTTATATTGTGTTATATACTTATATACTTATATACTTATGAGTGCCCGACACGGAGCTCCGTCCCTACGGCCAGGCGCGACAGTACACGGCTGGCGACGGCGGGCTTCGCCCGCCCCGGCTCGATGCTCTCGGACGGCCTTCATCCGCATCCAGGAAATGGATGGGGGCGAAACCCAACTGGCGACGACGAGTTTCGCACGCCCCATCAAGGCGGGTTTCGCCCGCAACATATACATATGTGTACTCAAAATGACCGTAAAAATATACATAAATATTGCAATTTTATTTTGTAAAACAATATACGTTTTGACCTAAAAATATTAATTTTGACTTTAATAAAATTGATTGATTTAATGTCATCACCTCTAAAATACCACTGATATGCCTAATGACAACTTTTCTTGAACAGACCGCTGACATGCCTGTTGACAACCTAGCATAGTAGGTGTAGGAGCTCTACCAAAAAACTTTTTGAATTTAAATGAATTTTCATCGTTACTTCTAATTTTTTGATAGTGTAATTGCTTGAATGGACATTGCATTTTAATTTCTTTGAAATAGATTATAATATATGACAATTCATTAAAATATAAAAATGAGCGCATAATTGATATTTTTGAATGTTTCACTAAAGACAACTTTTTCCTTATAATAGTGAAAGATATATTAGACAAAACTCTTAATTTTGTGGCTTAAATTTAGGGCATTTATATTGACAGCCTAACTTTGATTATTGACAGCCCGGCAAAATAATAAAAAACATGCATATGATGGCCGCTAATAGCAGCTCAAAACGCGGAACACGCGCCTTTTGAAAAAAGATCTACTATATGATATTTGTAGAAAAAGTGTTCATCATAAAAGTTGTAAATCTACAACTTTCATGTTGAATAATTTTTCTAAAAATGTCATATAACATGCCTATTTTGAAAAGGCGCGGAATCCGGGCGGAACTCACATGAGTTCCGCCCGGATTCCGCGCCTTTTGAAAATATACATACTATATGACATTTTTAGAAAAAATGTTCAACATAAAAGCTGCAGATCTCGACGGATCTCGTCGAGATCTCCAACTTTCATGTTGAATACTTTTCCTAAAAATTTCTTTTAAAACTTAATTTTTGGGCTGTCAATATTCATCGGGCTGTCAATAGTCATTTTTGGAGCTGCTATTATCTTTGAGCTGTCAATAACCATATATGGGCTGTCAATACAAACGCCCTAAATTTAATTACTTTATGAAATAGGTCTTAAAAGTTTTTTTAACTGAAATTGGTCTGTAACTTTTTTTTTATGAAATCAATCCCAGCTCACCACCCTTTTCATCCAACTTTTAATGGACCTCACCTATGGGGGTCAGACATCAACTTCCTTCAATAATATTTTTTAACGTCTCCATCTTTTTTGAGCCGTTTCTTGCTCATCCGGCCACCGTTTTTGACTTATAAGCAGTCAAAATTTATTGCACCGACGAGAGGAATACAAATCAATTAATCACTTTGCAAAATTCTTGAGGGGAGGGGGGGCCCGGCCCCAGCCTGTCCCCCCTTAGATCCGCCCCTGCCTAGCCCCGTCATAGCCGTTTCTTCTCCATTCCCCTGCCACTCTTTAACTCCCTCCCATCACCTTTCCCTCAACTCAGTCTCATACAATAGAGAATAGGTTGGACGAAGTTGGCTACGATAATGTGGGTTGTGTTACAAAGTAGATGGATCAAATCTGAGAACTTGTAGAGGTTCCTCTTAGACATCCCCAGCTTTTCAAATCAATTGGTGTTAATCCACATATTGGCATCCTACTCTGTGGTCATCTAGATTTTGACAAGACCATAATAGGAAGAGGGGTTGTGAATGACACTGGGCCTTCTTCTTTTGCATCAATGGCCCACAAATTGTCAATATTAGCGGGAGAGAGTGAGAGCAAACCTCGTGCACATATTATTGTTATGGAAGCGCCTAATAGTCTTAACGGTATCGACCCAACTCATAGGCTTTATTTGGCGCTGCGGTGGCGGGAGCAGCCGACAGGTCCAAACGGAAGGGTCGAAGTGTCGAACCGGAGGCACGGAGGCGGGAATGAACGGAGCAGCGCCACCGCATTTCCTCCTTGCTGCGTGTCCAAATGCGGCAAACAGAGTGTAACACCTGTATATCCACGTGGCAAGATGTTATGGGGTATTGTAATAAGTATGCCTCTATAAATAGGCATTCCCTGTAATAGCTTAGGAAGGAATGAATAAGACAGTCTTTTCATTCCTTCCTAAGCTATTACAGGGAATGCCTATTTATAGAGGCATACTTATTACAATACCCCATAACATCTTGCCACGTGGATATACAGGTGTTACACAGAGATATAGGTTCATTTGATTTGGGCCATGCAGCAGTGTTTGCTCCAAACGCATCCCGTAAATGCTTAAACAAATGAAGCCTTACAAAGTTTGGGGGGGTTTGAAATCGAGCACCTTGAAGTCTTCCGTATTCACAAGAAGAACGTGAAGCTATCCCAATCACTTCTAAGCTGCTGCAACCTTGGAGTTTCAAACGTTGCCGGAAGGAGGGTAAACAAATGAACCTCCAGCGGCGTTTGCTCCGTTTCCACCGGCCCGCCTTGAGAAACCCCCCCAAAAGCTCCGTTTGGAGAAGTCACCTCCCCCTTCCGGTTCGAACTCTCCGTTTCCACCCGCCGGATCCACCCGCCACCGCCGAACCAAATGGAGCCTCAAAGTCATCCAAATCTAAACCACACGAGCAATCACATTATCGACATTAAACTAACAAGATGAACAGAAATTCAGGTAGAGAGCAAGTAAAATAAAAAAAATCACCAAAGCCTCGGACAATTTCAATGCATGCATGTAGATAAGGTGAAGAAATAAAAGAATATTTGAGAATAATTCACCTAATGAGATCCATATCCACCCACAGAGCCCACGTTTGTCCTCTGCAATGCGGCCTGTGCTAAGTTACCACCCTGGTAAGAACTGGCACTATCACATCCTGACCTAATATGCTCGAATTAACGAGTCGGGAATAGTAAATGTAGGGTTAGGATCTTTTAAATAGTTACATGTTTCGGAGCAAGAATCAACACAACCAACATTTTTTATTTATAATTCAAAAATTACATTTGTACATTATTTGATACATGACTTTTCGTTTTCTTAGTACATAATAACAGTCTTCCTTACTGCTCACAGTTGCCCATATCTGCTTCGGTACCTAAAAATATAAGTAGGTCGGTGGATATTCTCGCTTACCCTAAAAGAATAGTACAATACAAATATGTATGCAGAATGAAGTGAATAATAAATACAATGCTTTATTTTCTAAAAATACTAAATACGCTGATCATGCATATTTTTATTATATATTATTAATTTATTTTTATTGTAAATAATTTGTCATACTATACAGTATTATTCATAGCATCGTGTTGTTCCTGCAGAATAACATTTATATAGCATCATGAATGTTACTGCATATATAATAGCATTCGCATAGCATCGTGCTGTTGGGCTAGAGAGCACGCAAGCCCGACCAGAGTACCTGCAAATTAGTTCGAGCAAGTACTTGCACGACCGCTTAGCGGTATGCCGATACACAAACACGACACAAAACAAGAATAATAAAAATGACACAGAGATTTAACGTGGAAACCCAATAGGGTGAAAACCACGGGACGATCGGAGTCCAACCCGGAAAGCCACCACTAAAATGTATGAAACAATAGACAATTACAAGGTTTTTCCTCCTTGATCGTTATAGGATCTTCACCAGCTTCACACTACACAATACAATAAATAGCAACAAAAAAACTGCAAGTTACCGACAGCGGCGGATGAGACGGATTACACAAATCCTCTCCAAGATGCCTCTTCGAATCTTTATCAATATCTGCTTCAGATCCAAACCGTGTAGGCGAAATACTCCTTGTCAACGTCGTAGAACGACGTTCGAAAGCTCTCTCAAACTAAGACGATTGCCGCAAAGGCCTCTCTAGAAATCTTTCAATGTTTGAGTTTGGAGAGAAGTGAATGCCTTACCCCTCCTTTTTCATCCCTATTATAAGACCAAAATCAAGGAGGTAGGTGTGGTAGATGACATCTGGATGAAACTTCCATGAAGCTTCACTCGGTCAAAAACACATGTCATGAAGCTACATTTGGATAATTTCCTAGAAGCTTCCTTTAAGAGCACATGTTTAATTCCAAGTTAAAGACGGCTAATCCGTTTCATACTTGTCATTAAACACATGCTTGAAAAGAATGATCAAAGTTGACTAGCCACTTTCGCACTTAGGAGAAAATTTTCTTAACACGTGCATGTTACGACACAATAACATTCACATAACATCATACGTGTTATCGCATAATAACATTCACATAGCGTCGTCCGTGTTATGTCACAATAACATTTTCATATTCTTTAAAATTTCATGTTTTCAAAATGCATGCGTGTATATTTAAACTCAGGATGTCATTATCACGTGAATATACACAATTCTACCTTTTATTATGCTTAACAAAAAAATTACCTTATTCTTACATGCTAACAGATTCATATCATAATTCCAGCATTATTGTCTTTTAATGACTATTAATTATATCATTGATGAATATTAACGTAACATATAAATAAACACGGATGTATTGAGGGTCCAGGGGGGGGGGGGTCAATTGCCCCCTTGAATTTTTTAAAAATTATATAGTTATCTTACATATATAGAACTCACACAACCACAGGTCCACAAGTCACACCAATAACCAAACGCTGTCGCGCGACTCGCGCCATATCCCTTCCGATTTTGGCCTTCCTTGCTTCCCTCACTCTCAGCCCTCAACCCTCAGGAGGCCGTCTGCCATCACGCAATCTGTCGACCCAACGATTTCAGAGCGGCTCAGTCCCTGCTTCCGGGTTTCAGCCTCTTGACCCGAGATCCCGCGCCGATCCTTCGCAGTTCGCAATATCCCTCCGGTCGTGAGTTTCCTTTTTTTCCCGATCCTTCGCAGTTCGTAATATCCCTCCTTACTCTGTATATTGGCCGTCTCCTTCACAAGATTCCTCCGGCCTCTTGGATCGAAGAGGAAAAATAGGGATCGACTCTAGTAAAGGATAGCCTTATAGGTGATTCTCCTTCCTTTTCTTTCAAATTATGTAATCAAAGTAATAATGTTTTGGTGAAATATCTTCAATTTTTTATTGATTGTGTTGATTTATCATGGCAGGATTGGGTATAACATGATTATTGATTACTGATGCGGAAGAGAAGGGTCTTATTGTTGAAACTGAGAACCGGTTTCTGTGAAGTTTGGACCCTTAGGAAAGGGTGACCACACACTTACTTCTCCTAGAGAGCTTGATTAACTGAAGACTTAGATCTCAAAACCGACTCAAGGCTCCAACCTGGAGGTCTCACCACACACCCGGAAGATCTTACAGTGCTTTCCCTCCTTAGCCAGTGCTGAGCTAAGGGCACTCAGAAAATGTTGTAAGACAAGAGAATGAGAAAACTGAAGAGCTTCTTCTCTGAGGTACCCTCTTGGGTCTATTTATAGATTTTAAAGTCTGACCTGCAAATAGCATGACTCCGCTGTTCTAAACACCTATATGCAGCCCAAAGTGCTTTGCCAATAATCAAACTCCGCTGTTCTAAGGAGCTAAAAGCAGACCTCTGAGGGCATCCAGGTAATTCTACTTCTGCACCCCATTGGGCGAATGGTACATGAAGGTACCACTCGCCAAAATGGGCGAGTGCCGGGAGGCCAGACACTCACCTCCACGGCTCCCCATAATGGGGCGGATGCGGGATCTGAAAGTCACTCACCTAGATAGACGAGAACCCTAACACCTGCTACGGGTGGTGAGCCTTCCCGCCTACTATGGGTCAGGAGCCATTTCGCTCCCCCTGGGCGAATGCTGATCTGGTGGCTCTACTTTGGCCCTCCTGGACCTGAATGCCCCGCAAAGCCTTGATCCTGGTGGGGAGACCCACTCAGCGAATACACAGTTTTACACTCATCTCCTGAAAAGGTATTTTTAACCTTTCCACTTGTCAAATTAAAGTAGATAGCGCGTTGCTGATCAGTGGAGGAAAGAGCATAGATCTGGCTTAGGCGTTCTTTGGGTTGCTCTCCTCCTACTCTTCTTCCTCTTCCCCTTTCCCAGAGGAAAGGAGGAAGAAGACACTCTAGAAATTCAGGAATTGCTTTTGAAGCATATGTTTAATTATTCAATTGTTCAATATTTATTGTGCAATTGCGCCTCTTGGATTGCCATTTAATCTATTTTTGTGAAGACTGGAACTCTAGAACTGGAAGGTATTTTCTTGTTCCATTCCCCTTTTCCTCTTCACTCTAGTCTTGCTCTCAAATCTGAAATTCTGAATATCTGATCTGGGGTTCTATTTTATCTGATCATCAATGTATTCTCTTAGTTAGTTATGGATAAATATTTTAAAGTCTTGTCGAAATCAGGATCACATTTTTGCGAGAAGAATGATAGTGAAGGATTGCAGTTAGATGCTAAACGAGCTAGAAAAAAAATTAATATAAATAATAGAGCATCGAATCCTGGATTGAGTTGGTGTATTCTGATAATCCTTTTAATGATCGCGATGAGGCGAGAAGACATTGTTTATAAAGGGTCATTGTCAACCAAAAATATATGAATTTCCAAAAACCATCATCGACAATATTTCAAGAAAATTTAACCTTGCTTGGTTTGAGCATTTTCCTTCATGGTTAGAATACACTATAGAAAATGATGCCGCATTTTCCTTCATGGTGATTCTTTTGTTGTTGATGGTTTTAAAATTAGAAAAATGGATTTGCAAAATTTAAAGAACATGTTGGTGGTCTTACTAACATTCATAATAAAACTGTCTATCTATGCAATAATCTGATGGATTCAAGACAATACATTGATACAAGCTTTCACAAACAAACAAATTAAAATAAAGTGGATTATCGTACTCGACTAACAACAACAATTAATTGTATTCGATTTTTGATCAAACAGGGATTGACACTTCGTGACAATGATGAATCTGATACTTCATTAAATCAAGATAATTTTTTTGAATTGTTACGATTTCTCGGAGATCACAATGAGTTTGTCAATAAGGTTATTCTACAAAATGTTCCTAAAAATCACAAACTAACATTGAATACAATATGCTCATATATGCGAGTGCAGAGTGAGCGCAAAGCCAATGAGTTTAAGACGAGATTTAACAATAAAGAGAATAGGAGATACCCTCTCTAGCGAGAACAGGGAGGAGAGAGTCGAGGTCCCGCCACAAGAACTTGACATCGAAATACTGCTGTGGCGAATGGAAGACGTTGCCAAAATCCCCTGCCACGAAGATGAATTTTTGGAGTCAGTTGTGGTTCTTGTTAGCGAGACCACTAGTCTTGACCGTCTGGTCGGAGAAGAAGATGATTCTGCTTTGGCCCCAAAATTGAAGACATTGCATAAGACTGAGAGATTGAACTCAATCCTCTCCTTGCGCATGTAACAGGCGAAAGCCACCAGCATGGCGACAGAGTTGGGCTTGAGTTGTGCAGAAACGATCCTGAAATATCAAAGCGCTTGGCGCACTTCCGGCCAGAGGGGGAGGTGGAGTCCCACCTCGAAATGCTCCAAAGGAATGGCGAGTTCCCCTTCCGGCAGATAGTTGATCCTCTCGGAGCTGCTGGGACGGCGCCTGACGAATTCGGACGACACGAAGTTGGCGATCGCCAACAAGTAATCCTCCTCAGTCAGCTTACAGGGCGGGAAGTCATGTTCAGTAAAGGCCCAGACGCACTTGGTCCGGCCATCAGTATCTCAAGACATCTTGTGAGCAAGAGGGCTAAGGAGGAAGTCGTGCAAGCGCGGGAGACAGCGTGAGTGCGAATGAGGACAGGGAAGGCGATGAACGCGATGTAAAGAAATAGTAAATGTGGTAGGTGGGGGAGGCCTATTTATAGAAAAATTCGGAAATTTAAGGTTTTCTAGGCGCGGGGAGTGCGAATAGCAATCACGCCACCCCGACGCCTCGGAAGTTGGGCCGACCCCATTTTCGCCCCACTCGCCCGTGAATGGCAGATGCCACCCGAGAAATCCCTCGGTAAGGGTGGAGGCGAGATAAATAGTATAAGATAAACTTTGTGCGAGACGCCAGCATTCGGCACGACGTAAAATGTTACGCAGGGTGGGAACATTACCTAAAATAAATCAGCCACTCTCAAAACGAAAGCAAGCCCAACATTCATTATTACAGAATAATAATAAAAAAAAATTAGCGGGACAGGTTGAAAGAAGAAAATGGCTAAGGGGCACGAGTGTCGGTAGGCTCAGTATCGGATCCACTGCCAGCAACACCAGCCTCGCCTCCCCGACCTCGGTAGCACTCGCGGATAGTAGTCTGCACTCATAGCGGTCAACTCTTGATTGACCAGGCGCATCTGGTCCCTTGCCCGCGCGATGCGTCTCTCAGGAGAAGTCTCCTCGCATCCGCCTCTCTGACGCTCCATCTCCCCAATGAGATGCGAGTAGTCCCTCTAAGAACGCCCAATCGACGCTCAGTAGCTACCTGATGCTCAGTTAATGACTTCCCGCTGAATCTAGATGAGTTTCCCTAGGACTTCCACCATCCGCTCCTTCATTGTTTCAGCATCCCCAGGGTCACCAAGGAAATTCACAAGCTCACTGGGGGAAGGGGGTGGCGAGAACTCCTCGTCGGCGTCAAGGTCGGTCGTCGGAGCTTCTAGATAGCCTGCAATGAAGTGATTAGCCTCTCAAGACCAATTCTAGGTAAGAAGGAGAGCGCTCTTACTCACCTAGCGTAGGGATGGAGCCTTCGCCCGGGTGCGAGAGAGAAGATTTGGGTCTCCCCTAGAAAGGTCTTTCGAAGACAAACCAGCACGACTTCCCGAATCCTGGACGGGGTGACACCTGTCCCGAGAGAGGGATCTCGGGAGATAGAGGAGGGTCGACGGCCTTTTCGGTTGAGAACCTTGTACCCGACGAGAGGTCAGGAAGGTTTTCGACGACAGGAGTTTTGGGCGGTGAACCGTTCAGGCCCGTGGTCCCGAAGGAAGGAGCTGCAATAAGCAATATAAGCAGAAAAGTGTAATGGAACAAAAGCATGCGAGAAAGCAATATAACACTCACCAGTCGAGAGCGGGTTTCCGGCAGGGGTCACCAGAGGCGCGACCTCCTGAGTCGGCAGTACTTTCCCATCATGGGGCGAGAGCATATCGACATTCGTCGGGTTGACCCCCGTGTTGCTTCCTATTGCCAGCGTTTCCTGCAAGTGATCCAAATGATCAGGGGGACATACTCCTGGAGTCAGCTATAAGATATAGTAAAATACCTTTGCCGGGTCAACAGGGTTCTCACGATGAGGGGTGGGAGTCGGCGAGGCGGACTTACCCGTCGTTGGGTTTCGCCGGATCGTTTTCGCTCTCTTTGTCCGGTAGGGCGGTCCGCGGCCCTCTTAGACTTAAGCCAAGGGGAATATCAAGAAAACTGGGAGGACGTCTTCTCTTGTGCGGCAGCCAGACAATTCATCAATTCTTGTGAGAGCGGTTTCGAGACCAGTTTGGCAAGCATTGTCGAAGCAGCGGGAGCTAAGGAGATGAACAGTAGAGGAATAACAAGACGTTCCAGGAGACATGCTCGGGATATATATAGCGCAGTGGAGGGCCCCGCCAAAGATTCCCTCCAAGTCAGCAAGCACTCACCGAATACTAGTGGCTTGACTTTTCTTTCTAAGCGTGGAACTAGCTCGCAAAGAGCGGAGATTGTGTACAACCCCTTATTCGCTGAGTGAGACCCTCCGACGAGTCCCAGGCATAACAAGAGAACCCTTAGGTTCAAGCTAGTCAGAATGGTGAGTGGGGTAGGCAGACCCGCACTCGCCCAATGCATCAATGGGCTTTCGCCCAAGATAGGAGAGACAGACAGGTCCTCAGGTGAGTGCAGTCTTCATCACGCACTCGCCCAAGACTCGCGCCTTAATGCACATGTAGGAGGGATTTCGCCGAGTAGGGCGAGTGGTGGGAAAAACCCGCACTCGCCCTTTGATGAGGCTAGGGGGGGAATGGTTGGCTCATCCAGCATCCGCCGCTTCAGGCAAGTGGTGCTTTCACGGACCACTCACCCAGTGGGGTCCAGAGGCGAAATCACCTGGAGACGTGCAAATAACCTTTTCGACAGCGGAGTTACACTCTTGGCAGACCCAATTGGGCTGTGTATAAGGAAATGAGGCAGCAAAGTTAAATTGTTGGCAGATCAAGAATGAAAATCTAGTCTGTTCATGCTCAATGCTCTTATGGACGCAACAACAGGCGTAAGAAAAGACTCAGAAGAAAGTACTCGTGGATGCTCCTGTGGACGTTCTCTCCAAAGTTCTGTGGATTAATCATTTTCCCTTTTTTGTACTTAAAGCTTGCAAACAGAGATGTTCCATGTCACCCTCCTGGGAACTCAAATACCTACAACCTCAAGAAACATAGTGAATTTGACTCGACATCGTTCCAATCACATGGTTTTTCACACTTTCCGGATTTTCACGCTAAAATGGCATTGTGTCATTGCCACTTGGTTTACTTTTGACCATTGTACGCCCGACCTGACTTGGAGCTAAAGCGGCCTGATTCTTTGGACCGGAGAAAAACCGGACGACCAACAACAAGTTTTAAAAAATTTGTAAACAATGGACATTCTATAGGAAGATTACAAGGAAAAACGAAATCACAAAAGTATCATCTAATGACATGATATAATTTTTGCTATATTTATAGATTATTTTTGAAAAAATAATTCAGTACTCCACCAACACAATTTTTTGAAGTCCGCCGTCGACTACAATTTAAACATTTGATGTAAAGTCAGTCAGTTGAGGATGCAGATGCAATGATCTCTTGAGTAGGTCGTATTTCATAGCGCTTAAAATCTAATGAGATCCGGTAAAAATAGTTTTTTATCAGTGAGATCGAGAGCGATGAGAATAGACGGGTGCGAGATGAAGGACTGGGGCTTTTAAAGTCGTGTGTGCGCTGTTGATCCTCCTCTAAGTTGGCAAAATTATAAGTTAAACTCATCTATCTTTTGAAATTACAAAAACCTCTCATGTAAGTTTACATGTCATTACATGCATGCACACAATAAGTCTATGATGTTTTCTCCGGGAAAGAATTTTTGTGCATGCATGATGTGAAATGTAAATTTATAGGAGGGTTTTTTATAATTTCAAGAGATAGATGGGTGCAACGTGCGCTTTTGCATACTTAGGATTCGTTTGGCACGACTTATTTGCTCCGGTGAGTCTCAACAAAAACCACCATCATAGAATCTATCATGTATGTTCGGTATAACGGGCTATGAGCCTATGACCGAACCAAGAAAAAAAAACTACATTTGAACATAAAAATGGATGAAGTCCCTTAGGTGAGATCGGGCTTTCACGAACAATGATTCATAATCATCGTGTTCATGACTGTCACCGTTGCGCCAAACATAGCCTTAGAGGAGGATCACCTCCCCACACACACTACATGAAGAGCAGATGAGGAAACTCAACATTGATGCAGGAAAACAAACATATTGAAGAAGAAAAATATCATTCAAACATTAAAAAAGATAAGACATGACATACATCATCATGATTTAGTACATCCCCAACACACCTTGACACATCTGCTAAACTCTGTAAAACCTCATATACATCCTTGGATCTCGCATGCCGGGCATCCGACGAACAGAATTCAACCACCTCAAAGTTCACCTCCACCATGCTACAACCAGGCGTCTTCCCCGCGCTCATTCTTCTCATCACCTTCTGCAATCTGCCAACATCTTCCCACATTCCTGCATCCCCGTAGATATTTGACAGCACAACATAATTGGCTACATCCTCAGGCACGAGCCTGGCAAGCCTGCTCATGGCAACCTCAGCCAAATGAACATTCCCCCATTCTCGACAGGCTCCAAGCAACGCGCTCCAGATAACATCATCTGCCTTCACTGGCATCTCCTTCACAAAACTAACAGCCTCCGAAAGCAATCCCGCCCGACCAAGGAGGCTGACCACGCATCCATAGTGCGCAATCCATGGATCAATGGAGTAGCTCCGTGCCATCGACTTGAAACACGCAAAACCTCGCTCGATGAGACCGGCGTGAGCGCAGGCACTAAGGGCGCCGACAAATGTTATCCCATCGGGCGTCTCTCCTCCGCCCGCCACCATCCGGTCAAACAGCTCCAGCGCCTCCAATCCCATGCCATGCATTGCCAGCCCACTGATCAGTGTATTCCAGGTGATGACATCCTTCTTTCCCATGGAAGCAAATACGCGGGCTGCGCTTCGTATGCAGCCGCATTTCGCGTACATGTCGACCAACGCATTTCCGACAAAGATATTCGATTTGAATCCGTTGTTGTCGGCATAGAGATGTATCCATCTTCCCCAATTGAGGGCGCCCAGCTTTGAGCATGACGACAACACCGCCACAAGAGTGGCGTCATTGGGCTTGACGTCTGATGAGATAAGCATGTGATGGAAGGAATTGAGGGCGTCTGAGAAGCGGCCATGGCGAGCATATCCTCCTATTAGTTCATTCCACGAGAACACGTTCCTAACGGGCATATTTTTGAAAAACCTCTCGCAGGCACGGATATCTGGACTGTTGGCGTAGCCGCGCAAAATGGTGTTCCAAGATCTCGCATCCCGGATTGGCATCCTGTCGAAGAGCTCCATGGCGGCGGCCATGTCTCCTCGTTCGACGAAAGCTGAAATCATGGTGTCGCATAAGATTGCATCATGCTGCTCCAACTGATTAAAGAGATGGCTAGCGGTTCCCACATCGTTAATAGCAATATATGTTCTTATTATAGCAGTCCAAACCACCATATTTCTTTCAGGCATTTCGTCGAATACTTTATATGCTGATTCCGCGTCTTCTCTGCATGCAAATGAATTAATAAGAGCAGTTCCGACAAAAACGTTCGACCCGAGCCCAGTTTTAGCAGCGAAGCAGTGCACCTGATCACCTACCGCCGGTGCGGGGATCAGCATGCAGGACTGAATAACAAAAGGGAAAGTGAAGAGATTAGGCCTGGCATCCCTCCTTTTCATCTGAGAGAAGATCTGCAGCGTCTCCTTGTGGAGGGCGGCCTCTGTGTATCCCTTAAACATGACGTTGTAGAAAACGGTGTTTGGTTCGGGAATTTGATCGAACAAATGGCGGGCGGATTCCGGATCGCTTGATTCAAAGTAGGCGGCGGCGGCTTTGGGAGCAACGTACGGGCTTTGGAGGAGGCCATGTATGATGGCTTGGGATTGGATTTGGTGGAGCTGGGAAATTAGCCTACATCTTTGGAGGAGAGCGACGAGCCTCTCTTCTGCTGCGACGGCTCCTTGCTGCTGGTTTATAGAAAGAAACCTGCCTATTTTACAAACAATCACAGGCAATCTGTTTCTTGAAGAGAAACCACCAGTATGTTCATCTGCTGCTGAAATAATGCACATGGAATTACTGACCGTTCAGACCGCGCATACCCCTGCGGGAGACCGTGCAGACCGCGCATACCCTGCGGGAGGGAAAATTTTTTGGTATGTGTAGTGTTCTCTGTGCTAGGAGCGCGTTTAAATAGCGCTTTCAAAAATGCGGGGCCCACTTCATTTTCGGGTTTCTCTCTTCTTCCCTAACATAACCTAGGCGATTTCCGGCGATTTCCGGCGATTTTCGGCGATTTCTTGGCAGATTTCTTCCTCCTTATGCAGATTTCCGGCATATTGCTTAGGAGGCGAACTCCGTGAAAAAGTACCGGTTAATGTAGGCGTCACGGACGGCGAACTCACGAGGCGAACTCCGGTCGACAGATTGAGAAGAACCAGGTACGATTTTTTTCCAAAGGCGATGCCCTCATTCCCATCTCGGTGTAATATATGACTGTATTTGCATATAATGTTATAGACAACTGTATTGCATGTGTAATACATGAATGTATTTGCATATAGTGTTATATACAACTGTATTCCAGGTTTATTGTAAGACTGTATTGGCATATAGTGTGAAATACAACTGTATTCCAAGTGTAATATAGGACTGTATTTGCATATAATGTTATAGACGACTGTATTGCATGTGTAATACATGAATGTATTTGCATATAGTGTTATATACAACTGTATTCCAGGTTTATTGTAAAACTGTATTGACATATAGTGTGAAATACAACTGTATTCCAAGTGTAATATATGACTGTATTTGCATATAATGTTATAGACGACTGTATTGCATGTGTAATACATGACTGTATTTACATATAGTGTTATATACAACTGTATTCCAGGTATATTGCAAGACTGTATTGACATATACTGTGAAATACAACTGTATTTCAAGTGTAATATATGACTGTATTTGCATATAATGTTATAGACGACTGTATTGCATGTGTAATACATGACTGTATTTGCATATAGTATTATAGACAACTGTTTTCCAGGTATATTGGAAGACTGTATTGGCATATAGTGTGAAATACAACTGTATTCCAAGTGTAATATATGACTGTATTTGCATATAATGTTATAGACGACTGTATTGCATGTGTAATACTGTGTTTCAGATATATTGGAAGACTGTATTGACATATAGTGTGAAATACAACTGTATTCCAAGTGTAATATATGACTGTATTTGCATATAATGTTATAGACGACTGTATTGCATGTGTAATACACAACTATATTTGCATATAGTCTAATGTTCGACTGTATTTGCTTATTCAGATGCCTGACAGCAAATATTTGAGCAGTCGGTGTGCGGTCTCAACATTTGTGGCGAATGCCCGTCCTCTCCTCGAAGTCATTTCCGAGGAATCGAAGGTTATTCTAAGGGAAACAAACGTTTTACCTTTATTCTCCATTCCGGCATTGCCGCAAAACATCCCGCTCTTATATGTCCTGGTGAAGCTATACAGAAGGGACAAGGGGTGTTTCCTTTTAGGAAATAACTACCTCAAACTAACAGTTAATGAAGTGACCATGATTTTGGGGTTACCAAACTGTGGTCTAGATTTTCCTTTTTCTAGACTCCCCTATTTGGAGTTATCTCACAGGGACTTGATCAACGAAATGCGCCTTCTTGTGAATGAAGAATGGTCCCTCGAGCTCGAGCAAAGGCGAGTAAATGTACTCATTAGGTATTTGTTGATTGTGTTTTTCTTCCCGATGAAGACTCTAAAGATTCCGGCGTGTCTGGGTTTGCTGGAGGATGGTATAGGTGCATTGAGAAAGTACAATTGGCCTAAGGCCATTCATGCATTCTTGCATTCACAGCTCAATTGTCTGAGTCGGGCCAATGCAGTTCGAGATGCTGACACCTGCTTAGGCTACTTTGAAGGCTGCTCGATAGTTGTGTTGGTAAGAAATGTGTTTACAATTTGGTTACTGATTTATCAATTATTCAAACTAACATGTATTTTTGTAGGTGTGGTTTTTTGAGCACACCAATGTTCAAAGAGTAGTACATTTTCTGACTCAGCCTCGAATTTGTCGGTGGTCGGACAAAATGAGATATACTGCAAAGTTTTGTTTGGATTTGCCGAGTGAGCTCAAGAAACCCAAGCAGGTATTATTAATTAACTTCTTAATTAATACCAAGTTTGGTTGTTATATAACTCTAATACATTTTGTTATATCTTATAGGTTAGATACAAGTTTGGAAGTTTGGAGGATGATGAGAAGAGGTTGCTAGGACCGGAGGCGGTGGATTCTGATTTTGAAGATATGAAGCCAACTAAGAGAAAGGGAAGGGGGGTGAAGAAGGTAAAGTTTGAGGTGGAGTCTGATTTCGAGGATATCAAGAATGAGAAGGAGAAAAAGAAGTTCAAGGAGGCGAGGAAAAAGATTGCTGCTAAGAGTGAAGGTAGATTGCTTAGGAGGATGGAAAAGGAGAAGAAGAAGGTGAAAAAAGAAAATACAGGGGAAGATTGGAACTCAATGGAATCTCGGCTTCGAGTTTATATACGGGAAGAAGTTGCTAAAGTGGAAGTCTCCATGAAAAAATTCTGTGAAACCTGGTTTAAAAAGTTGCAAGATGGGATGTCCCAATTCCATCGCCATGCACCATCACCGACATCACCCACATCATCCAAACCCCAGAAAAATGTCTCACCCACATCATCCAAATCACCCACAGCACCCACATCATCCACACCCCAGATCATTACACTTCAAAGCCCAGCCAAAGAATCATCTTCTGTTCGAGTCAAAAAAATTGCATATAGACGGAAGAAGGGTCTTAAAATGGTTCCTACCTAGCTCGGTAAACCACATATAAACCCTCAAATTCGAGGTAACATTGATTTCGTCCTTAGTGAATTCAAGGACAGGTAATTATTTCTTATCATATACGTATTTTCGTACATATAGTTGCTTATCCATCTCATACTGATTTTAACTATTACTACATGTCCGATGTTATTTTCTCGAGTGGTAACATTGTGATGACTCGAGGGGATGTGGATGATTTATTGGGGACGGCTTGGATAACGGACGCTCACATCGATGCATACGCTGTCTTCCTTGGTTCGAAGCAGAGTAGGTCATCTGATGGAATGAAGTCTTTTTTATATGTTTCGCCAAAACATGCAGTACGTTCTTCATTTTGTCCCTCTTTTGTAATGCACTTATTTTATGTTTAAGTCTGAAATTATTAATGTTTGTCACCTCATTGTGCAGTATTATAAGAGTAACAAAGTGGCAAATAGCAAGATCCTATTGAGCCATATAACATTGGCAAGTATCACGGCTTCTGATGTCGTGCTTATGCCATGTCATGTGTCAAGCCATTGGACACTACTAGTGTGTCGCCAAAAGGAACAATGTTGGGATTTCTACGACTCCTTTAAAAGTGGTCGTCATCGTTCCAACCTTCCTGACTTGGTATAATTTCACACTAGTACACACTCATACGACAATTGAAGGCCAAAAAAAATAATGTTTTTTCTGACAATTACTGGTCATGCAGGTTAAGACTTTATACGAGGAGGTTAGTGAAGCGTTGCCAGCAGATATTATCATGTGGCCTATTAACGAGGTTCCCAATTTGCCGCAACAAGATAATGGGGATGACTGCGGTGTGTTCGTCATGAAATTCATGAAAGAGGCGTTGTCGGCCGAGACTATTTCATGGCAAGAAAAAAAGAATTGGTGTAAAGAGATGCCGCAATTTCATGCAGAAATCACAGCGGATATTCTTCGAGCTTTTTCAAACATAATTAATACTAACATCAGTGCTTGATTCTCCATTTTTGGCTGTAGTTTCTCATAACTAGTTGCTATGAATGAATGAATGTATGTTGCAAATAACATTGACAGTTGAGTACCATAACCGTTCCTGTGTTGCGGCAAATGGAGGCGGCTGGTTTATCATAACTAATTGCTATGTTTTCTTGTAGATACTTCAAGTGATATGAATCTGAAGAATGTGATGTGCATATTTCAATGCAATATGTGTTTTTTTTTCAAATTTTAACCGGAAATAATAAATACATAAATAAGGTGATTCACTTTAAGGTTTGAAAACATCTGAGATACTACAAAAATTAAAAGACAAATCTAAGTCAAAGTTCTCTTGAGAATCAATATCTGCAGGAGTGGCCTGTGGGGTTGACTGGTGCACAGGTTCTGGAGAACCGAAGAAGTTGTAGATCTTTGATTTGGAAGTATTATCATTCATAGGGATTGCTTTGCTCTTCAGGTCACCTTGTTGATTTCCTACATTGGAAAAACAAGTATCGTTATACATGCAGTAATGAACTTGGTTTCGAAAATATTAAGATAAAAAGAAGTACTTGATGCTCTAGTGTTCTTCTCCGAATGTCCTTTTATTCGTGCGTTCGAAACCCCTTTTGATCGCTTTTTTGGCGGGTCCCTTAATAACGTTGCCTCTTTCCCATTATGTTTGACACCCCCACCCCCAACGACCATAGACTGAACCTTTTGTGCCAAATCATTCATGGATGTCATAACAAGTTCCTTTGACGGTTGGTAGCTCTCAATTTGTAAGGCTAAATCATATGTAAATCTCATTAAATGGTTCATGAAAACCACATTTGAATCGGATTGGGCCATTGAAGATGAGTATGGAAGGTAGATACCTTTCTTAGCATGCAAACTGAATCGCTTGAGAAAATATTGGTCAGGAATATGCTTTATATTTCTATGAATGAATATTCGCAAAACATGTTTGCATAGAATACCTTTTGTTTCAAAGCCTCGACAAGAACATGTAGCTTCGCCGGTAATAACATTGAAGTTTACAAACCATCTTTTACCGTCAACACTTTCATCACACTGCGAGGTCACATATGAAATACTATTATCCATGTATTTCGTCTCATCGACTATACTAACTCCAACAGCCCCCTCCATGAATGATTTCTCAAAGATAGAAAACATTTTCCTTGTGTAAACCTTCGAAGCCTGCTTCAGTAGCATGGAACCTTTATATTTTAAGTCGAGAGTACCCTGCGTGCACTTAAAATCTTCGTCAAACTCAGCTCTCCGCCATGTTGAAACTAGTTTCTCCAACCCAATGAAACACTCTACAATAGAGCTGGTTGCCTTGGAACAACCATGCAATCCATGATTTGCCGATTCGCTCTGTTGTGTCGACAAAATGCCAAGATCCAACACATCCTTGTTATACGCAGTTGACCACTTCCTCCTAACTGCGTATAGGTCTCGCAACCATTTGTTGTCATGTAAACTTCCTTTCAACATCATTTCATTCCAATAATGATCAAACTCATACTCACAGTCACACTTGCTCATGCATTAGTGGAATAAACCTCGAACACCTTTATCGTGGTTGAAGCAATGGACTTTAGAAGGAGCTTTCTTTGAGATGTGCCATTGACATAATCGATGCCGGCTGGTGGTGAGAACACACTCAATTGCAACCGCCATAGCTTGATCTTGGTCAGTAAAAATTGTTGTAGGTTGTTTACCACCAACGAACTTAAGAAATGTTTCAAAAACCCAGCAAAAAGAATCAATGGTTTCTTCTGCAATGAAAGTGCAACCAACACAAACACTTTGTCAATGATTGTTCACACCAATAAATACAGCACACGCCAAATTATATTTATTTAATCTGTAAGTGGTATCAAAAATAATAACATCAGCAAAACAATCATAATCAATCTTACCACGCCCATCAATCCAAAAAAACCCGATCAACCTATTTTGTTCATCTGTCTGGACTTCATATGAGAACATATTATCCTCAAGTTGTCTTGCTTGTAGTATCTTCAATAAACTAGTCGAATCACCACTTTCAATCAAAGTTTTTTTACCGCGTTGCACATAATTATAGGCATCAGTCTTGGTGAAACCGACGTTTTGAACACCTCCAACTTCTTCGGAGAGAAAATTGTACGCATGCACTATTTTTATACCAGCCTCTGACATATTTTTTAATAGATTGCCCTGCATATCCGATACCTTTCGATGTGACCTCAACAACTGCTGTTCTTTCTCAGATGCAAGGGGATGATTGTGCTCCTCCACAAACTTTGCAACCGTCCAGTTCTTACCAACTGTATCCATTTTAAAATGACAACATGCAAGACAACCAGTCCGAGTATCTAATTTGCGATATTTAATCAGTGACGGTTTTGTGTGTTTCTTTCCTGCCTTTGAGCAACTGTATTCACGGACTTTAATAATTCTGGTGTGTGTGTAATAAATAATATGTTGCATACGAACACTGAAACCGGTTTTGTGAGCGTACTGACAATACAAAGCATATGCATCTTCCTCCGAATGGACAACAGGAAAACATAGATGTTCTTTTTTGATCTGCATGTTAAAAAAATACATTAACCACTGTCTCAAATCGATCATGAAAGAAAGACTCCCTTTCTCAAGTCAAGAAGGAAGGGCAAAGAAATATTTACACCAATTTCTTCCTCCATTTGACCACTATTATTCCCTTTCTCCATGGACAATAGAAGAAGCCAAGCTTATAGTCTTTTATTATACCTGAAATACAGTTGTACATTACAATATAACAAAATACAATTGTATATTATATCTGACATACACTTGTACATTACACTATATGAAAATACAGTTGTATATTATACCTGAAATATAGTTATACATTACACTATATGAAATACAGTTATATATTATATCTGAAATACAGTTGTACATTGCACTATATGCAAATACAGTTGTATATTATATCTGAAATACAGTTGTATATTATACTATATGCAAATACAGACATATATTATACCTGACATATAGTTCTATATACAGTTGTAATGACAATCACTTGAAATACAGTTGAAATGACAATCACTTGAAATAGAGTTGCACAAACAATCATTTGAAGTACAGTTGCACAAACATTCACTTGAAATACAGTTCTGAAAAGTAGTTCAACATATGGAAAGAGATGGCAAAAGATCGCTCTGTCCTATTGCTGGAAAAAAAAAATCATACATGCTTCTTCTCAAGCGCTCCTTCAGCGAGAAATGTGCCTGGAAAGCTGCCGGAGATTGCGATCGCGCAGAGAGGAATAGTTGTTTAAAGACGACGTCTACAGTAAAATGTAGGACTCGCCGGAGTTCGCCCCACAAAATCTGAGGGAAATCTGCTGGAGTCCGCCTCGACTGGCCCGACGATTTTCCACTTCGATCGCCTAGGTTTTCCAGGTTATGTTAGGGAAGAAGAGAGAAACCCGAAAATGAAGTGGGCCCCGCATTTTTGAAAGCGCTATTTAAACGCGCTCCTAGCACAGGGAACGCTACACATACCAAAAATTTTTCCCTGCGGGAGACCATGCAGGTGGCGCGTGATTGTTGGCTATTTGAAGTCCTCGCGGTCTGACTTGGCTGTCCCCCAACAATTGTGTGGACTGATGTTGTTAACCGCACACGCGGTTTGGTTCCCGAGACCACAGTGCTATGCAGTTAGATGTGTCTAATCGCCCTTTCTGCCGGCGGTTTCCTTATCACCTGTGGCGGTGATCGCATCCCCCTGCCCGTCTATAAACAGGAGCAATGACCCCATTATTTGTAACTGGAACTGTGAGAACTGTAGCTTGGGATAAGCTTGCAGTTAAGTTTTCCTAACCGCTCGACAAGGAGAAGTTACTGTTTTGTTGTGTTTACAGGCTGACCGGCTAGTATTGAGCGACTAGAAGACTGGTGCTGACGCTTACTCAGTGAAGGCTCAGTGTAGATCAGTAGACAACAGTTGGCGGTTAAGCAACAAGTCACCGATAGTGCGATTAGAACAGGTTTCTTCCTTTGCAGTTTATTTCCAGTTCAATAAGTCAGTCCGTCCGTTCCTTGCGGGTTGGCTGTTAGATCGGTTAGAGCAGCTTGTTCGCACGACTTCGGTGGTTAGGCGACTTCAACGATAAGACGACCAAAAGTACGGACAGATGGCAATTCAACACTCAAATAAGGCAGTTCGCGCGGCCTCGCGGTTAGAGGTGCGGACAGGCGGCCTGACAGTCTCAGTGTTCAGTCCGCCAATTTTGTACTTGTCTATTTTCTTGTGATCTCCATCGGGCGCATTGGAACATCATGTCTCACAATGTTTATCTCGCATTGTAAAATAGTGATTAATACAAATGTTGTTCTTACTTCTTCTACTTGTACAGTGATTTACTTTATTTGATTAATTGAGAGTGGTCCTACGACCTCCGTTATATAAAATTTTACAAAAAGAGTATAGTACCAGAATGCAAGGATCCACCATGGTCGTTTGAGTTGCTGCTGCCAGTTGCAGTGCTGCTCGTCACTTTATATGGCTGCAGTATTTTGCCCGTGAGAGGTGCGGTAGCTCATCGATTCTCTTCATGTCTGGCCTCCAACATTCAGACAACCGCCCTGGGCTAAGCTCATCACAGGAAAGTAGGAAACGGAGCATCAGGGTGAGCCATCACATGTTTTATATTGGGAGTTGCTAAAGTCACCACAATTTTGGCTTGTCTCATCACAATTTCTCCTAATTTAACCTTAAAATTTTTAGAGCGCTCGAAGCATCCGCGTGACCATCAAGTTTGGAATGACCTCCCCGTTGCCCCCAGCAGGGATATTTATAGGCGAAACCCTAAATCCCCGACTACGAGTTTGAATGCCTATCGGATCCTAACCGACCCGTTAAGGATCCCATTAACACTTAAATAAATATATCTCAACAAAAATGACTCTACAAAAAGTATTACTCATACCGCACTAACTCACACTGCAATTTCTCCTAATTTATGATGTTTGACTTCTGGAGGCACTTGGTGAAATGCGCGCCGGCCTCGTAGTACTTGACTTCTATAGGCACTTGCCGAGACCATCGTGCCCTTGGGTAGTGGTCTTGGTATCGGTGCCGGCGAGCTCGAGCGTGCCCTTGTCGACCTTCTAGTAGAGAGTCTCGTTGAAGAAGATGACCCTGTTGAGGTGCTGGAGGACGTCGGGCGTGGAGAAGAGGAGCTCGCGAAGAGCGCGGCGGTTCGCCATGACTTTTCTATATTAAAGTTATATCAAAGACCTGAAAATATGGTCTGAAGTTTTGCAATCTTGAACCAAAAACATCCGCAACATTTCGTTTCCTAATCCAACCGAGTTGCAAGTGTGCAGCAAAGATATGCTCTGAAGTTATTCAATCTTGCCCATCAATAATTGCAGAAACAAAATCGTTCACTATAGAATTGGTAAATAAAAATTCTATATTTATTAAAAAAAATCTGAAGATGACACGTGTTGCCTTTTTCAAGTAAGTTCTGATTATGCGGTTCTGATTGTTTAAGGGTGCTGTTATATGCAAATCAAGTTTGACTACGTGCAAACCATGTTAAGTGCAAATCAAACTAAAAAACCAGGAATACTTGTGAACCCGTAAAAACCGGTCTGCACCTAGCTGTTCTGGCAGTTTTTTTGAAAGAGCGAAAACTGGTCTGCACCTAGCTGTTCTGGCAGATTTTTTGAAAGAGCGGTTTGCACGTAGCCAAAACTGATTTGCACATAAATTTACTCTTGTTTTTAATTGTCTTCATCTTCGTCAATAGCTGAATCAATGCTGTAGAGAGCACTTATATATCTATATTAAAGCTTTATCAAATAGTGTCATCCCAAAGCTCAAATTTATTAAACTAATTTTGAACATAGGTCGAATTGGTTGGTGTGGCATTTTCACCAACACTTTGTGCGCTGGTTTGCTCGTTAAAGAATCATTCTTTTCAACCATTGCTTGGAACTATCATTGTGAATGGCATGCAACTTTGGTTGGAGACCACAAAGATTTGGACAACATATTTGATGACTTTTTGTATCAACTATTTTGTCTATTTGGTTGATATTCATGTTATAATTCAATGAAACCCTTCTTTTTATTCAAATTTTAAGTGCGACGTCTTTATCTCAATTGTTGTGTGATTAACAATGTACGGTCGGTGCCTTTAACAATATGTGAAAATGTACAATTCTTTTAACAAATCGGTGTGACTAGCCAAAAATATGATGCTCTCAATAATTTCCTTCATATTTTTTTTCATTTTGATGAAGCACTGCATCTCTAAATACTAAAATAAAATCGAAAATATATTGGTGTGCAAATAAAAATATTGCTTGCGGATAGACAATCCTCATAATATTGCTTGCAGCTAATCCTTAGTGCAGATAGTCAAATTTATAGTGTTTAAACCAGCCCCCATTATTTCACCGAATCTTGTGTAGTCAAACGATACTAGCACAAGCTACACATTATGCGCCAAAATGATTTTTTTGGCAGTTATTCGGACTTTCGTAGTGTGTGTTTATCTATTCATAAATCAATTTTTTCACTCATATATTTGAGTTTATGATTTACTGTTAAGTTTAGACTTGTCCCTTCGATTCTCAGCTGGAGTTACGGGAGTTGTAGCCGCTGCTGCCTGTATAAATTTTTGAAGCAGAAACTATCGAGTTCACAGGAATACTCAACCACAATCAAAATCAAGTAAAAGACAACAGCAATAATAGCGAAAGAGTTTCCGATTGAAATTAACTTCTATTACAATGTGAGGTAGACATTGAAAGACATGATTTTACAATAACCGCACAAGAAGTAAAAACATCAACAAGAAGTAAACCATGCGGACTGATTCCAGTAACCGTACAAGCCGCCTACTCGCCAGTTGAGTTCGCTGAGACGGCCAAAGTCGCCTAACCGTGGCTAACCGCGCGGACAGCTGTTATTGCAATTGCTGAGCCAGGAACAGAACCTGCTGATTGACCGAGCGAACTACTGCACTTATCCGCAACTATACGAGGAAGAGACCAAGCCTCAAACTGTGACCTGCTGCTAACCGTTGACTGTATCCGCGAACTGTTCCACACCAACGTTCCGGCTAGTCGCCTAGCCTCCTGGTGTTAGCCGTTCAGCCTGCACAGAATCAACTTCTTTACTCGCAGCGGTTAGGAAACCGTAATCGCAAAATCAAGCCCGAGCTCGTTCTTACTGCTCACTGCTTATTAATGACGAGCCCAGGGGTCCTATTTATAGATGTGAGGAGAAGTGCCGTCACCACCTACACCGATAGAATAACCACCCATCAGACCTGTCGACTAACACCAAGTATCCACACAGAGCAGACACAAAACCAGTCCGCCAACCCCACGAACATGCTACAAGTCCGCGAATCTGCATCCCGTCAATTGGACGGTACGCCCAATCAATACTGCCGAACTCGGCGAGAACCAGAGCAGCCCGCACCAACAACCTCAACGAACTAGACAACTAACTAGACTTAGTCCCCCCAAGACCAAGTCCAACGAAGCCCGCTGTTATCAATCTTAACCGCTCCACCTGATACCGAGATCGCGCCCTACTGAACAACTCCAGACTGCCACCATGCGGACTGCTCCATCAGTCCGCGCTACCTCCAGGAACCTGTCCGCGCAACTGTGCTTATACCACGATCCAACATCCAGACCGCAAGCACAGATCCGTGCCGGACACCGGCGAGCTCCAAAATGAGTTCGCAACACCAACCAGCTATCTCTGATCTACCTTGCCCGAGAAAGCCAATGCGACCTGGCGATAAGACACGCAGTCCACAATATCCGGCTGCCTTCTTGCGAAACAGAGATCATGCCAGACTTGGCGACTTCCAAAGAAGTCCGCCATGAACCCGCGGATAACAATCCTATATGACCGGTTACATCACCAGAGTGCTTGCTAGTACAGACTGGCAGAGAAGAACCACAGCCAAAACCGGCTGCCCGGCTAGGCTATTCGCCAATGTTATCTGCCTAGTCCGTGCGGTCTCTGCGGTCTCTGCGGTCTCTGCGGACTGTCCAATCAGTCCGCCCGGCTTCTCCAAAACTTCCCACTTCAACATTTTCAACACTCCTCCTTTAAGTGAGAAGTGGAAACCAGCCCGAGAAACTCTCGTAACCGTATAAATGGCCCCTTCGACAACGTCTTGGTAAAAATATCTGTCACGTTGTCCTGACTCCAAACGTAGTCAACCATCAAAGATCCCTCCAGCACCTTCTCCCGTATGAAGTGATGCCCGCTCTCGATATGCTTCGTCCACGCGTGACAAACTGGATTATTCATCAGTTTGAGAATACTCTCATTGTCGCCGCGAATAAGAGTAGGACGTCACACCTCATCATGGATGTCATCCACTAGCCGCCTAAGCCAGATGACTTCTTGAGCAGCCAAGGCTGAAGCCTTGCACTCCGCTTCGGTAGTGGAGACTGACACTGAATCCTGCTTCTTACTGCACCACAAAACTATCGTCGATCCCGTGAAGAATAAATAACCAGATGTCGACTTTCGATCATCTGTATCTCCTCCACAATCAACATCCGTGTAGCTATACAGACAAAAGCCCGTGTCTCTCTTATACAAGAGACCCAACTCCAAGGTGGACTTGATGTACGTCAAGATACCCTTAGCTGCCACCAGATGAGATTTCCGCGGCTCCGCCAAATACCGACTCACCCGGCCAACTGTGTAAGCAATATCCGGCCTAGTAATAGTCAAGTATATAAGACTTCTCACAAGAGCCCGAAACACCAAAGGGTCTGAAAGAACCCTTCCCTCATCTCGCCGAAGTTTTAAGCCAACCTTCAGAGGAGTAGAACTGCTCTTCCCTTCCCCCATGCCGAATCGTTTGACGATCCGCTCCGCATAGCCCTTCTGGGAAATGAGAATCTCGTTCTTCTGCCTCTCCACCTTGAGCTCAAGAAAATGGTGAAGCTCACCCAGATCCTTCATCTCGAACTGGATAGCTAGCTCAGCTTGTAGGCAATCCGCTAAGGCCACCTCTTCCTCCGAGTTCCCAATGACAATCATATCGTCAATGTACAACAGAATGAGGACCTGAAGCTCCCCCTGCTTCTTAACGAACAGACTGGAATCTGAGTCTGAAGCAAAGTACCTGCAGAACTGGAGATATTCTGCGATCTTCCCATACCACTCTCTATGCGCTTGTTCAGACCGTAGAGGACCTTCTTCAGCTTGCAGACAAGCCCTGGAAACTCCACAGATACGTAACCCGGTGACTGCACCATGAAAATATCGTTATCAATCTCGACATAAAGAAAGACATTCTTCACGTTGAGCTGTCATATCTTCCACCCTTGGCAAGCCGCTAAGGAGACCACCACCCATACTGAAGTCATCTTGGTCATAGGGCTAAATGTCTCCTCATAATCCTCCCAGAACTGTTGAGAGAACCCCCGAGCTACAAGGCGAGCCTTGTACTGCTCGATACTCATGTCATCCTTCTTCTTAAGCTTATACACCCACTTGCACGTCACAGGAGTGATGCCTTCGACTTTGGGCACAAGAACCCAAGTCTCATTCTTCCTGAGGGCGGACATCTCCTCATTCATAGCATCCTACCACTCCTTGACTCCAGTGGCGTTCTCAAAGCTCGTAGGCTCACGTTCATACAAGGGACCTGCGAAGAAACATGAGACAAAACTCACCATATTTCCGTCCCTAAACCGAGCTGTTGGAATAATAGTCCTCTTGGACCTCCGCAGAGCTTGAACCTGATCCACCACTCTCGCTGCTTCTTCTGTGCAAGCTCTGATCCACCAGGAGCATCACTCCCCTGCTTCCAGATCTAGAAGCCTCCTCCCTAGAGCTAGTTTTCACCAGAGCACCTAGCGACATAGACAACTCCACCAGAAGATCCCGAGCAACTTCTCCTTGCCCTCCGTCAAACTTACTCTCATATAGCTTCACAGACGAGCTACTCTGGTATGACGTTAACTCGTCAAATACCACATCCCGGGAGACAACAAACTTTCATATCTCAGGATCCATACACTTCCAACCCTTCTTCCGCTCGTCATATCTAACGAATACTAGCTTCCTTGTTTTTGCATCTAGCTTCGTCCTGAGCGAGTCCAGAACGTGAACATAGCCAGTCCAACCGAACACCCAAAAATGTTCCACGTCGGGCTTCTCCTTGAAGACCAACTCATGAGGGTATCTCATGTTGTTAGAACTGAGGGGAATTCTGTTGATGGCATATGCCGCACAGGCCATTCCCTCCACCTAAAAGGCTCTGGTAATGCTTTTAGCATGAAACCAGCATTTGCAGGTCTCCGTCAAATGACGGATCTTCCGCTCTGCAACTCCATCCTGTTGTGGAGTGTGAGCACAAGTAAGCTCCTGTAGGATGCCGAACTTTATGCAGAAGTTAGAGAAATCAAGCGAAGTAAACTCCCTGTCATTATCCATTCTCAACTTATTAATCTGCAGATCGAACCGACCTTTCACAAGCTCCTTGAACTCCAAAAACCTTTCGAACGCTTCTACCTTCTCTTCAGAAAGTATACTCATGTATACCTGGAATAGTCATCAACAAGAATAAGCATATACCTGCTTCCGCCGAGACTGGGCGTGACGGTAGGCCCCGTTAGATCACCGTGGATGCATTCCAACGGTGCTCTACACTTAGTCTGCGATATGTCAAATGGAAGGCGATGCGCCTTTCCACACCGACAACCAACACAAACATGACCGTCATCGTAAGAGGAAAGACTAGGCAGGCCATGTACCAGGCCTTTCACTGCCATAGCCTTTAGCATGTCCATTCCTACATGCCCCAACCTCTCGTGTCAGATAGTCGATTTATCATTTGCCCTCATCTTGTCAACATACGAACTTGTCGCCAAAACGAACAAGTCTTTCACCCTCCTCCCAATATGAGTAACGACAACATCCACAGCTGAAACATTCCGGAGAAACCTCACTTCCGTCGAGCCAAATAGAACGTGATACTCAGCATCCACCGCATTAGTCACCGAGAAGGTTTTTTCTTCATCCCGGGCACGTGATACACACTTTGCAAAGCGAGTGGCCCCGGATCACTACCCAAAGAAACTGATCCCTCCTGCTCCACCGCATGCACAGTATCATCAGCAGTAATAATAGAGGCATTACCTTTATACTTTCGCAGAGAGGAGAACTTGGACCCATCTCCGGTGAGCTGATGACCGCACCCAGATTCCACAATCCAGTCCTCCTGATAATCAATGGAGGAAAGTGTCCGGACACAAGTGACTGTCATGAAAGCACCTCCCCATCCTCCATCTTCAGATTTGGACTCAGTCTCCTCCTTTGCAATATGCCCTGGTTGAAGTTTAACCCTGCAATCCTTGCAGATGTGACCGGGCTGGTTGCTTCTGTAGCATCGGGGTTCGCCCCGCTTCTTCCCGTCATCAACCTTAGGAGGTTTGCTCCTCTCCTGCTGTGATGAAGAAGATGAACCATCGCCAACATATGCCTTTTTTTTTCTTGTCCCATCTCTTCTTCTTGCCCGAGAAGAGAACATCGCTGTCTCCCTTAGAGACCGACACTCCAACCATCTGCTTTGTCAGGCTCTTCTGTGAAGCCAGCAAGTTCTCAAGCTCCAGCAACGACGACTGATTGACCCAGCCCTGAACAGAAGTTACAAAAGCCACATACTCCTTCCACAACCCGCGGATGATGTGTCTTTTCAGCTTTGCCTCTGAGATAGGCTCTTCCAGGGCCAGTGTCGATATCTCAGCGCAGATGTTTTTCATCTTCAAGAAGAAAAATGACACCGACAGGTCTCCTTGAGTGGCCTTAGCCAACTCATTCTCCAAGAATTGTAGCCGAGCTAGATTCTTCTTGTTGAGCAGGCCATCCAAGGCCATCCAGATCTCAGCTGCCGACTGACACTCCATGATGTAGTCGAACAACTCCGGTGAAATGGCGCGCTTCAACGCAAATAGAGCCTTAGCATCTGTTAGCTTCCACGCCTTCACCGTCTCAACATTGCCTCTGGTAGCGACCACTTCTTGCTAGTTGTCCCCACCGACAACTTCTCACAGATTCTCGCCAAGAAGGTAGCTTTCCATGAAAGACCTCCAACGCTTAAAGTTTGTTTGCGTCAAGAGCTCAATCTCAATCCCTCTTGCATAACCGACTTTCATTGCTATCAACTGAATCACTTGAGCTTCAATAAAGGTATGACAACCTCAGATCGGTGAACTGCTACTCTTCAACACGCCTCTGATACCATGTAAAAATTTCTGAAACGGGAGCTGACGAGATCGCAGGAATACTCAACCACAACCAAAACCAAGTAAAAGACATCATCAATAGTAGCGCAAGAGTTACCGATTGAAATTAACTTCTATTACAGGGCAAGGTATACATTGCAAGACTTGATTTTACAATATAAACATTGGAACCAAAAACAACAACAAGAAGTAAACCGCGCAGACTGATTTCAGTAACCGCGCAAGCCGCCTACTTGCCAGCTGAGTTCGCCGAGATCGCTGAAACCACCTAACCGCGGCTAACCGCGCGAGCTGCTGTTATTGCAACTGCTGAGCCAGGAACAGAACCCGTTGATTGACCGGATGAACTGCTACACTTATCCGCAACTATCCGAGGAAGAGACCAAGCAGCAAGACTGCGACCTGCTGTTAACTGCTGATTGTATCCGCGAACTGTTCCACACCAACGTTCCTGCTAGTCGCCTAGCCGCCTGGTGTTAGCAACACAACTTGCACAGAACCAACTTCCTTAGTCGCAACGGTTATGAAATCGTAAACGCAAAATCAAGCGCGAGCTTGTTTTTACTGTTTGTTGCTAATTAATGACGAGCCCAGGGGTCCTATTTAAATATGTGAGGAGGAGTGCCATCACAACCTACACCAATAGGATAACCACCCACAAGACCTGTCGACTAACACCAAGTATCCGCACAGAGCGGACACAAAACCAGTCCGCCAACCCCGCAGACACGCTACAAGTCCGCGAATCTGCAACCCGTCAATTGGACAGTCCGTCCAATCAATACTGTCGTTCTCGACGAGAACCAGAGCAGTCTGCACCAGCGACCTCGACGAACTAGGCAACTAACTGGACTTAGTCCCCCCAAGACCAAGTCCAACAAAATCCGCGGTTACCAATCTTAACTGCTCCACCTGATACCGAGATCACGCCCTACTGAACAACTCCAGTCCCCCACCATGCGGACTGCTCCATCAGTCCACGCGACCTCTAGGAACCTGTCTGCACAACTATGCTTATACCACGATCCAACATCCAGACCGCAAGCACGGATCCATGTCGGACACCAGTGAACTCCAAAATGAGTCCGCAACACCAACCAACAATCTCTGATCTATCTTGCTCGAGAAAGCCCCTGCGACCTGACGACAAGCCACCCAGTCCGCAATATCTGACTGCCTTCTTGCGAAACAGAGATCCTGCCGGACTTGGCGACTTCCAAAGAAGTCCGACACTGACCCGCGAATAACAATCCTATCCGTCCGGTTACATCACCAGAGTGTTTGTTGGTCCAGACCGCCACAGAAGAACCACAGCCAAAACCGGCTGCCCGGTTAGGCTATTCGTCAATGCTATCCGCCTAGTCCGCGCGGTCTCTGCGGTCTGTGCGGACTGCCCAATCAGTCCGCCCGACTTCCCCAAAACTTCTCACTTCAACATTTTCAACACTGCCTAGTCAGCATCGTGATCCATGGGCAAGCATAATAAGCTAGCTGCTGGAATTTAGAATTAAGGTCCAATTCATGCGGTCGTAACCGCTTGACCGGTGAAAATAAGTCCCCCAAACGGAGCCTTAGACTCTTCCAGTTTCGTCTCTTACGGAAAAGGAGTTGTTGATGTGGAGGTCATCAATGCCATTGTTGCTGATGTGGATGATGATAAGGTGGGTCTATCATATCCTTCATGTTCTCAATGAAATTGTCTGAACTCCTAGCCTTCGTGGAAATGCTCCAATGAAATTGTGAGAGTTATTATTATGTAATTTTTCTTGTGTGGGTTGCTGGTTCTCAGTTATTAGTGTTTTCCCATTGCATTGAAGTTATTTGCTGCAAACTGATAGCCAATGTCTACAGGATGAAGTTCCTTGCCTCAACCACAAAGAGTATGGAGATCCAGGTGACTGCTTTGGTAGAATAAAATCTCAATTATGATTTGTTATATTTACACCCAGGGATTTGTAGTTTTTGACTATGGAAATTTTTTGATATTAATAAATGCTTAGACAAGAGTTGCATTGTTTAATGATATCTTAGTTCTCAATAACTTAAACAGACTTATTACCTTCTCCAATGACTACTATTGTTAATGAATTACTATATTCATACATAGTCTCTATTGACTACTATTGTTAATGAATTACTATACTAATCTCATTATAATGCGTTAATAATTAATACCACATTAATAATTAATAATGCTTTCATAACTAATAACAGCACAATTATAATATTTCTAATGTTATTAACTTTTCCAATTCAATGCGCAGCAGCTCAGAATGAAGAATCCAAGAGGAGCAAAAAGTAAAGCATAAATACATCCGATTTCCTAAACATGCAGATGTCTCAACAAACAAACAAACAAACAAACCTGTACAAAGTTCTAAAACATAAGCTTAATTAAAGACGTTGGTTCAAAGCTCTATCCTGCTGAGCAGCAAGCAGCTCCAGCAACAATTGGCATCTCTCTTTCGTCCTTCAAAGAACAGCTTTAGAACACAGCACAGCATCGCTAAATCGATAGTAAGAGTAAATGAGATATAAATGAGGATTAATATAATAAGAATCATGTGTTTGAGGTTCGGCAACCCCGTACTCATAATCCGCAGTGGAGTCGTTGGGAAGTCTCAACTCCTTAATCCGCTCGCATTTATTTTTCAGAGTTTCGTCGTCCATGGAATTCCCTTCCACATTAAAGCAGCAGCGTATATCAAGAGACTCCAGCTCGGGGCAATTGTGGAGAATAGCGGATAAACCGATGCCCGTGAGATAGTTTCCGAAGAGCTGAAGGCGACGGAGCTGTTTGAAGTGCTTTGCGATGGAGAAAGCCGCGGTGTTCCCCCAGGGATCGCTCCGATGGTATAATTTAATGGAAGCAGGCGCCCAATCATTGAATCTGAAGCTCTTCAACTGCGGGCAGGTCTCGCCGATTCGTTCGACTATTTTATAGGAAAAGCAAGAACAATGTGTCAACTCCAGCTCCTCCAACAGAGGTAAGTTTCTGAGTGCTTCCACAAATGGCTCTCGATTTATGAAGGCGTCTATCAGGTGAAGGCTTCGCAACCGAGTGGCTCTGCAACAGAGTATGAATGAGAGAAATATGTGTTATTAAAGGCTCTCTCTATATTTATTTATGTGAAACAGCAAATACAAACCTGTGAGCAATGTCGAGCATAAGCGCATCTGTTGGAAAGGACTCCATGAACAACTCCTCCACACAACCTTCGCTCCTCTCCACGGCCATCATCGTCAAGTATACCATGTTATTGTTATCCAGCCGCTTATCCATCCTCAATTCGATGCGCTTCCAGAGAGACGACTCAAGAGACAGCTGCCTCCACGGCTTGCACACTGACTGAGCCGACAAAAAAATCTCCACCGCCCCAATCTTCTTGAAGATTGACGAAAGGATGTCTCCCGGAAGATCTGCCCAGTTTCTCCATTCCCCTTCGCTTTTAGGGTCGCTATCTTCGCGGGTTACTTCAGTTTGCTCTACCGAGACCCGGCCTACTGGGGTTTCGACCATGGCAGGAAGAAGAGGTGATAACGATTCGAGTTTCAATAAGGGATTCCAGAGACTGGTGAGTTGCGGAGCGAGGAATCCGTAGCAAGGAATGGCGTAGTTACAGCCGCCCATCTTCATTTGACCTGCCGGGATGCAGGCATCCCCAAAACCAGTGACGGCGCTTGAGCGGCCGTCGTCGTTCACGGAGACAGCGACGGACGCGCCGGCGGTCGGCGAGCGGAAATCCACGGGTGCACGGGAGGATTGCTGAAGGAAGATGTCCTGCCCGCCGCCGTCCATCGATCCTGCAATCATCTCCTCAACCCGATCTGTTCGCCGACATGGGTGGGAACGTGGGGGGCTGCATCCTGTGGATTTAAGCAAAGCCGTTACTCGTGCGGATTACACAATTACCCCTTGACCGAGATTTCCTGCGTCATTTACGTTTATGCGGATTTGTGTGATTTGTGGCTAAAATTAGTAATAAGCATAATCATTAAATACTTAAGAACCTACGCACAAAAACGACGAAACTATACACATACAAAGTATACTTAAAAACAATAAAAAAATTATTTGCCCTTTTCACAATCTTTTGACTTTTATTTTGTGCATAAAATAAATTATTAGTGCTTTTAGCTATATTTTAGATGTGCATAGAATTATTCCTACATTAATTATTAGTCAAATGACTGAAATTATCTAAATATTCTTGAGCAGTGTTATGTGCAAACCTGATATGGCTATGTGCAGACCCTTCAAAAAAAACAAAAAACATTTAATCTACTCTCTCAAGAAATTTCAGTGCAGACCCGTGCCTTCCGTGCCCTAGAGACCCGGTTGCTTCTTCCTCGCGTTTCTCCGCGCTTGTTCGTCGATCTCCACCTCCCAAACACCACTTGCGAGCTGCTCTCCTCCCCGCGACCCCGATTCGCCGTTCGCCGATCTCCACCTCCCGAACGCCGCTCGGTGCCGGTGCCGTGTCGTCCTTCGCGATCCCGCTCTCGCCGGCTCGCCGATCTCCACCTCCCAAATAGGTTTGCACTTAACATTGCTTTTTTTTTTTAATCTCTTTACTTGTTGATTTTTGCGCTGCTATCATCCATCAACTGTTTCTTCTCTGTTAGAGTGGTGGTCATAAACATTGAGACTGACTTTTCCATCCCAATGCTCTTCAAAAATGTAGACATTCATTTCGAAGCAACAAACAATCATCCCTACTTTAGATAGCATGTATGATGCGAACTGCAGCAGTTCATTGTCTGATGCTCCTGAAATAAACACATCCACTGCTTTACGGACTGAACTACATCATAAAGAAACCTTGTATGATGTCATATTTGGAATAGATAGAAGAGCAGAGTTACTTAGCTCATTGGATTGTGTTGTAACTCCAGCTCCATTGGACAAGTGGATGTCAATGCCTGATATTGGATTGGTGGTTGCTTCTTGTTACAATATTGTTTTTGTTCACTTATCTGCATATCAGTCTTTCACATTGTTACCGTTGCATTCACCACCATCATTGCCTCACAAGATAATTTACATTGGGTTTATAAATGGGAATCATTTCGTACAACTGCAAATGCGTGAAGGTTTTTAATTACCACCACTAATATCAATTTGGAGAAGATATCAGGAAGAAAGTGCAGCACAATGAGACAATTTTATTGCAAATGAGGAGGTTACTAAGCCATGAATTAGTTCTAAATGTACCACTTTGTTGCGTTTGCCAAAAATTTGTTAAATTTTACATTCCACTAGCATACGGAGTTTCACCAAATATTTTGTATTGTAAATTGCAGTTTTTTGTCGCTATACTACGGCTGGAATCAAGTCTAACACAATAAGTGTTGAATGCTATGGTGCATATATTTATTGCTCTTTTTTTTGCTTCGGAGTTATCTATAGTAATATAAATTTTTAATTTTCATGTAGGTTGATTGCTTGAAAACACAATGGTGTTGGAACTCAAATTTTAGTATCAATTTTTGTCAAAAGGGGCTCATGTTTTGTATTAAATATCATGAAATTTGTACTAATTACTATGGACCTATGGACAAATGATTTTTTATATATATATAATTGGTCTGCACCTAACATTTTGGTTTGCACTTAAATTTTTTGGGCTTGCACTTAACCGTGGTTTGCACATAGCGAAAATATATTTGCACTTAACATTGAAGTTGGCCTTAGAGATATGATTCATGGAATGTAAACTGCACTTGTTGTACTCGCACATATTTCAAATCGAGCTGAGATGCACTTGCTTTAAGATGTGTGCGGACATCCACGCAAACCGTTGGATGCCCGTACTTTCCATAAATTGCAGGGTGCACTTTACTCCCCCAATTCCGTACAGGCACTATCAATATGTAGGTGCAGCAACTCACCATGATGTTGATGGGTTTTTTCACAAAAAAATAGTTCAGCCAAATCAAACCCTGTCAATATGTAGGTGCAGCAACTCACCATGATGTTGATGGGTTTTTCCACAAAAAAATAGTTCAGCCAAATCAAAGATTTTTTGTCGCAACCGGTTCGTCGATACAATTTCAACGGTCCATTCTCACACAATTTCGAGTCCGTTTTGTACCCAACGAACAACAAAACACCTCCCACACGGGAGCGGCCTCCTGACACACTCGTTACAGTACTCATCGCCCACGATCGCACCCACCACCGCGCTCGCCACTACCCACAACCACACCCACCACCCTAAACCCAAAATAAGTAATAAGCATGATCATTAAATATTTAAGTAAAAATTTAAAATATCTTTTTCCAAATTTATCATGTCTTAGAGACTTAGACTACGTAATAATTTTGGATATTATTTTATAATTACTAATTTCTCCTATATATTTTATATCTTGACTTTTCTTTTAGTTCTATTGTGCTTCACTGCTTTGAGAATTATAAATCATAGCAGGCTACGTAATTCTTTTTTTAAATGTCATAAATTCTATTTCAAATATTATGAGAGGTTATATTTTATGCTGGAATATTTATAAGATATTTATTAAAAATAGTATGTTAGAATATTTATATGAAACCTCTAGGTCACAATCATTCACAAAGTGAGGTAAATGAATAATTAAACAACTTGATGTGGCCTATGCGAGCAGGATCGACATGAACATAATTAATAAATTCCTACGGTATAGTGTGATCAACAATAAAATTAATCTCTTGTTAAAATTTATGCGATCACAAATATTGAAGCTTATGAAAACAAATGCAATGCGCTATAAAGTGCGGAAAATAAAATTAAATATGCGTTCCGTTTTTGGACTCGGCCTCGTGTCGCATAATGACCGACATTCTTAGAAGTGCGCTTGTATTCCTTTGAATGAAAACATCCACGCTTGATGAGGAGTTCAACATACAACTAGGGGTGCAAGTTGAGTTGAGCCAGCTCAAAAGCTCGATGAGCCGGCTCGAAAAAAGCTCGACTCGAGCTCGAGCATGTCGAGCTCGAGCTCAAGCCTGATTTGGAGCCGAGCTCGAGCCTAATTAAACCCGTTCACGAGCTCGCGAGCCGGCTCGCGAGTTTTTTTTAATTAAATAATATATATTATTAGTATTAAATATTTTAATATATTATTTTATTAACATAATATTAATACAATATTATTAAAATAATAGTTTTATATTATTAATATAATATTAAATTCGAGCTGAGCTCGAGCTCGTCAAGCTGAGCTCGAGCTCGAGCTCGAACCGTGCTCGTCGAGCTCAAGCTCGAGCCTTTTAAAATAGGCTCGTCGAGCTCGAGCTCGAGCTCGAGCTCAAAAAAAGAAGCTCGAGCTCGAGCCGGCTCTTTTTGATGAGCTCGACTCGTTTGCAGGCCTACATACAACAACTCTCTGCTAGACAGAGGATCGGACATTCACTATTGATAAACAGTGAATTAAATAACCCCTGTTTTAAAAACAAATCAGAACTAAGATGGTTTCACAAATTCCAAAGCCCATTTCAGATCTCCAATGAAGCAGGTGCAGCGAAGTTGATGGAGTAGAATGGCGTTGCTTCCGATCGACTCAAGGAGGGAAAACAAAACTGCAATCCCTTGCTGATTAGAAGAAAAACCCTTGTTTTAATGGCAGAGTTGCATTCAACTGAAGAGGAAGATCGATCCAGTCAGCCTTTCTGAGAGAGATGAACAGTAACCCCAGCAAGAGACACCGCAAGCACCGATTCCCTTGTTCACGAATGGATTTCGCACACAAAAATAACCGGCCCTTAATCCTTTAATAGGAGGGGGATTGAGAGAGTGGAGGAAAATTACTAAGAGCACCCCACTTTTCTCTAAATTAATTCATGCGTCCGTAAAATAAATCGAACGCACGAACTAGAACCGATCGATCTAAACGTGCCAAGGGAAGACCAAGCTCGTGTAATGAAGGTCGAAATAATCTAGCCCACCTATCACGGGGTTCGACTATTCACGCAAACCAATTTTCAGGCACACCAGCGAAAGATCTAAATGAACTCATATTGATGCACAAGCTTGACCGAGACGACTCGATTGAATTAGTCCACTCATAATTAGGAAAACTTACATAGTATACTTTTTTTTGTATTGAAAACATTATAGAAACTATTATTCATGATATACGAAAAAAATGAAAAACTGCAGAGCAAGACATGTAATCACTACTCAAGTTTCTAAGAAAGTTGCATCACTCTCGGATAGAACTTTCAATGAATGCTCACTGGGGTGTGCACGAAAAATAAAAAACGATCGAACCGATCGAACATACCAAACCGAACTGATATTCAAACCGAACCACTCAGTTCAATGTAAGGGCGGTATTTCATTTTGGATAACAACCCATCTTTCGATATGGTGCGGTTTTCGATTTTAATAAACCGAAAAAATCGAACCAAATCAAGAATGACATGAGTTGTAAACATTTATAGCCATGTACATTATTTGTTCTTGTTTCAAGATAAGGACTATTTAGTGATATGCAAGATCATGATATTTATAAATAGCATTTGCACTAATGGCCGCAACCCGCAAGAAATGATTCTCAACAGCTATTAGGGACATCAAACAATGTCCCTATACTATAGTTTCCACCAATACCCTCTTCAACACCTACTTGAAACAAAATTGGTTTATGATTGGTTTGGTATTCATCTATATAAAATAACTTATAATTATAAGGAATTAAACTGAAAACCGACCCAAAAAACAGCCCCAAACTGCCCCAAACTGCCCCAATTATTAAACCGAATCGATCGGTTTAGTTTTGGTTCGGTTTGGTGAAAAAAATAACCGAATCTTTTCTGTTTGATTTTGGTTTGGATACAAACCAACCAAAACCGAACCTCTTGCACCCCCAATGCTCATTTCTCCAAAATATAACATCCGACTAAATCCCGAAACTCCAGCACTCAGAACTTTCACTTGAGAAAACATATGCAAGATAAGAGAACACGATCACAAGAAAAAAAACAAAAAACTAGAAGGGTGTGTGGGACCCGTACACAGTAGCCGGCGAAGGGCACGAAGGCGTCTATTTTGGGATCTTCATGCCCTAGCTAGCATCTGTTTCGTGGAGCAGGGATGAGTTTCGAGAGGAAGAAGCTTTGTGCCATGGAGGATTTCATAAGGGCAGAGAAATGGAAATTTTAGATGACATGTAATTACGTCCATGGTCATGAAATTTGAATTTAGTTAAAGTTTATTAGAATACATTTAAGTCATTAGATTAGTAGGGATAATTTTGATATTACCCATGTTTAATCAAACTCATCTTTTCCTATAGATCGATATATGTTGTGAATCGCTCAAAGCTCCTGGTAGATCGGACTAAATTGAACCGCCTTATTCCGGGAGCGGTCGAGCGTGCAAACAATCACAAAAAATGATACAAGACGATTTTTTAAGGTGAAAAACTCGTCAACTGAGTGAAAAACCACGTGCCTAGAGCCGTGCCGACCAAACCTCCACAATTTGCTGGCTGTTATACGGGGCTTTTTAATGAACCCGAGAGCGACATGCCGCCTCTCGTTACAGTTGTTAGAAAGGGGAAAGAGAAGTGCTTGAAGGGTGACCGACCACCTCTCACAGAGCTAAGTTTGAGCGGTGCGTTCTGCGCCCCTTTATCCTCTGCGACTTGTCTATTGTTGTATTTAGAGTAGTCTGGAGTGACTGACTTGTTGTCGACTGATAGGCTTGTTGCTGAGTTGAGGGCGTTGGGGTTGCTGAGCGCGCCACTTGCCTGTGCATAGTCGAGCAGTCCTTCCCAGGCTATGAAGTTGGACTTGTACACTGCTAGTGGTGCGGGGCACAAAAATTTTGGGAGCTTTGGCGGGCTTGGTCTGCTGACTCTGAGGAGGCTTGCGGTTTGCTTGGTCGCCACACGGGCGGCTGGCGGCAGAAGGCATTTGTTGGACCTCTTGCGATCTTCGAAATGCTTGATGAATCTTGCGACCGACTTCAGCGAACAGAATAGACCTCAGTAGTCTTGACGGTCTTCGACGGTCTGGACGGACATTCGGCAGTCTTGACGGACTTTCGGCGGTCTTGACAGACTTCGGGCGACAAGACTGGGCGTGCACAAGAGCGGTTTGGAGAGCGGAGCTCACAGGGGCTTGCAGGAGGCGCACACAAGAGCGCTCGGGGAAGAGGCATAGGGAAGAGGCGCACACAAGAGCGCGCAAGGAAGGGGCACGCACAAGAGCGCGCAAGAAATGGGCGCGCACAAGAGCGCACAAGAAAGGGGCGCACAGGAAAGGGCCGCACACGAGCACGCAACGAAGGGGTGCGCTCAAGAGTGCACATGGAAGGGACACACACAAGAGCGCACAAGGAAGGGGTGCACACAAGAGCGTTCAAGGAAGAGAAATGGAGGAGAGAGAAAATCGTACGAGAAAAGGAGACAAGGAGGAGAGAGAAAATCCATAGGAGGATTTTCCGGCCGGAAAATAGTTCAAATGAAAGAGAATATGAGTCTATTTATATATTACTAGAGAGATGACACGGTAATTTCTCTCAATAACTACCGGACTGGCGAATAGAAACTTTGGCGGGCTTGGTCTGCTGACCTGAAACAGGTTACACGGATCACCATTTTTATGGAAATGACGAGTTCGCCCCAGGAAAAACCAACTGCCCCTCTCGATGGAGGGGCGGTCCGGTGAGAACGGCGGCAAGGCGAGGCCGCCAGCCGGGGATATGAGCCCCCAGATGAGGCCGAGCGGCAAGATTGCCGCTTGATTTGGGTGGCGAGGAGGCTGCCCCAACCGATCCCGAAGGGGCCTCCCGATTTGGAGCGGCCATGCTCTCTGGCGGGGAGCCGGCCAAAGTTGGGCGGCAAAATGTCGCCTGATCTGGGCAGAAAGGAGGCCGCCCCAATCGGGAAGCCAAAGGGTCGCCCGATTTGGGACGACCCTTTCCTTTGGCAGGGAGCCGACCAGAGTCGGGCGGCAGCTTGCCGCTCGATCTGGACGGGCAGGAGGCTGAGCCGTGATGCAAATTTGTCGTCCGATCTGGGCATCGAAGAGGCCGACCTTTCGCACGCCGGCAGAGGGCTGGGAGATGGCAGCTGTAGGTCTTGCGATGGCAGGTGAAGGTCTTGCGACCTTACCTATTTGTCAGGCGCCGACCGCCAAGGGGGTTAGCCCCTGGTGACGGCAAGTGTAGGTCATGCAACCTTACCTATTTGGCAGACGTCGACCACTAAGGGGGTTAGCCCATAACGACGACAGGTGTAGGTCTTGCGATCTTACCTATTTGGCAGACGCTGACCACAAAGGGGGTTAGCCCCTAGTGATTGTAGGTGTAGGTCTTGCGACCTTACCTATTTGGCGGCCGTCGACCTCCAAGGGGGCTAGCCTCTGGCAACGACAGGTGTAGGTCTCGCAACCTTACCTATTTGGCAGGCGTCGACCTGACCCCGACGACAGCAGGTGTAGGTCTTGTGACATTACCTATTTGTAGTTCGTTATCTGAAGCATATGAAATAAATGAAGTTAGATCACCACTTCGTAGAAACGAAGTACAAAATCTTAAACAAATGTCTTAGTGCAGATAAAGCCGGCTGGACAAGAGAAGAGGTGCTGACATAGTTTCATGATCATTGGCGAACTATTCTCTTAGAATAATTATTCTAGGGGTTGCCCCCAATCAATTCTAGCAGGCAGGCGGTTGATCCTTCGTTGTCCTAGGCTGCGCTGGCCAGCATTCTGCTTCGCAAGAACCTTCTCAGGAACCCTTAGCCAAGAAGGTGTTCGATTTATTTCTTCAATTTCGCATAGTCTTTCGTGTCGTGTCGTGTCCATGACCGCGATGGAACTCACAATGTTGTGATTGGTCTCCTTTGTTTGGAGCGATCGTCTTGTGCCGGTGTAGCCACTACCTTGTTTTGGATTGCATAGAGTATGCTGGTCCTGAAGGTATTGATGGGAGGATGGCTCTGATGCCGATGGGCATGCGGTTCACTGCGACAGTCATTGCTTTTCTTCTAAGGTGGCGATTGCTCTTGCTCTTTTTTGCTTTAAAGTTTTTTTGAATTGTTGCTGATGTGCTTGGAATGCCTCCTTGACCGCAATCTGAGCCTCGACTTGGCGTATGAGGTCGGGGCACCTAGGGACCTTCTCCCTTTTCAGCGCTGAGTAGAACCTCTCGGGCCGAAGCCTCCCAGGAAGAGGCTACACAAAAGCTGAGGGTCGATTCCTGAAATCTGTCGTGCTTCATACGTGAAGTAGCGAAAAAAGTTCTTGAGGGGTTCACCCTCGCTCCGACGGACGCCCAAAAGGTAAGAGGGGTCCCGGATTATCCCGCAATTTGCGATGAACTAGTAGACAAAAAGTTGAGATAGATTTGTGAAGTTGTTTATCCCTCCTTCCTTAAAGAGTAGAACCAAATGCGGGCTTGCCCCTTCAGTGTTGTCGGGAACGCTTGACACAACAATTGATTGGGGGACTCCATTAATCCTCATGACGGTGGAGAAATGGTCGATATGATCCTATGGGTCATCCGTTTCGATGAACATTTCAAGGTTCAGAAGCTTAAAGTTGTTCGAGATTGGATGCACTAGGACCTCTGACACTAATGGTGAGTGGGGACGGTGAGCAGCATGCCCCTCGGCTTGCATGCCTCATGTCTGTTGATTCTGGATGGTTGTGGTGATGTTAAGCTTCCATCACTCTAAGGCTCTGTTTGGCGCGGCGTTTTAGGGGCGGGGTGCCGCGATTTTTCAAAACGCCGCGCCAAACAATGTTGGAGGTCACGGTGGCATCAGGCACCGCTCAAAAGAGCGGTGGCACGTGGTTTCTGAGTCGCGGAACCTGTTCCGCGACTCAGAAAACGCAGCAGCGCTGCGGCCAAAAGGCTGCAGCGCTGCTGTTTTTTTTAATATTAAATTATAATGATTAAATATTAAATATATTAAATATTAAGTTATATATATATTTTAATATTATTATTATAGATTATTATATTAAATATTAAGTTATATAATGTATATAAACAACATTGCAAACGCTGCTCTTCCAAACAGATTCACAGATTTTGTCACCACTCTGCAAAACAGCTGATTATTTCACCATTGCTTCTCACCCCTGCTTCTCCAGTCGCTGCAACTGCGCCAAACAAAGCCTAAGCAGATGGTCTGGGTGCGTCGGGTTGGTAACAATGGGAAACTTTTTTTTTCTGTGAGGGGCAGGTTGGCGAGCGAGTGGGGAGGAGTTGGATCGATGTGCTCCCCAGGGACTGATTTTTCAGAAGTGCGGGAGGCTTTTCCTGTCGTGATCTCTAGTCACGAGTACCATTGTGCAGTGGGTACTGTCTTCAGATTCTTCTTTGAACTATGGGGAACCACGTTTCCATTGTTGGGTTTTCTATATAGAAGTGGAACAACACATCATATGTACGCAGTGGAATAGAGTTCAAGAAAACTCTAAACAGAAACTGAATCTTGTGATGAAACATTGATCAAGAAGTAAAACAAAAAATAGATTGCAATATACCTTAAATGGATTGAGTAAATACTCAACCAAGATGCTCCAAAAGGCTGAGTCCACGCAGAAATAGATCCGCGACCCTACCGGTATCCGCACGAGTGTAGGAGAATACAAAAATCTTGTCCAACAAGATTTGGTATGAAGAAAAGAATGTCATCTGCGTCTCCATAAACTGCTAGATTTGCTCCAGGAGAGGCGACGACAAGGTGAAGTCACGACGGGATCTAGGGTTAATGACGGCTTCAAAAGCACGCACTAGCAGTTACATGAAAAACTCTTTTCCAAGCCTATTTATACCCCATGAAAACAAACAGACAAAAAGTTGCTGCAGAAATCCGTCAAAACTCAACATGCGTCGACTTGCATTCGACATGCGTCGATAAGAACTTAACGCAACATCGAGATACACTTAAAGGCATTCGACGCAACTGCGTCGACGCGTAGTTGACGTATTTGCGTCGAGTAGAACTCGACGTTGCGTCGATTTCTACTCAACATAGCATCGATAAAGTACCTGCTTCAACGTTGAGCTTGGCTGCGTCGACATCAAGTCAATGTGCGTCAAAACGTACTTGACGCAACTTGTCAGAATTTTTTATGTCATAGATTTGGTCTCTTTATCATATCCCATATGAGTGAGGCCAACACAATCTTTCCTCCATTTTTTCCAAACACTCCTATGTGCGACCATATAGACTCATATTGCGTTGACAGTGAGACTAACTGCTTGATTGCTTTGCGATCACCTTGGAAACACCAATGCCCACAGATGATGCCAACTGTTGTGGATCGCTCAAAGCTCCTGGTAAACCGGACTAAATTGAACGGCCTTAGCCCGAGAGCGGTTGAGCGTGCAAACAATCACATAAAAAGGAAATAATACAAGACAATTTTTTTAACGTGGAAAACCCGTCAACTTGGTGAAAAACCACGTGGCTGGAGCTGTGCCGACCAAACCTCCACTATTAGTTTGTTGTTGTACGGGCCTTTTTGAAGAACTCGAGGGAGACAGACCGCCTCTCGTTACAGTTGTTAGGAAGAGGAAAGATAAGGGCTCGTAGGGTGACATGTCACATCTCACAGAGCTAAGTATTTCTTCGTGAGTTATGATGCGCTAGCCGCACTCTAAAGTCCTCCATTGGTACTCGGAAGCTCGAGCGGCACATTCTGCACGCCTTTATCCTCTGCGGCTTGTCTCTTGTCGCATTTAGAGCAGTCTGGAGTGGTTGACTCATTGTCGACGGGTAGACTTGTTGCTAAGTTGAGGGCGTTGGGGTTGCTATGCACGCCACTTGCTTGTGTGCGGTCGAGCGGTCCTTTGTGGGCTCTGAAGTTGGACTTGTATGCTGCTAGAGGTGCGGAGCACACAAACTTTGGGAGCTCTGGCGGGCTTGGTCTGCTGACTCTGAGGAGGCTTGCGGTTTGCTTGGTCTCCACGCGGGAGGCTGCGGCAAAAGGCAATTGTTGGACCTCTCGCGATCTTCGAAGTGATTGATGAATCTTGCTGGCGGCTTCAGCGAACAGAACGGACCTTGGTAGTCTTGACGGACTTCGGCGATCTTGGCCGACTTCGGCCGACAGGACGGGCGTGTGCAGGAGCGGTCTAGAGAGCATGAGTCTATTTATAGATTTCAAGAGGGGTGACACGGTAATTTCCCTCAATAACTACCGGTCTGACGATTAGAAACGCCTGAAACAGGGCACACAGATCATCATTTTTAAGGAAATGACGAGTTCGCCCCGGGAAAAACCAACCGCCCCTCCCGGTGGAGGAGGGGTGGTCCGGTGAGAATGACGACAAGGTGAGGCCGACGGCCGGGGAGACAGCCCCCGGACAAGGCCGAGCGGCAAGACTGCCGCCCGATTTGGGCGGTGAAGAGGCCGCCCCAACCGGTCGGCCAAGGGGCCGCCCGATTTGGAGTGGCCCTACTCTTTGGCGGGGAGCCGACCAGAGTCGGGCGGTAAAATGCCACTCAATCTGGGCGGAGAGGAGGCCTCCCCAATCAGGAGGCCAAAGGGTTGCCCGATTTGGGGCGGCCCTGCCCACTAGCGGGGAGCCGACCAAAGTCAGGAGGTAATATGTCACCCGATCTGGGTGGGGAGGAGGCCGCCCCAATTGGGCGACTAGAGGACCGCGCGATTTGGGGCGGCCCAGCCCTCTGGCGGAGGGCCGACCAGAGCCAGGCGACAAATTTGCCGCCCGACATGGGCACGCCGGCGAAGGGCTGGGCGGTGAAGAGTTCGCCCGGTTTGGGCGGCCGAGGAGAGCGGCTGGTGGGTCGCCGGTTCGGGCGGCTGCGTTGCCAAGAGACCGTTGCATGGTTCGACCGAGGCAGTTACGCCATGAGCAGTTACACGAGGTTTTCAGATAACTGCACCCCATTCATGGGGTGCGACAAGCGCTTCTAAGGGGACCCATCAATATATATGACTGAACTTTTTGAATTTCATGTTGTTGTGGATCGCTTGAGTCTCCTGGTAGAGCGGGTCTTCTGAACCGTCTTAACCCGCTGAACGGTCGAGCGTGCAAACAGTCAAAGATTCACATGGTAGTGAGATAGAGACTTGATTACGTAGAAATCCAACAATCGGGGTGAAAAACCACACGGTCGGTACAGTGCCGACCTAGCTTTCACTATTTCAGAGTTTACTACAAGGCTTCTTGGGCGAAAGCGAGGACGCCATGCCGCTTCTCGTTACACTTGGAGAGATGAGAATGAGACAGCTCGGGGAATGGCAGGCCTCCGTGCTCCTCTAACAATCTTGCTTCCTCCGCTCCTTGGAAAGCAGGCAAAACTTGGTATTCTGGACGGATTTGGCGAGGCGACGGTGTGGACTTGTCACTTGCTTCCTAGCCTTGCGAATGGCGAGGAGTTTCGTGCGTCGAGCGCGAGTCTACGTTACTTCCCAACCTCGTCTCGCTTCTAGGAAAACTTCACTTGACTTGATGGGCTTTGACAAAATTCTGCGGGAACAATCTTGGGTGGAAGTCCTGTAGAGAGGGAGGAGAGAGGAAAGAGAAAGAGTAGTGAGGCAGAGAGAAATAAGTTAGAGAATTCCAGGAACTGGAAAAAGGATCCAAATGAAGTAGAAAACCGATCTATTTAGACTTTTACGGGGGCGGTCCAATAATTTTGCCTAATAACTACCGGACAAGCCCATGAGAGCGCTCAAATTTGAGCACGTGAAACGTCTTTTTTGACAAAATGACAATCTTGCCCCTGGGCCAAAAAGGGCCTGCCTACGCAGGACGGGGGCCCGAGACCGGCGGTGATGGCGGCGGCCACCCCTCCCGCGCACGGCGAGCAGCTGGTTTGCCGCGCCAGGGGCGGCGAGGGGCCGCCCTTGGCCCAAACAGCCAACGGGCGACCCCCGTCATGGCCGGCCCCGAGGGTGGCCGGCCCTTTGGGGGCCGGCCTGAGCTAAGGCCGCCCGCTTCCAGCTCTGGGCGTCCTCGACTAGAGGCGTCCTCGACTGGAGGCGTCCGACCCTTTGGGGGTCGGCTGCGGTCGAGGCCGAGGCTCCCTTCAACTCAAATTCATGACCTCAAAATCACACGACAACACTTCAACCGGTCGCCAAGGCTCCCTTCATCTTTATTCAGCATATGATCCAAATTAATAAAACACTTCCCCCAACTTTCTTCAGAATTCAAATGCTTCTGATATGCTGGGATGCCTCTGATTATTACATCAAGAATTAAACGAGCACAAACTCTTCTCCCAACAGTCTTGAGTACTGCTTTGAGAACTTTTCGCGGGATTTGAATCTCCCAGCAAGAGGGAAGCACTCAGGAACCATCGAGACAACCGGTTCACGAACCAGATCAGGAATCGCTACTTCGGGAGAAAGGAGGAAAACGTCCAACCTTACAGAGATCGAGGGGGACTGCCAAAAAGAGGCATCGGAAAAATAGCACTCGGAAAGCTAGTTCAGGCCTAGCCATTGAGCTCAAGAAATAAGATAAACACAACCCACAATCTTCAATGTTATTTTTGAATTGTAAAGGTTGCTTATATTGCTTGCAGTGTAAAAATCTAAATTTTCATACTCTCCCTGCCTGTGTTTGCCACACGCTACATGTTGCAGCATCGAAATGTAGCTAAAACCAAGCATCTGGAATCTTTAAATAAAGTTACATAGCATTATAATTTTAAGTTTCCTTCCTTTTATCCTTTCAATCTTCGCTAACTGAATATTTAATATGGTGCACAGAAAGAAAGAGAAAACAGGAAAGAAATGATGAGAATAATTGATGGCATGAAGGAGAAAGCAGTTTATTTAGGAAACCAAAAGATGGAGCTCACTGATAAGCTTGCAGAGACAGAATTGGCAGCTGCTTTGGAGCAAAAACAAATCCAAATTGATAAATTAATGGATAGAGTAGAGGAATTCACCAAGAAAAATGTGGAGTTCACCAACCTAACTTCCCTCCTGAAGCAGAAGGAAACAGAATTTGAAGAAAAGAATAGAAGTATTACAAATCAGGCTCTGGCACAGAGTAAAACTAACGACAAATCAGAACTGGAAAGCTTTAGTGACGGCAATGAAAGTAAAGGCAGGGATGAACTTCCATAGAAGGGAGAATGGGTTAAAGTTCAGACTAACCTGACTCGAGTAGACCTGGAAGCCGAAAATGTAAACAGAGCGAAACGACAAAAGGCCATAATTTCAGAAGGCAGAGAGGAACTAAAGTATACTGAAAAAAATCTAAATTCAGGTGCTTCATTCTCTGTCCCTCTTCATCTCCCTCCCTCTCTCTCCTCTCCATATCATTCTCTTTCTCTATTCTCTCTCTAATGCTTGGTTTCCTACTCTATGAAGAGGTGAAGGAAACAGCAGATGGTAATATTGAGGAAATCAAGGGACATTTGAGAACTCTTCAAATCCAAGAAGTAGCAGCAAAGCATGATACTAAAGAGAGAAGCAGGCGCCACCGAACAACAACCAAAGATGGAAGGGAGATGGCTCCAAGTGCAGAGACACAAGTTAGCAAGTCTAAAGATAATGAAACAGTGAGTAAAAACACAGAAAATGGCATTTCTAGAGATAAGAAGAAAGGATATTCTTCAGGTGAGAACTAGTCTGAAATTTTTAATTCATTTGATTTTAAATTTTCCTCATAAATAAATTTTTAGGGTCTATTAAAAAATAATCTTTAAATTGTCACAATTTTATGCAAGAATAATGATGGCATCATGCTACTCCTAAAATCTTGGCATATAATTTTTATAAAACAAAGTTTACTTTAACATTTATAAAATCATGTGAAGGCATTGTTCTCATATATTATGCAAACAATATAGATCATGTGAAATTCGTCTGCATTATGCAAACAATATAGATTCTGAGACCCTCAATCTATATTAAATCGGTTTTAGGTTAGACACGGGTTCTAATATGCGTTAAAAATGAAAATAAGGAACAACCCTCAAAAGTGATTGTCATTTCCTCAGGAAGTGGTGTTTTTTTTGCTTTAGAGCATAGATTCAGGCTCCGTTTGGGGGGACTTAATTAAGGTCCGATTCATGCGGCCGCAACCGCTTGACCGGTGAAAATAAGTCCCCCCAAACGGAGCCTCAATCTCTCGTAACAATTAAAAAATTTTATTCTGGCCATTTTTTTCATATTTGTAGTTTTTTTCTACTGTAATAAATGTATAAATTTAATGGTTTGATATTTATTTTGTAACAATAGGATAAATCTTCATGTCAAGTTCATTCCACAATGTAATTATTCTCCTATGTTTCCAAATTCCTCAACAGATGCTAAAAACACATAAGGCACCGACTCCAGCGACAAAAAATAAATGAAAATGAATGAAAAAGTGAGAGAGCACGAGAGATGAAAACCAAAAAGAAAAGAATGAAAAAAAACAGGAAGAAAATCTGGAGGAGAAAACTGACAAGAATCCAAAGAAAACAGAAGAAAGCAGAACTTCAAATGATTTTCAGCTTCAAGAAACTAATAATTTTGGAGTTAGTCAAATATCTCATGAGAAGGCAGAACGATTCATTGATAAAACACAGAAGGAAGCAGACAAGGAAGTAGAATCCAGAGGGAAGTCAGAAAATCCAGAGAATAGTGATGAGAAAAGGAAGTTAAGTCTCCAGACTGAGAAGGCTGAGAATCCTGAAAACAAACAGAATGTGTCTGATTCTGGCTCAGATGAATCTAGTAACTTCAAATATGAGAAAAAAAACACAATGCTCATAAAGCTGAAATTTAGAGCTTTCAGGAGGAAGGCTTGTGAAAATTAGGAAACTTAGTTAAATGGATTAATTGAAGTACATTTGATTGATTTCTACCTTGCTAAGTCATACTATAAAAACAGCAGTATGCTCTTCTAATTAATTCTATACCACTGATGGGATTCACCATCATTTATAGGAGATAAAGCCCCCCCATGATCTCCTCCAAAAGTGGATCATGGGTGGGCCATCCCCCCCCCCCCCCCCGCATGAACTCTCATTATGAGAGAATTATGGGGGGGCGGGACCCACTCCCTCTCCCGGTGGAGGAGGGTCGCCGCCACCGGGAAGACCCCCGCCGTCGGGCGGCTTGACCACCACCGGCGTCCGGCCCCATTCCGGGTCTTGCCGCGGCCGAGCCGCCGGCCTCACCAGCAGGGTGGTCGCGGCAGGCCGCCGGCCTGGCCACGGGCGGCCAAGGCCGGCCTAGCCGCGGACAACCACGGTCGACCTAGCCGCGGCCGGCCGCCGGCCGCGGCGGCCGCCGGCCGCTCGGCCGGCCTCCCCGGCAGCCGTGACGGCCCGTCTCCGTGGACGACCTCCCCACCGTCCGATCGAGGGGAGGGTCTCCTCGCCGTCCGATCAAGGGGGTAACCACCCACTAACCCACTACTTTAGTGGTGGGGCCCGCCATGATCCTCCCACGGAGGCTATAAAAGGGACCCCAAGGCCTCTTCATTATTCACTTTTTCCACTTCTCCGGGTTGTCTTCTTCTTCCTCAGATGAGAGCTCGCCTGCCTCCCCCAATTCGGCCTCCTGTCGCCGTGAACCACCAGCGGAAACCGGTGGCCACCTGCGGCTACCAGCGCTCCACCAACACGCCACCAACAGGAAAACGCCCAAGTCCCCCAAAAGAGTCGAAGGAAGAAGGCAACCGTCGCCTGCAAGTGTACGCGACCGCAAGCGCCCGAGCACCCGGACCATCCACGCGTTTCAACATCCAAGCTGCTCCCGCGGCGCAGTCTGTTGCCCGTCGGGAGCCGTAGTCTCTCTCTCCCCCAAGTTGTAACGGGAGCGGCCTGTCGCCCCGATTCTCCAACACACTGTAATCACCAGAATCTAGTGGAATTTGATCGGCGCAGACCCGGTCACGTGGTTTTTTACCCATTTAAGGGGGTTTTTCCACGTCATCACATCTTGTGTCAACCTTCTACCTTCATTGACTGTGTGCGCGCTCGACAGGCTCGTGAGCTAAGACGGTCCAAGCAAATCCGGTCCGACCGGGGCATCGAGTTAGTCCGCAACAACCACCATAGTAAATGATGGTGCAATTACCTGCCTAGGCCATGCATTCTTCTGCTATCGTGTTGTGTTAGCAGCAAATGCTAGTTGTTTGTTTCACAAACATTTTTTTTATCGACGGTTTCATAAATGTTATTTAAGTCCTATTTTTGTAGACATTGGTTAAATTTATTGATTGCTAGACATTAGGTTATCTGATGGCTAAAATAAATAAAAATTGTGGAACCATGATTTGTCTGTTGAGACTTGCCAGAACTTTATTAGAGAAAAAGGAACAATGAGGGAAAATCAGAAATATCTGGGAATTTTTTAGAGTTTTCTGATTTCATGTTTCGTACTAGTATGCATACAAAAGGTGATGTTTGTCAAGATGTGTCCCAACATGACTTATTAGATGCTGCAGCTGCCAATACAAGCTTCTTTGTGTCTGATGTTGCCCTGCAGATTATGTCGAGGTTATCTAGTATATAAAATTGCCAAGTACTGAGTTGTGAATGGATCGTCGTCAAAAGTTTCTCTCCTCTGCAAACAATGTTTGAAGGAATTGATCAATTGTTGCGGTTGTTGAGTTTTCTTGTGCGATCAAGAATGTTCGATGTGCATGTGATTCGACATCGCCTGGTGGTTGTTGTTCATGGTCTTGTCTATTGACGTGGTTTGTTCCACAAAGAGATATTCGGTTGCAGGGCAGCTGAAACCAGATTGTTTGTTGATTGTTTGGTTGATAGGAATGGAACCAAGATCAAGAACAGCTGCTGAAATCATTTCTCACTCATTCACGAGACCAAGTTTTTCATTGATTATTGATTCAAGAACCTTCAATTATATGACAGTCCAGTGGTCAAATCACCTCCCCAGTACCTTCCTTTGGCAATGCAAGACTCGCAGATGATCTGTATTTGCGATAAAGGCACAATTAGAATTTCTTTCAAACTTTCTGTGAAATCAATGATGTTAGTCTTTTTCCCAATAATTTATTGTCCACGAGTAGTCTTACTAAGCGACTAAATAGCTCAAATACTTCTTTGGATGTTGGACAATGAGTATTTTTTCCCAATAATACATATGTTTTTCATGATCTAATGAGTGGGAAGAAGATTGGTGGTGGTCATGAGTTTGACAATGAGTATTTTTTGGATGTTGGACAAACTTGGTGAGAGGAAGGGTTGTTGATACTGATAGGTTAACGTTATGACATAAGAGATTTGATCGTGCTAGTTTGGAAACTTTGAATGCTATTTTTCTAGAGATGGAAGGGGGGAGCTTGCGACTGATATTGAGCATGAGCTTGAGAATGAACATGAACATGAGATTAAGCATAAGTATGAGCCTGAGATTGATCCTGAACATGAACCCGCATCTCAATCCTTTCTTCATCGTAGTATTTGTACTAGATATTTTGGTATTAGTATCCCATTGATCAATACGTAAAGTCTCGCATTACTGTCAAGCACCTGCAGAGGATGACATGCTTGACCACTACAAGGTAAGAACTGTTGCCAAGTAATTTACTTCCAATGCCCATCATGAAGAAATCTATATGATACTCCTCCCACATTACATGCTCCTCTTGGCCATGCATGTTGTATGAGGAAAACTATTTATGAACTCAAGCAATCAATAGTTTGATAAGTTGAGCATTGAACTTCGTGATATGAGGTTCTCTAGGAGTACTTACGATCACCCTACATCTATGAAGCACGAATACTTCCCCGAAGGCAGCGTACCCGTACCGGATACGTACCTGGTACCGGTACGTACCCGGTACCGGGACGTACCCGGTACCGGTACGTCCCGGACGTACCCGGTTCCGGGACGCACCCGCTACCGACACGCACCCGGCACCGGGACGCACCCGGCACCGGGACGCACCCGGGACCGGGACGCACCCGACACCGGTACGCACCCGACACCGGTACGCACCCGACACCGGTACGTACCCAGTACTCGACGGACCCGGTACTCGACGGATACACCTATGTGTACACACTTGGACTTAGCATCATTCTGCATATTGTGATATTAGTCTGTTTTTCTAGAGTAAGCAAAAGTTGGCTCTATGCTAGGAAGAGTTGACACGTCCAATTAAATTGTGTATCTGTACCGAGTATGTTTCTGGTACTGGTACATTTATGTTACAAGAACGTGTATTGAACATGTTGACGCGACGAAAATTATTAACAAAATGAAACTTGTCTCTAAACTAACCGGTGATTGAAAATGTTGATCAACAATGAAGTTGATCTCCAACAATGAAGAAACAAAAAAATGAGTAGACTTAAATTTAATTTTATCTCTTTTGATTAGATATATAAGATGTTAAATTTTGTAATATTTACGGATGTTTAATGTTTCAAAACTTCATGTTATGTTGCATTGATTTGTGGACTTGTACTTGCAGTTATGATTTATGTTTGATGCTTTGATAACTATTTATGGCACTTGTGATATAAATATATATATATATATATATAAATATATATATATATATATATATATATATATATATATATATATATATATATATATATATTGCTATAACATATCATGTCGTACCCGTATTATTGTTTTTAAATTTTGGAGTAACGTCGTACCGGGTACGTATCATACCCGGTACCCATACCCGTATCGGTGCTTCCTAGCCCTACATTTATTCACAAAATCGAGGGTCACACCGTTGTTTTGATTATTTACATTAACGGCCAAATTATCACTGCAATAAAGGATATGATTTCTGTTTTTAGAACTCAAATATTTGGGTTTGTTTTCTTACTTTCTTGGGATTGAGGTGGCAAAGTTTATCCATGTGATCTTGACTTCTCAAAGAAATTTGCTGTGCACCTTCTCAAAGAAACATGACTCTTAGTGATTATGCACATGGATAATCCTATCAAATCCAAATTATAATATTCATTTAGAAAAAGAAATACAACAAAATTTGCAACATTTGCTGCTAATGCATTTCAGTCAATGAAGTTTAAAGAATATTACTGACTGAAATAAACAGAATGTAACAGAACATATGGTTTAGATCATGAATTTTATTTGAAAGAATTTGAAACTTTTTAATTTCACAATGTCAATAATAACAACAACATTCAAGCCATTATAACACTCAATTAATGATCAAATGAGCTTAATAATTTTTAACAACACATACTATTATTTTAAACGACGTTAAAGAGAATCAACGGTGTGAATCATACAGTAGACGGTCATAATACCAAAATACCTAATTGGTAAGAATCATAGCTGGGTGCAGAGAGACTGAGAAGCCCGCAGTAAAAAGAGCACCAAATTTCTGATCCAACGATGGCAAACTGAAGTACTGTAACAAGTATATCTTATAGATGATAGTACACACAAAATTCAACTTAATCTTTAACATTTAGAGTTAGAAAATAGGAAAAAAAAACAGTTTACTAAGATTTTTTTTAAAAAAAACTAAGAAGAGAGGAAAAGTTGGCATAAATTATTTTTAACCCTAAAAAATTCTGAGACTAAGCTTACATATGATTCCACAACAAGAATGTACCAAAAATCGGAACAAGAAAAACAATCACATTCCGAGTCTCTTAAGAAGGCTTCGCCATCTTGGCGTCTCTTCCTCAAATATGTAGGTCAGTGGAGACACAAGCACTCCACTGCCACCAATCTGCATGATCAAATATTCCATCAGATAAAAGCAGATGTCTTCCAAATACAAAAAAAATCAAAAAATTTGTCCATATAAAGATATCATGCCAGCATCACCCGTGAGGGCGATCAGCCATAGGACTGAGTGGAGATCAAGGTACCACTTGGATAGACCCGTTGTACTCATGTAGGAAGCATTGATCGGATCAGCGATCCGAGACCACAAGCGCGTCAGGAGTGTCATTTTCCAATTTTTATGTACTTTCTTTTGCTTTTGTTTTTTACTTTATTTAGTAGCAATCGGACACTGGACATAACAACCAATCATAATTGTTCGCTCTCTAGCCCTCCTCTTTTATTATAAATAAGTGGTGATAACAACCATTATAAGACATTGTTAGCCTTCTGAAAAATCTAGAGCCGACAATCAGATCGTGGTGCGACGCCGCGAGATCCTAGGGCGTGACATCCCGATTATTGTCCTGTTCCGTCCCATAACACTAACAACTCCTGCTCCTGTAGCAAACCTGCACGGCTCCTCCCGAATCCTGCAAAAAGCCGCACAATTCCTCCCACTCCTGCCGCAAAGATGCACAACTCCTCTCGACTCCTGCTGCAAGCTGCACACCCTCTCTAGTTTTCGTCCCATATCCCATAAATAAGTGGTAATAACAATCATTGTAAGACATTGTTAGCCTTCTGAAAATCCTAAGTCGGCAATCAGATTGTAGTGCGACGCCGCGAGATCCTAGGGTGTGACATTCCGATTATTTTTCGGTTTACATCCCATAACCCTAACAACTCATGCTCTTGCCGTAAACCTGCACGACTCCTCCCGACTCTTGCAAAAATCCGCACGACTCCCGCTTGTTGAAGCCAGAAGCCCGACTTCACCTAGAGTTCGGACCTAAGGTTGCAGCTCACACCTACTCTTCCCGAACCCCTTTCTCGACGTGAGTCTTGGAACTAGAAACAGACCGTGAGCTTCAGCTTGGAGGTCCCACCTCTTACCCGGAAGAATTAGAAATTTTTCCCCTCCCTAGCCAATGCTGAGCTAGGTGCCTTGGAGGAAGAAGAAGAAAAAGTTAACCCCAGCTCTCTCCTCCAGGCACCTTATCGGTCTATTTATAGGCCTCTGAGTTTGACCTGCCAATAACCAAACTGAAGCGACCTGAGATTAACAAAATACCATGGGCTGAGTCTGTCAACAACCAAACTCCGTTGTTCTGAAGGGTTATACGCAGACCCCAAAGGGCAAAAAGTAAAATTACTTGGGGTTAAAGAGTTAAACCACCACTTGGGGATAAAAGTAAAAATATCTTTTTCTCATATGGAGAGTGAGAAAATACCTGGCGGGCGAGAGGAGCCTATCAGCTTGCCTCGCGAGTACTCCATCTCGCCACAAGAGGTCAGCATACACCGCGAGAGCCATCTCTCCACAAGAGGTCGGCATACGCCGCGAGAGCCCTCTCGCCTGCTCCGCTGCTCCCATCTCGCCTATTATGTTTTGTCTTTTTGGAGTAGCGGCGAGTTAACCCTATGGTCCTACTTGCCTCTGCAATCCTCTCGCCTAAACTCAACACTTTTCTTTGAGTTGCCTCCTGCGAGCCAGAGGTTGTACACAATCCCCGCTCTTTTTGAGGTTACCTTAAGCTCGGAAAGAAAGTCCAACTGAGACTCGCGATGTCGAAATTCATTTATGAGAGAATCTTTTGCGGGGCCCCCTCTGGGGCCTATAAATATGCGACACCTATCCTAGCGTGGAGATTGTCCCCTCTCTCATCTCTTCCTTCACCTCTTCCACCGTCATCATGTCTCATAGTCAGAGCATTCGCGAACGTCTCGCGATGGTCTGTAAACAAAACAAAGCTAATGCGGCTGCCCTGGCCCCAGTTTTGGCACGCACCCCTACTCCTTTACCTTCGTCATCTCGCCTGAAGACGATGAAAACCGCTGGCCCCCCTTCTCGGTCGATGGGACCACTCTGACATCCTTGGAAGTCCATGCACCTCCTCCCGCGTCCTCCGAGGAGAGACAAGTGATTTTTTGGCTCCTGCCCCTCCTCTATCTTTCCTTTTTTCTATCTTCTCGCCTATTCACTTCATGCTTCTTCAGGAAAATCTCGCCTATCACTCCCAGCCTACGAATCCACCTGATATTACCGACATCCATCATCAAGACTCCGACTCGCCTCAGCGATCCACCCCTCCTGCTGTGAAGAATGACGATCTCTAGCGACTCGCTAGGACCTCTCGCAACCCGGGTAAATGAACTAAACTTGCCCTTTCGCTTCATATAGACTTTCATTCCCCTACCTGGTGTGTTCGAGACCACTGGACTAAACCTTCTATTCGTGCAAGTTGCAACTTGCGGCTTCAAAGCCTTCTTCCTGCGTAGGTACCCAGATCGACTCGGCAGCAGAGAACTTCTCTGGGCTGCCCGCCTTCTCGCCTCCTCCTCACCCAGACGAGATAGAAGACTATCTGGGCGATCCCATGGATCCGGTGGAGATGAAACGCAGGACGGCCGAGATGTTTCGAAAGAACACACATATTATCCGCGAGATGGAACAGGACAAGCAGACCACCGACAAGCGCATTGACTGGATAGAAATTGAATGTGCTCGCCTCTCCTCCGAGATCGATGCTGGAATCGAGATAGATGAGACCGACCCCCAGGCCATCATAAGCGAGGTCGACCAGCACCTTCGTCTCGCGCGCCGCGGTCTTGAAGCCGCTCACGCCTTTCATGTCCCCGGTCGGCCCCCATGTGTGAGTCTCGCGGTGGAGTGCGTTGGAACACTTGGAAATGGCACAAGAACTGAAGAACCTCCACCTCGTCTCGCCTGTTTAGTTATACCTTGTAATTCTGCTGCTTCTAGTAATTTGCCGTCTTTTCCAATTCGACATTTAAACCTTGTGGACATGATGCTCGCCTAGTGCGAAATCATTATTATATAATGATATCCTGCTCGCCTCTTTCATGCCGGGTTTGCATATTATAGCTATGTTAATTTTTGTCTCTCTTTTTTTGTGCTGGCTCGTTAGAAAAATCCTCGCGGGCCATCGTGCTTCGAGGTCAGGAGAGAGAACGAATCGTCGGCCAATCTCCTCAACTTCCCCCTTCATATTTTTCCCGCCCATCTTTCCGCTTTCACTATCCGCCATAAATACCTCCCCCCAAATCGAAATGACTTACGCTTGTGCTGCCCTCTCCTGCTGCGTCTTAGATCCAGACTTCTCACTTCCTTTCTTTCGCTGTTTACTCTCGCCACTCCTCCACCTCCTCTCGCCCTTATCGTCTCGCCTATCATGGAAAAGAAAAAGACTGAGGAGGGTGAGGGACGCAGCCAGTGCGGCAAAAGATTTGCTGACCATGACTTTCCTCCCGGCAGGATCTCTGAGGAGGACTAGAACCGCTTCATCCGCGATATCATGGTGGAGGGTTCGAGTCGCGGCCTCCAAAGGTCGGCGAGTCGATCAACACATTCTACCCCAGCGAACTACCCTTCCCCGTCTCGCACTTCGAGCCAAGGCTGAGACTTCCCCTCTGGCCAGAGGTTAAACAGGTATTGAAATATTTTGGAGCCGTTCCCGCGCAACTAAACCCGAACGCCATCTCGGTTTTAGTTGTGTTCGCCAGCTACATGCGCCGCGAGCGCATTGAGTTCAGCCTTAACGTCTTCCGCAAGCTATTTATCTACCACGCCAACCACGACGGCGTCTCGTATTTCACGGGACAGGGTCTGAAGGTGTGCGAGATCCTCAACAAGAATCACCACTGGCTTACCCGCTTCGTCTTCATTCACGGAAATATGGGAGGCGTTCCACTCGCACCAGTGTCACCCGCCGAAATGTACTACGCGACTCCCATGGTCGGAGGCGCGGATAAAGACCTCTGCGAGTTCTTCGCAGGAAAGAATTTCGAGGTCAACTTCTTAAGGCAGGACCTCGACTTGCTCTTTCATGTGTTTCCCCGGCGAAGGTAGATTCGCGCTTCTTTAGCCTTATGTTTATCATCCCTTCGTTTTGTTATCTCTAATCAACGAGTTGCTTGTTCAGGAGAGCGAAATATCACAACCCATCTTCCTTATTTGAGCAGCGCTGGGCCGTCAAAAGCTCTCGCACTCGCCAGCATGGCGGACAAGGCGGCGAAAGAGTAGCTGGCCCCCGCCTCCGAGAAGAGACCTGGAGATGATGCCACTGCTCCTCGGCACAACCCCAAGAAGAAAATCAAGAAGGTTGTGACGCTCCCAAAAGGGAAAAAGGTGATAGTCCCGAAAGAGAAGAAAATGATGTCGGGAACCCTGAGCCCCGTCTCCGTAGAAGGCTCACAATCACCTCGCCAACAAGCTGTCTCACCGTCTCGCGAGACGGTGCTATTCAACCGGGCCCCCAACACTTAGGCTCACCCACTGAATCTCCGTCTCGCGAAGCTGCCTCCTCCAGCCGCACAGCGCCCTCCTCGCATCAAAATTTCAATATGGGCCCCGTGGTAAAAGATGTTGTCGGCGACCCAGTCCTGATGTGGGAAAAGGACGCGAACCGAGTGTCGATATATACCCTTCTTCCCTCATGAAAGGAGCAGAACCTCCCACCAGCCACGCCTTCTCCCTCGGCTATGGCCTCTATGGTGGTCCTGGGACAGATCCTTTCGACAAGGACTCCTCGCAAGACCTTGTCCTGAAGACAGCTCAAGCATCTGAGCCCTTATCTATACTTCAAGTTCACAAGCTTTCATAATCAAGAAAGCTTTGTTGCCACTGTCCTCCGCACGTACAACGCTTCAGCTTCTCCACAAAGCTTGAGCCGATGATTTGTAGATACATGATGGAAGATTGAATCATCTAGTTATTGCCGAATGAATCCACTGCTTCTGATCCATCTTTTCCACTCTTCGACATCCACATGGTAGCTGACCTCCCCAA